>CM053610.1:53797145-53829737 GCA_028646535.1 Procyon lotor
AAAACACATCTCCCTTTTCCAAACACGTATCTGTGTGGAGGTAGGTTTCCTTTATACATTTCAGTTATTCTAGTAAGTCAGACTTTAAAGACATCTGCAAAAATGTAAACAATGTCATTCATCTCGCCAATTTTTTGTTGTTTGTTGGGAAAATACATACTTATTTTTCATAAAATAAAAATTAGCTGTATTAACATGTAATAGGTTTTTTAAAAATTAATCAGTATTTTAATTTCTCATTTTCAATTTTTATAAGGTAAATATCAATATCAATGACCCAGATAACCAAAAGTTCCTTGGGGTCCTCAATAAGTTTTAAGATTGTAAAGGGGTTCGAAGACCAAAAGTTGGAAAAAGGTAGATCTAAACTATTGAAAACATAGGGAAATATTTCTCCATTTTATGAAGCTTCTAAGATTCTAGAGCCTGTCTCAGTGATTCTAAGCTTTTAGGATTCAATAGCCTGTCTCAAGTTTAGTAAGCCTCCATGAGAACATTTTTCTTCCTTATGTTCAACCTGAATCTTTGGCAGACTGAATAATCAAAGTTCATTTTCTTCTACCTTCATTGTTTTTTTTTTTTAATCAGCCTTAATAGCCCACATGGTTATTATGTAGCCTATGACTAAACCCAAGACTCCAAAAAGAATTTGGCTATTCGTTTTGCTGTCTCTGAAAGCAGTCAACTGTCTAAAGCTAAAAAGTGGCTCATTGTGCCTTTCCAGTCAAATCCGTCAGCAGGCCTTGGCCTTGGCTTGTGTTGTACTGTGTGAGCTCGAGAGATAACTTGAGAAGGATAAGGAGTTGAAGGGAGGCTTCTTAAAAATTAGACTTAAAAGAGCATTTTTATACTCTGTAGCAATTGAGTCAATGGTAGAAAAGTTGGTGAGAGAAAAGAAAGGGGATGACTAAAGACACACAGACCTTGAGCAAGTGGGGACGGCAATGACAGCCCCAGCAGTGGGACTAACCCTGGACAGGAGGGATGACATTTCCTCCACCGTAACAGGACAGAAGAGGAGTGCAAATATAGCTAGCCTGGTTGTGAGATGATGAGAAGCTTCACGTATTCTCAAATACATAAAAGGCAATGTCATCAGCTGAGAGGGAGAGAAAGGAATTTAGGAAGTTTAAGAAACAAGAAAAAATTGGAAAAATAAATCCACCGGAGAAAAAGAATGAGTCTACCAGGTATTTTTCGTGTAATTTTGAGGTCTGAGATTATGAATCTAGAAGAAAACAAAGTAGGTCAAGGTTGTTTTCAGTAACAGTCAGCTGCTCAGCGCTGGCAGAGCAGAGGCGATGGCTCACGCAGTGTCAGGTCTGATCAGCCATGTGTGACTGAAGGACAAGAGGGCAAAACTGGTGAGACTAATAAAAAGTGATTCAAATGAGAGGTTATGTGGTTGAGACTAGGTAAGGCAGGAAAAGAAAAGGGCTGACTGACAGCAATCCATGAAGCAGATCTGGTGAAGCGCTACAGTCCCAGGAACAGGTCTTAGCCCTCAGCCTCGGCAGTCCACAGAAGTCACGTGAGGAGCTTCAGGCAAGCCTTACCTCTGAGGCCTGGGCCTCCCCTCACCCTCAGAATTCCAGACTTAGCTGGTCTAGGACAGGGGCCTTGGCACTGGCATTTTCTAAGCTCCCTGAGTTGAGAGCTACCAAGGAGAAGATGTGACAAGGCTGTAAAAGTGTGGCCGTGAGGGCCCCTGGACAGTGAGCTGGGAGAACAGGAAGTGGTGAGATGGTGCTCCGAGCACGGGATGCTCGGAAAGGAATGTCAGGAGCACCGTGTCTGACGGTGGCAAGATTCAGGCTGAGCTCATGAGAGGGGTGGTGAAGGCAGAGAAGACGACACAGTCCCTGGAGATGAGGAGGTCGAAGAACCAAGAACACGGGGCATCAGGGAGTTCATCCCAGTGAAGGAGAAATCACCAAGAACAACAGCGGAAGGTGGCAGAGAGGAGACATGAAGTGGAGCTGAGCTAAAGTCTTCAGTGACTAGAGTGGCGAGTAGGTTGGTAAATGCCAGCAACATAGAGGGGAAGAGATTGAATAACGATGAATTTTGTCTATGATTTTGCTAAAAAATAAAGTTAGAAGGAGGCTACCAGTTCTCGTTTCACCCAAAATCAGGTTTTCAATTATTCTGTTTGGTGGTGGCTACAGCAGAACAGGACGTCAAACCTAACGGAATGAAGTCTTCTAACATGCTCCGTGTGCTTTTTCTGAGGGATAAAATGTGTGAATTTCGGCAATTCTGAAAGAAATTCTATAAACTCTGCAGAATATTTCTTAAGTGAAAGACTTTCTCTCCTAATTCTTTTTAATACACATATATACATACGAGCATCACTGGAAGGATCGAGAAGTTGCCATGACAAGCGTTCTTTAGCTGCACCTTCTTGAGCTATATATATATATATATTTTTTTTTTTTTTTTAAAGATTTTATTTATTTGACAGAGAGAGACAAAGTGAGAGAGGGAACACAAGCAGAAGGAGCGGCAGAGGGAGAAAGCAGGCTTCCTGCTGAGCAAGGAGCCTGATGCAGGGCTCGATCCTAGGACTCTGGGATCAGGACCTGAGCTGAAGGCAGATGCTTAACAACTGAGCCACCCAGGCGCCCCTTGAGCTATATTTTAAAACTTAGAGGCTAGGCATGTGCACATTTTACTGAAGAGAGAGTTCATAACTTTTACCAGATTCTCAAAGGGTTTATGACCCTAATGCCAAGAACCACTGAACTAAGAGATATTTCATAGGTTAGGCAATCAAGCTACTTTTAGGTGCAACCATACCATGCTTAACGAAAAACCTCCAAATTTTGCCAACAAGATGATAGAAGTCAATACTTTCTCAGCTATAGGTAAAGCCTGCTCCCCCATTCAAGTGTGTTCAGTGAAAAGCTTGTAGTAAAGATGAAGAAACAGAGGTACTGGATAACAGGAGGAAGACTGATTTGAATAAAAGCCCCATCTAAGAGCACAGCAAGGTACAATATAATGTTCTCTATGATATACAATAAATATGTCCCTGAAAAGTCAGGCCTCTGGGGCATATTAAAGGAGTATTATTTCATGTACCATGGAAGCAGTTTCTGAAAGGAATATCACAGAGAATGATTTTGGAAATGCACAACTCTTTTTATAATGCAACAAAGCCTATAATTTATTGTTGCTATTTTAATCCAGATTGGCATAGATACAGCATTTACTTATAATAAAATGCGTCAATATGTCAATTGACAAATACTCTTTCCCCTTCAACACAGTAGGTGTAATGATAAATACTACTACAGCCCACGGTAGAGAATGCCACTGCCCTGCACTTCTTTTTAACTACCTACTCGGTTCTGCCCTCTGGAAGGAGAAAGTGGCATCAGCAGCCAGGGAAGCACTGCAGGGTTCCCTCCCCACAACTAAAGCACCTACCAGCTCCTCCTTAACAGCCACGCCTTCTGAGCCATCTCCGATCTGTAGAGGGCTCTTCTTCACTCGTGGCACCCTCTTTGGTTTGGGTTCTTTGGGAACAGGCTGCTTACGACTTCTGGGGACTTTCTTCTGGGGCTCCCAGGCACGATCGTCTTTGTCATCTTCTTCAGAGGCCGATGATCTAAAAGTAAATTGACAGAAAAGTCTCTCGGAAAGATGAAGGCAAATGTTAAAGGCGCTTCTTGAAAGAAAAAAGAAGGTAGGTGTTTAATGTAAAATGGAGTGATGTAAGCACAGGCTCTGAGCAGATATAGCTAAGTACTAAAACAAGAGTTGATCGAGGACCAATGTAAAAATAGCCCCTGATATGCTGTGAATCACAGGTCTCTCCATTCCCCTCTCACGCGCGTGTGTACACACACACACACACACACACACTCAAAACAGAGGAAACCATTTATTACCTTAAGCAATTTACTGGGTAGTGTCCCACCATAGTCATTGTAAGGTTTGCCATTATAACAGTGAAAAGTGTTTAAACAATTTCCTAAGTGGTGATCCAATTTACTTAAAGGTATTCGAACCAATGTAAGAAATGGGAAATGGTGCTGGGAAACACTCTAAATTACATAAAAAGCCAGCACCAAGACCCTTCCAAATGCTTCAATTAACTGTTTCATCATGTTTCGTTGTTCCCTTTCACAGAATGGATTTGTTTCCTGGTTAGACTGGATCAGGTGCAGCTGCAGGACTTTCTAACAACCCATGAATCAACCTCACAGCAATAGCAGAGGAAAAACAGCCATGTGAACTCTGGTAAAGGAACACCATGCTCCTGCCAACCCACTTAAATCTATGTCCAGCCTCAATGTAAAAGGTCAGTGTTGCTGGGAAGGACAACCACTTCCTTCACTCAGGCTAGTGAATAGGGATATCTAGCTTTTCAAATGGCTTAAGTTCTGCCTGGAGGCAAAAACCTGATTAAATGACTCCTTCTAAATTATGCTCTCCTAGGTCAAGCAAATGATAGTTCTCCCTCCTCCCCCGTAGTGAGTTCTCTTCAGAAGCGGATGCAAACTAAACCCTAAGAGTAGGCAAAAACAAAATTGTTTAAATTTCCATAACACATAGCAGTGGCATTGAGAGGAAGGAGAATTAGAAAACTAAGGAAACAAAACCAGGGTTTTGCTCATACTATCTCCAAACTGAGGCTTCATTCCACCACAGTTCCATCCAGCATGAGCACGGACCACAGTTCCCAGGGGAACACTGCAAAGTCGCACGACGGACACAAAAGAGCTTTCAGATAGCAGAAAGAAAAACCTAAGAATACGTATTATTTTATTATATGTGAGGCAGTTCTAAGACAGCTGGTCATCTCCCACTAATCATATCTGACCTATTACTGGCATCTGGTCCTCACTTCTTATGACACATCCTTCACACCTTCCAGGTCTTTCCAAGGCCTTTACTCCCCTGGTTTTCCTCCTACTTCCCTGGCAGCTTCTCCAGCTTCTCCTTGTCCCTTTGCCTACTGCTCTTCCTCTCCCTCACCTTTCAATGTTGGGATCCTCTGAGACTCAGTCCTCAGCACTCTTCTAAGCTCTCTTACCAGATGACCTTATCTTATTTGATAGCGGAATAGAGAGCAATCTCAATTTTCTATCTCCCACTTGATCTGAGCTCAAGACTTGTATACCTTCATCGGATGCCTCACAATCATCTCAACTTAAGTCCAAAAGAGAACCCCTGACTTTACCACCCTCATACCTGATCCTCTTCCAGTCTTCCCCAAATTCCTGTCTCTCCTTCACACCTCAAATCTAATCCCAGCATATCTAGTCTACTTTATCTTCAAAATATATCCCAAATTAGACCACTTCTCCCCGCTTTCACTTCCAGGATCCTAGGCTTCTGCGGTAATGTCCTTAACTGACCCCCTGCTTCCATTCTTGCTCCCCTATGGTCTATTTCCCACCAAGAAACCAGAATGATATTTTACAAATGTAAACCAGAGCATGTCACATCCCTGCCCCAAGCCTTCTAATGGCTTTACAACCACTGTCACCAGCTAGACCCCCAGACGTGACCTTTACTGCCCATCAGATGTGTTTACATTTTTCCATAAGCTCTTCTTTCTAGCTTATCTCTTAACTCAGACAAATGAAACCAGAAACCACCCTTCAGATGATGGCAACTGCCCTGACCAGACCTCTCACTGGCCCAGACCACTTAGACCCTTTAAGCTAAACCCCCAACTCACACCTGAGCAGATGGACCTTGGAGCAACCCCGGAATGACTGGCAATTACCTTTACCTCATCATAATATTAAAATCTCTGCCTAAAGAGGAGGCTCGGCCTCGTTTACAAACAATGTACATATAGGCATGATTCCTTAAGGTTCACGAGCAACCTGGTACCTGCCTCTACACGGATGACAAGCCTTCCCTGTCCAAATATTCATCCTAACCCTAAACCCATTTACTCTCTTTGGAAGAGAGTGCTCTCTTGAGCTATATTTTACGAAGGAGTACTCTCTTTGGCACCCATTCACTCTCTTTGGAAGCTTTGAAAGCTATTCCCCATGAGCTCTTTATTTGCTACAAATAAAGTTTACTTTGCGTGACAACGCCACCTGGTGTATCTGTGATTTCCCAAGGAGCAAACTCCTGTTGGTTCAGTTACACCACTTCAAATAAGACCCTAACGCTCTGTCATGGCCTATTAGGTCCTGTCCATTCCAATCTCACTTCCAATCACTCTCTGCCTTAGGGACACTTGTCTGGCCGCACTGCTCTTACTGTTCCCCAAAACGCCAAGCGTGTTCCTGCCAGAGGTCTTTGCACTTGCTGCTCCCTCTGCTTGGAACCTCTATCCCCAGATCTTTACAAGTTGTACTTCCAAATTTCACTTAGATCTCTTGCCACATCCTCCAAACGAACTTTCCTAAATACTATATCCAAGATGTCCCCTGCCCAGAACCACTGACCATGCTATCCCTTGCCCTGTTTTAAGTTCCTTTAGAGTCACTTATTTAATAAATATCTTCAGGGCACAAACGCTACAGTGCTCTGAGGCAGAGGTTCTCAACTGGAGACAATTTGGCCCCCATGAGGACTATCTGGCCATGTCTGGAGACAGTTTTGGTTGTCACGACTAGGGAGATGTGATTGGCATCTAGTTGGTAGAGACCAGGGATGCTGCTAAACACCCTGCAATGCAAAGGACAGTCTCCACAGCAAAGAATTATCTGATCAGTAGTGCTGAGTTTGGGAAACCCTGCTCTGAATTGATATAAGACTCAATGCTCTCATGGAGCTTACACGCCAGTGTATATATCATGTTCTATATTTAGTTGGTTACTCTCCCTCTCCTAGTTAATAGTTTAACAGCAACACTGAAACAGAGCCTGAGACACAGCATGAGTTCAATAAACATTTGTCTCATGAATGAACGAAAAAGACACAGCCTTCTTCAACCTAAATAACTTACAGTAGTGACAAAACGCATTCCTCCTTAAAATATACATCATTCTCCCAACCCCATATGAAACCAATATGCTTACAATTCAGACAAGGAAGAAAATTCATCTTTGGATACCACAGTCTGGACCTTTACTTTTGCTCTTCTTGGCAATGATGACATCTGGAAGAAACAGAACATAAAATCAGAATGATCTGAATCACTTGAATGATCACTTATGTTGTCTACCAAGTGATGCGCCATTCAAAACTAATGTTCCAAGAGCTCTGCTGTTAAAAAATGCCACAGGGGAAAAAAAAAGGAGAAGCATTCAAAGCCCTGAACACTGGCTTCCCCTCCCACGTGGCTGCCAACTAGAAGAGCAGCTAACAGCCTTCAAATGGTTTAAAAGCCTGATGAGTATGTACCATCTTTGGAAAAATGTAAGCTCCAACAGGGTGACAATTTTTAGTTTCTTTAGAGTTATATGCTTGCATATATCACAAGTGCTATTAGATGGCTCATCAGTCAGCAAAAATCCTTAATAAAGGATTTTATATATTAAACTTGTAAGAAGTATTTCCCTACCTCTCTATCTTCTCACAATATAAATGAAAGCTCTTTCTACAAAGTTGACAGTCAAATAAATGATGTTGATGGACTGAATAAGCAGCCAGGTTATTCCTGAAACAAGATAATCCATTCCCTTATAATAAAATTTACAGTATTTAAATAAGACATTTGAAAATTAAAAAAATAAATTAATCATGAATGTCACTAGAAAATATTTACCAAATTCAAAGGCCTACCTCTTTAAGAAATTGAGACAAATAACCAGAGACATCCTATAATACAGGAAGGAAGCAAATTCACTTTAGCTAATAAATTTTATTACCTAAAGAGTGTATGTCAAACCACAAAAACTACATGAGACTCTGGCATGCCTGGAACCCTTTAGAAAAGTTTCTAAACCAGTCATATGTAATAATGCCTCTGGTTCTAACTCCCACTTAGAAGAGAAAGGAATTTCTCACAGAAATACCAAAGAGGTTCTCAAAAAATAGAACATGTGCCCTCAGTTCTATAGCTCAACTCTATACTCCCAAGAAGTATAGAACTATTAGCCAAGAGAGCACACAAAGTAAAGCAGGATAACAAAAGGAAAAGTGTTTCCAGGAAGTAGGATAATCTTCCATCTTTTCCTTCACCCCCTTTGTCTCATTTTATGTTTATGCAGGTTATCCTTCCTCAAATAAGTGCTTCTAGATATTGATCATAAAGGAATGGGTAACTTTTTATTTCTGTGTCACATGTACTTTACCACAAAACAAAAATGCAAACAGAGACAGTTAGTGTATGATAGGGTAGCATTTCAAATCAGGGCAGAAATGAGTTATTCAATAAGTGGTATTAAGACAACAAGCTATCCCTTGGGGCACCTGGGCTCAGTGGGTTAAAGCCTCTGCCTTTGGCTCAGGTCATGATCTCAGGTTCCTGGGATCGAGCCCTACATCGGGCTCTCTGCTCAGGAGGGAGCCTACTTCTCTCTCTCTGCCTGCCACTCTGCCTACTTGTGATTTCTCTCCTCTCTGTCAAATAAATAAAAATAAAATCTTTATAAAAAAAAAAAAAGACAACAAGCTATCCCTCTGGAAGAAAACAAGTATTTAAGTCCTACTGCCACACCCTGAACAAAAATATATTCCACACTAATGACTTAAAATGTACAAAATAAAACTATAAAAGTACAACAGAAAATAAAGATGATTGTTTTCATAATTTGGAGTAGAGGTGGGGGAATAAAAGTTTTCTTTTATAAGAACTCAAAATTTCAAAAGCCAAAAAGGCAGATTTCACTACATAAAAATTAAAATTCCAAGTCAGCAGTGGGAGCTTTTCAGAAGCAAACTGATTTGCTTTGCACTATCCTCAAAAATATCCCAAGAAGCAGTACCTAATAACTTGGAACTACGGATGAAGGGACTAAGGGTTAGTGTAAGCTTCCTGAGGCAAAGAAATATCTCTAGAGGCCTTACTCTACTTCATGCTATTAAGCAACTGCCCAGGAAAACATCTGGAAGTTTATTCACTAGAGAGGATAAAGCAGAGTTTCTAGACAAGAGGACAGCAAGTACAGTTGTGGACATGGGAATCATATAGACTGAATGCTGAATATAGAGGACCCCTCCCCTCAGTCCTCTTCTCCCACTAGGCTCCTAGTCAGATCCTTACCCTCCAGGGAGAATGGAAAGGCTCTTCTCTGGACAATCTGACCAGCCCCCAAAACCTGAACATGTTAAGTTTCCTAACAAACAACCCAACCAAATCTTCTACTCCCACCACCCCATTCTATAATATACCTCAATTCAAAACGTTCCCTTATAGACCACCATGCACCAATTCTTACTCCATACTTCATCCTTAATAGAAATGGGTTTAAAATAGGAGTAGACAAACCCTTGGCAGTCTCAAAAAATTTTGATTAACCATTAAAGAGGATTTCCCTGAAACTAGTATTTCCAAATGCCCCTTAATTAGGCACCGTGGAAGCAATGTTACCATTGAAAGATGAATAAGATGTAAACTTGCCTTTTGACAAGTAGATAAGTATTAGTTTGAAAAGGGAGGTGGGGGGGTGGGGTGCCCGGGTGGCTCAGTCAGTTCAGCTTCAGACTCTGATTTTGGCTCAAGTCATGATCTCAGGGTTGTGAGATCCAGCCTTGTAGCAAGCTCTGCGCTTAAGATTCTCTCTCTCTCCCTTTCCCTGCTGCCTCTCCCTTCCCCTCATACACGTGTAAGTGTATGCTTTCTCTAAAAAAAAAAAAGGGAGATGGGAAAAGAGAACATGCACATGGGTCAATTTCAGACTAATTGGTTTTAGGAAGAGTATATACAGAACCTAAGGACTAGAAATTATTTCTTAAAAATTGCCTATGCCAGGTATATCCCAAGAATATACACATTCCAGTTTAAAAACCAATGTTCTTGGGACCAGTTTCTCTATCTCCACTCCTCCCATGATCCCTTTCTTTTTATCATAGGATTTGTTAGATTAACAAATTTCCATCCATTTCCATGGTTTTAAATATCTCTATCACCTACTTAATAACAATCCTAATATCTCTACCCCAAATCTTGCCTTAGATACAGATTTACATAATAAACTATCCATACTGCCTATAAAACTATGCAGATGCCTCAAAATTACCTAAAATCTAACATACCCACAATGAAATCTTGATGACCATTTCTTGTTTTAAAACCCATTCCTACTCATCTTTCCCATCTCCATAAATGGCACCATCATCCACTTAAATGGATGGCTAAGCCAGAACCTTACAAAATTTTTAACAGCTTCATTGAACTCTGATACACAATAAATTGAACATGCTGAAAATGTACAAACTTGGTAAATTCTGGCATACGTATACACATTTCCATAACCAAGATACTGAATACATCTATCATCCTCTAAAGTTTCATTTGCTAAGCCAAAGCCTTGCAAATCTTTTTCTCTTTGACCTCCCACAACCAGTCTACTAGTAAATAACATAAATTCTTCTACCAAAGTATAGGTTAATTTTCTAAGATCTCCAGTGTGTCTTTAGTCCCCAATATCTAACATCTAATTTAGTCCTCACTACCCATTCTCCAAATATCAACCAAAAGATCATTTAGAAAGAGCTTAAAAACCATTCAATGACTTTCCACTCCATTCTCCACTTAGAATCAAATCATATTTTTACCATGGCCTTCTAAAATGCCCTACAGGACTAAGCACCACCTACCTTTCTAACTACATTTACCATGTGCCGCGGCTTTTCAGCTATAGTCTCGACATTGTTTCAGTCACTGTAATAAGCATGATTCTTTGCCATCTTGGGTTCACTCTGCCTGCAACACTATTCTCCCTTCTCATCAAGACTGACTCTTTGTCATTTCTTAGAGCTCAGTATTTCAGACCTAAAATGGGTTTCCCAGATATAATATTATTATGTTTTGTCATTTCTTAGAGCTCAGTATTTCAGACCTAAAATGGGTTTCCCAGATATAATATTATTATGTTTTGTCATTTCTTAGAACTCAGTATTTCAGACCTAAAATGGGTTTCCCAGATATAATATTATTATAGGACCCTATATACTTCCTTCATATAGTACTATATAAAACACAATCTATAATTATCCTTGTTCGTTGTCTGCATCCCCCACGTTTATTTCATGGCAGTAAACACCATGAAGAAAGAAACCGCATTTGCCTTAATCACTTCTGCGTAACAGGGAGCTTAGCACTTAATAGCTGCTCTATAACTATTTATTAAATGAATGTAAGAATATATACAACACGGAATATAGAGTATACATTTTTCCCCCAAAACGATTAAATTGCCTAATAGTTTAGGCAATAGCACAGAGGCACTCTTTTTTTCTTTTGAAAGGGTGATAGTACAGAAGAACATTCCTATTTTTAGTGGCTTGAGATTTTTCATTTTCAAAGTTGTCTTTTCTCTGCAGACACATGAGTATACTCGAAATCAGTTGCTGTGATATTACTAAGGGAGGAGGCACTAAATTAGGGCAAGTAAAAATCAAAGGAAGGAGGGGTTCAAGAAACCTGCAGACACATAAACATTACATTAAAATTGGGAAAACAATTAGAAGTCTTAAGAGCAGAGGGGAACAACTTTCTAAGAGGCACCTAAAGAAGTTTCCCTGAGTACAAAAAAGAGTGGCGGAATGTCAGCAAACATCCCTCCATAATAAAAATAAAGTAATACACCTGTAAAGAGCCTCAAAATCAGATAGTCCTTCTTCTTCTTCTTCTTCTTCTTCTTTTTTAATGAATCAGAAGCCTGAGATTCAGTGTGGTGAAATGGTTTACTCAAAGGGAAAACCTATGTTCTAGTTATGTAGCTAAAACCCAGAGCCCCAAACAGCAAGACTAGGCTTGTTTCCCATTCCACAAACATTATATTAACAACATTCTGGCGCGTGGGAGGTTCGAGGAAAGTTGCCTAGAGAGTTCCCATTCATTCATTCCTTTCCTCAAGGGTTATTCAGCGCCTCCTATACGCCAGACTCACTGCTGAGGATGCCATTGATGCAGACAAGGCCATCAAGTGCTAGTGAATAAGGGTGCTTCCCCCCCCATCTGATAACTTGAGATACAGCAACAATCTAGGTTTGCCTGGGTTTTCCCAAGGCTGCCCTACGCGCTAAGAGCTGCGATTTGACTGAGAAGATGCGCCAGGTGACACGCGGCAGCTAGGCGGGGTTTTCCGGGTGTAGGTTGGAAGATACAGACCGCAGACCGTAAAATGTAATGAAACTTCTCACTTTAAAAAGGGATGTTATTTCCCAAATGAGCGCTCTGAACTTTTTAAATGGCCCCAGAAATACCGGAGCCCGATCTGCGGGCTCACGCGAGCCCTCAGGAACTCCGCCAAGGCGGACGCTCAGCTCACCTTCCCGCCCGGCGAGTCAGAAGGCCCGGGATTCTGGGTGTATGACCGCATCTTCCGGTTCCCGCCGGAAGTTTTTCAAACGCCGGAAGTCCCGCCTCGCTTTCTCCCTCACTCGCCGCAGAGGCGTCGGGCTACCGGAGCGGGATGGAGCCGAGCCGGACAGAGGCGGGGCTAGAGCCAGGATCCCGTGGGAGCGCTGAGGTGGGGCCTTGCTCCCGGGGCCCCGGGCGAGCTTTCTCTCTCCGGATCCGGGTGGAGGTGGGGCCGGCGGTAATACGAACTCGGACCCGCCTCCCTGTTCTTTCTCTTCACCCACTTGACTCTCTTCGCGTCCCGCGTCTTTTTAAAATTCAGTCAAGAATGTTTCTTCTTTTCATTACGTTACTTGTAATTTGCAGTAGAAAAATGAGAAAAAATCAAGTTTTATTCTTTCTAAAGTCAATTTCGGTTATCGTTAATGAATTTCCCTCAGGGTGTTTTAAGCGTATTTTTAGCGTATTTCATGATTTCCCAAGCCCCGAGATAAGGGCTTTTGTTCTAGTCTATGATAATACCCAAATTTTGCCTCTTCTGAGAGCCCCTCACGCAGTCCCTGAGGTGTATTCTTCCTCAATCGAAGAGTTTAACCCTGGAGTCTTCGTTGTCTTACTACGGCCTCTCAGGCAGCTTGTTCTACCAAGTACATTGATTTGGAAACCTGGTTCTCTTAGAAACTTACTAGTACACTTGGGCAAATCCCTTTATGTCTTTGAACTTGTTTTCACCCCCTCTCTTCTATCTTACCCCATATCTGATAAGGTACCCCTTTACATATTAGGAATAAATACTCTACTCACAGAATTTACTCAGGTAAACGCAGGTCCCAGATACCTCACCTTGGGCAAGAATAAGAAAACCCTGTCCCATTTCATTTTCAGATTTTTGGAAAGTGCTATGATTTGAGTCCCAATAACCCAGTGTCCTAGGTGAGCCTTGATCCTAATCCAGCATTTCCATTTCTCTTTGCACAAAACACAAAAGCAGCTCCTGCTTTTTATTTTGAGGACTCAAGTATCTTAACCCCACTTGCCCTCCCTAAGCTCCGCTTTTTTTTTTTCCGCTAACCCAAGTTAAAAGCTATAAAAGGCCTCCCCAGCAGTGCTTCTTTCCCTTATCCTTGAATATATTTTCTCAAAAATCGGTATTCAATAGAAATGAAAAATGACTTGTTTTTTGTCAAATACACCAAATCCTAAACTCACAAAAACTGACCAAAAAAAAAAAAAAATTAGACTGAAAAATTAGGGAAATAAGTCTGTTGGTAGTCTAGATTCAAATTTAGTAGATCAAAATCCTATGGATTTGGGAAGCCTGGTTGGCTCAGTAGAGCATGTGACTCTTGATGTTGGGGTTGTGTGAACCCCGTATTAGGCATAAAGTTTACTTAAGAAAAAATTTTTTAATATTTAAAGAAAAAGCAAACTGATTTTTTTGTTTTAAGATTTGTATTTATTTATCTGACGGAGAGAGACAGCAGGAGAGGGAACAAGCAGGGCGAGTGGGAGAGGGAAGAGCAGGCTTCCCGCTGAGCGGGGATCCTCCCTGGGATCCTGAAGGGAGCTGAAGGCAGACACTTAAGAACTGAGCCACCCAGGTGCCCCAACATATTGATTTGTTTTAGAAGATTCTGTAGAGCAGCTTTCCATGCTAGTGACTCATTTCCATGTGCTTTGAGTACTGAAAGACCAAGCAAGATATAGAAATGTCTTATGAGTGGGCCTTGCTACAGATTCACCCAAAGTAAACAAATTTTACTGGATAATGTTTGAGATGGGAAGAGAACAAGACTCTTTTTGAACAGGTCTGTTCAGCTTTTTATCTAAGCTTCTTGGTGAGTAAGGATCAGTTTCTGAGATTGTTCAGAGGTTTTTGGGGTTTTTTTTCCTTCTTAATTTGTAGTCTTATGTTGCCTTTTGAAATGGTTCCAGAAGGTTTGGAACTGTCTGCTGTAATCACAGTCTGCTCCATAATTTCTAGTTCTGAAAATACTAGAGAACACATTACAGTTCAGGATGATGAAAAGGGAAACCAGGTCATAATAATCAATAATAATAATTTACTCTTTACCATGCACCTACTTTTGATGTTGAATTGTGCTATACAGGTTTAAAGTAGGGGATCATAAAGGTTAAGGTTAACCAGTATTTTACAAAATCTTTTGACATAATTTCTGCCCTGGAATTTACAAACAACACTGGAGACTACGTATAATCACAAGAGGTAGAAATCCATACAAAACAGTCTAGAATCAGGGTTAGGTTGTATATCAAAGTAGCCACAGTATAAAGTGAGGGCAGGAATAAGGGTTAAGCAGTATAATGTTGGATCTTGGCTCCTCCATCAGGGATATTTGCCTTTTAACTGGGGAAGAAAAAAGATTACTAAGTGAAAGTAAATAACCTAGAAGGTTTTAGACATCAGACATCTGGGAAAAATAAAAGCTGGGGCAGAGTCCTCTAAAATTAATGCAGGTGGCGACCTACTCCAAAGACAAGTAAGACTGTCCAGAAAATATTTTTCTGTTGGAATTTTGCACGACAGGCACTCCCACTAAAAGCTGTCAAAGGAAATTTATAATTACTAAGCATAAACCAGGCCCCACCACAAAAACTGCCTTTTCTCTCTAGAACCTTGCCCAACCTGTTGTTTACTTTTGGATCTTAGGTGCTGGATTTCAAAAAATTCATGGCTTTAGCCTGGAATAATCTGGACTCTCACCTGAGACTTATGCGATAGGGTTTGGGAATAATGAAACATGTTTGGGATTTGCTTGCAGGTTATTTTATTGCTGCAAAAGGTACAGCTATTCATCTGGTATTCATTGGTATGTTATTGCTTGCATGTTATTATCTGTGTTTTCGAGTCCTTTCCTATGGGTCCTATCTCCCCAAGGACACTGTAATAATGATAATGACTTCTATTCATAGATCATCTACTTTGTGTCAAGCACTAAGTTAATGCTTTTACATGTATGTGTATTTAACTCATGTTATTAGCTCAATGAGATGTTGCTATTATCCTCTTCTTATAAATGGGAGGGCCATCCAAAGTCACATCAGCTATTAAATTGCAGATTTATTTAAGCTTAGTACTCTTCTTTTTTTTTTAAGATTATTTATTTGAGAGGGAGAGAGAAAGACAGGGGAGGGGCCGAGGGAGAGGGGAGGAAAGAATTCTCAAGCTGACTCCCTGCTGAACTCGGAACCCGATGTGGGGCCACATGATCATGCCCTGAGCCGAAACCAAGAGTCCGTCATTCACCTGACTGAGGCAACCAGGCGCCCTTAAACCCAGTAATCCTTTTTTATTTATTTATTATTTGACACACAGAGAGAGAAAACACAAGCAGTGGGACCAGCAGAGGGAGAGGGAGAAGTAGGCTCCCCCATGAGCAGGGAGCCTGACACAGGGCTCTATCCCAGGATTTTGGGATCATAACCTGAGCTGAAGGCAGATGCTTAACAGACTGAGCCACCCGGGTGCCCCTAAACCCAGTGCTCTTAAAAACATCCATATACCACCAACTCAAAGCAAAGATCTTTAGTTTCTCCACTGTGTTGGCCAGTGCAAGACTGAATCTTTGAGATGCTCAGGAACTATTAAATCTCTAAATAGACATAACAAGGCCTTTCAGCCCCTTGACTTCAAACTAATCAAAGTTCCATGGGAACAAAAATTCTAAATATAAATACACTATATTTTGCACCCACTAAATTGTAAGGTACTTGGATCTGAGTCTTAGAACTAATTCTTAGTCATTTTGGTCTCCCCTTCGCCAACTTCTCCCTCCACCCACAGAGTGCCTAATAATCTTGACAAATAATAGGTACTTAATAAAACTGTAGACTAACTTGTGGCCCAAAGAATGTGCCTGTAGTAGGAAAAAAAAAATCCTTCCACATACTATGAAGCTAATCTAAAACTCTTGCTGCAGTGGGTTACCATTTAAAAACTCAACTGTACTTTTGGAGGCTCAAACTTTTTGTCCCTGAGAGTCAATCACCTAGCAAAGGTAGAGGAATCTGTTTCAGAATGCACAAACTGAAACTAAGTCCTATTTCATGAATTTCCATATTAGCCTTGCCCATCCACTTTCCTACTCTTAGAATCTCTCATTCCTAACACTGAAACTCATTGGTTTCAAAGAACTTCTCTCAATAATTCAGCCAGGAACTTAGAGATTTCTTGCAAAATATAAGAGATTGGTTGGGCTCCCAAACTTGGCCTTTCCTATTACTTTTTCAGTCTGACTGGGAGCAGCAGCATAATTCCAAAGTGCTAGTCTAGTGGACATTGTTCTAGCCCAGAGTAAGTATGTCAGTACTTTGTGTAAAAGAAAAAAGATTTAAGGGTTTAAAATCCTGAGTTTTGATAAAATATTGAATGGATCTTGAAGAGCCATCAGTTAAGCCTAGGAAAATTAACCATAGATTTTTCTAGGAAATAGGTATTCAGGCATCATTCAAAGGGATTAGATACATTTAACTTATCTTACATGAAGTAAAACTATGGGACCAACATGTTGAACTAGAATATAAGTTCTGCTTTAGCTGAAAACTGAAATTTCCAGTGTTTATGCCCCTTTTTTTTTTTTTTCTTTCTTTTTTTAAACAAATCCTCAAGATATTTTGTAATGAATGCAATTAAAAGCAAGGTGAGGGGCACCAACTTAACCACTCAGTTGGTTAAGTGACTGCCCTCGGCTCAGGTCATGGTCCTGGAGCCCAGGGATCAAGGCCCACATCGGGCTCCCTGCTCAGCAGGGAGTCTGCTTCTTCCTCTGACCTTCCCCTTCACATGTTCTCCCTCTATCAAATGAATAAATAAATAATATCTTTTAAAAAAAAAAAAAAAGAGCAAGGTTAAGGGACACCTGGGTGGCTCAGTTGGTTAAGCATCTGCCTTCAGCTCAGGTCCTGATCCCACGGTCCTGGGATCAAGTCCTGCCTCAGCCTCCTTGCTCAACAAGGAGCCTCCTCCTCTCTCTACGTGCTGTTTTCCCTTCTTGTACGTGTGTCGCTCTCTCTCTTTCTCACACACACACACAAATAAATAAATAAAATCTTTATTTAAAAACAGGCAAGATTAAGACAAAAAATACCTGAATAGTAGATGAAATACTTTATTGCATGGTCCAATGTTCCACTAATCACCTGCCTGGCAAATTCACTGACTAAAAAGCTCAGTTGATTCATGAGCAAATATATTACACAATTTTCTCATGGTAAGTTTCTCATTGTCAAATAGTGTCCAGGCCCCTCTCAAAGGCCCAAAATATCCATTAAATAACCTGAGATCTAAGCATAGAAGCCCCACAGGATTCATTAGGATCTTAATGATGGCATGCCTGGTTGGGTTGCAGGGAAGGGATGAAAGGCAGCATAGTGGGGCCAAATTTATTTTGTTCCTCACATAGGGAGCCATGTCTGGAGACTGAACGTCAGAACTAGGTTTTGTTTCTAACACCTTTGGTCTATCTTACAGCTTTAATAAGCTGGAAATACCCTGCAAAGTGCTTGCTGGAAACACTCATCCAGAACGCCTACAGAGTTCTAATACTGGAAGCTTCACACACTAACTGGAATTCAAATTCAGAAAAGCATTGTGTGTTAGATCAGTTTATGTCCAAGTTTGCCCTTTTTTTTCTTTATCCTGTTTTTGAGTATAATTTACATAGAGTAAAACTCAACTGTTTTTTTTTTTTAAGATTTTATTTATTTATTTGAGAGAGATCACAAGTAAGCAGAGAGGCAGGCTGAGAGAGAGGGAGAAGCAGGCTCCCTGCCGAGTAGAGATCCCGATGTGGGGCTCGATCCCAGGACCCTGAGATCATGATCTGAGCCGAAGGCAGAAGCTTTAACCCACTGAGCCACCCAGGCACCCCAAAACTCACAGACACAGTCAAGGTATAAAACATTTCCATCACCTAAAAAAAAATGTCCCTTTGTAGTCATTCTCCTCCCTGATGCCCAGCTCCTGCAACCACTCATCTGTTTTCTGTCTCAATAATTTTACCTTTTCCAGATTGTCATGTAAATGGAATCATACAGTAAGTAGCCATTGAGTCTGGTTTCTTTCACTTAAGATAATGTATTTGAGATTAGTCCATGTTATTGCATGCATTGGTAGATTTTTTTTTTTCTTTTTGCCAGTTAGCAGTCCTTTGTGACTATACTGCAATTTTTTTATCCATTTAATAGTTGATGGACATACAGTTTTTTCCACTTTTTGGCTATCATTAATAATGCTGCTATGAACATTCATGTACAAATTTTTTGTGTAAGCGTATACTTTCATTTATCTTGGGTAGATAAATAACCTAGGAACAGGATTGTTGGGTCATACGGTAAGTGAGTGTTTAGTTTTATGAGACTAATAAATTGTCTTCCAAAGTAGCTGTACCATTTTGCATTCCCACCAGTAATACATGGGAGTTACAATGCTCCACACCCTTGCTGGGACTTGATATTGTCAAGTTTGTTTCTTTCTGTCTGCTCTTTAATAGGTGTGTAGGAGTATCTCATTAGAGTTTTGATTTGCATATTCTTAATGACTAATGATGTTTATTACTAATGTGTGTATTTGCCACCCATATATCTTTTCTGGTGAAGTATCTGTTAAAATATTTTGACAATTTTTAATTGGGTTTTTTTGATTTGTGTATCATTAGAGTTCTTTATATACTGTGCATACTAGTCCTTTATCAAATATGACACTTGGCTTTAAGAGTCGTAAGTTATTACAGGCAGTTGCCAGCATAATAGCACACAGAAAAATGATTTCTTCTCTGACCACAAAGAAAACTGCCACAGCCTAGTGTTCTTCAAGAAGCTAGCTAACAGATGGTATCAAAACCACCAACATTTTTACATACATGAATTTTTCTGAAACCAGCATCACTGCAGATAGAAAACATTCTTTGTAGAAAAATGACCTAATTTCACAGTGAAAGTTGATCACCCTGAAAGAATGCTTTAAAATTGAGAAGGTGGTACCCACAAGCTTTTGCAAACAATGTGGAAAGTTAGTTAAGCGACAGTGTTCATACAGCGTAACTGGGTATTTTGTTGAGACTGGACCGTGGTCTGAATATAAGAAAATCTAAATAGTTTACCAAGAAACTTCTTAGCAGAAGCAGGCTTTGCATATATAAGGGACTTTGATAACTTTCTGCCATGAGTTTTTGTTAGGAGAACTGGGTCTATAATTCCTGTAACTTTCAGGCCTGTTTCTATAAATTATTAGCTAGGTTTCCCAAATTTTAACGCACATAAGAATCAGCTGCTGCAGAGCTCCTCTTAAATGCTAATTTCTGGTCCCTAGCCTCCAAGATCCCAATATAATGAGTTTAAGGTTGTATTTACATGTGTTTGACAACACCAGGTGATTCTGATGTGTTGTTCAATGCATTACAGAAAGATTGGCCTGATTCTTATTGGGCACTTGATTTAAGAAAGTTAGAAGACTGAGCTATAGCAGTATGGTTTCTAAATGTAGTGTTTTATGATGCTTAACCTTAAACATGCCCTTCCAAAAGGTAAACTAGGTATTCACAGTTCTTACTAGCCATGCTGACTACTGTGGTATAGATTATTAATTGAAAATAGCTTGCACTTACACAGATAGCTTGATATTTGTAAGAAACTCTGCAAAATACTTCATATAATTTTTTGTTTGTTTTAAAAGAAACTCTTTGAGGCAAACAGGTAATATATTTATTCCCATTTTAAGATGAAACTGGAACTTAGAAAGTTTAATTCACCCAAAATTACAGAATATAATTAAATATATGTATCACAAATCCCAAAAGCTAAAAAATATATAGTATATAAAACAGTTATATACTTACTTCAGCTAAACCCATATGTATCAGTTATCCACTGCTACATAACATATTGCCCCCAAAATATTATTTTAGTGCTGTAAATATTTTAAATACTCTGGTAAATATACTGGATGAACTGGAGTCAGAGAGACAGAGTCTAGATGAATAAGAGTACATGTTTAAAGATATATTGAAAGTCTGGGAAAAAAAATAATGTCTGCAGACTATTTCATAATATAGTAAAAACTTCCAGTTACAAGATAAGTAAGTTCTAGGGATATAATGCACAACATAATGAGTTTAGTTAACAATACTATATAGTGTATTTGAAAGTTACTAAGTAAGATCTTAAAAGTTTTCATCACATGGAAATGTTTTATGTTGGTTGAATGGTAACCAATCTCATTAAAAAGTAAATTTATATAAAATTAGGTCTGTCCTAATTCTAGGAAGTGTTATATCTGTATCCTAAAACACAAACCACAAAATGAAATTGTTCATTTCACTGCTGGACCTTTAAGATTGCTTCATCTTCCACCAGCCTGCCTATAACAAGGAATTGATAGTGCCGATGCCAGCAGGAATCGATAGTAATCACCCTGAATCCTGCTCGTATCCACATCCAACTAGCACTGGCTTTGATAACAAGGAATTGATAGTGCCAGTGCCAACAGGAATTGATAATAATCACCCTGAATCCTGCTCATATCCACATCCAACCAGCACTGGCTTTGATCCAATCTCCATCAAGCTTGAAAGCTCTGACCCTAAAAACTGTACTTCTATGTTAAACTTTCTGAGTTCTTTTCAAAATAGGCCTGATATCTCACCCCTGCTATGATTACCTGTTATTCTTTGCCATCCAAGATTGCTGGGATTGATTTTGCCTTCTTGAGATTTGATACTATGTTTTGTGTGTATAAAACATTCAGAGTGGTCTAGGAGGTGGATTTTTGCATTTCTAAATATCAACAACAGGAATGAATCAGCAATGCTGTTTTAATAGCATGCATAACTGCCAACATCTTAGAGTCATTCATTACAGTTGCTTCCTGGTTTATTTAGCAAACACCAAGTATGAGCTATCATGGTAACCCAGTTGTTGCCAAGTGCACTGTGTGCCAATTAAACTGTTTTCTTCTCTTTTTCAAGATGTTTCTCTCATTCATCTAGATGCTGCTAGGTGGCTCTGATGCAAGTCAAAGTCTAACAAAAACAAAGCATCTGGCATATTTACACCTTGCCTCAATGGGACAGATTGATCCATAGAAATATTAAGGAAATGATGAGGGGAACTTAATTTTAACCAGCAAATATCAGGTTGATGATTTACAAGTGACAAACATCCTGAGAGAAAGGGACGATGTTAGCTGGAGTTAATGGCTGGCTGAGCCCAATACTGGACTCTAGGTGAAGAGTGGTATGTGCAGTGGCATAGCCCTTCCTTCACAGTGCTCATTGTCCATTACTAGGAACAAACACAAAGCTATATACAAGTCTGAACAAAGTAGTGGTGTCAAGAGGACTCATATCCAGTTGCATTTTTAAATCTGAATTTAAATCTGAATTTATTATTCAAACATTTTATTTTTTAGCATAGTTATATGATCCAAAATGCAAAATATACAAAAGAGAATATGATGGAAATTATCACCTCTGTTCCCCAGCCACTTAGTACCCATCCCTATGAGCAACCTGTGTTAATAGTTTCTTGCAAATCCTCTCAGAGAAAATTCTTTATAAATGCAATCAAATGAAATAATATATTTTATCAAATCTAGGGATGCCATCATTGCATACAGGATGCAATTATTCTGTTTATATATACTAGATAGGCTTTTTATTATATATATATTACAAATATAGTATGTTATTATAATACTACAAAAGAATTTTTTAAAGCTCTGCCAATTAAACCATGTCTTGTCAATTGTACAATGAATTCTAACTTCAGAGACATCAAAAATGTGCAAATCTCTGCATTTTATAAACAAAATATGGTCTATTTTTTAAATTTAACACAAAAGGTAGTAGCCTGTGTTTTTGATTCTGTACCATGCTTGCTTCATTTAACAATACCTCTTGGAGTTTCTTTTCTAAGAAACTCTAAGAAATTTTAAATCTAAGGCATTTATTTTTCATTTTTTATGTGGGGACACTATGAAAACTGGTTGTCCTAGGTCAGAAAGTAAAAAAGGAAGGAATAAGACACGCTAGAAAAGATCATGAATAAGCAGCAAAGGACTGGAGAAAAAAAACCCAGTAACTCCAATTTTGTTTCTTTCATCTCCAAGGATAAAGATCTTCAAATTGGAAAGTGTGGAACAAATATTATGAAGACAGACTCAAGTTTGCAATAAAAGAAGAAAAATACTAAGATGACATCTAGTCAGTTTATAGGAGTTCAAGTCTCTGAACGTGCACAAATAGAAACTACAACACTAAAACACACAGATGTGACAAAATCATTCTTGGGAATCACTATGAAATATGAAGGAAAGAAGATATGACTAAAGGTGTTTGCACAAGTGGAAAATATAGATTATAGGAAATATAGACTGGTAAAGTTTTTCATTCACAAAAAGTTCTAAAATATATTATTAAAAAGATGGTTTACTAGCATTTAAAAGTAAAAGTGTCATACTATTTTTAAAATTTAAAGAAAAAGAGGTAATTAAAAGACCCCAGAATAGGTTCGCTAAAAATCTTATGCCACAGCCAGGTTGTCGCTGTGGTGTGGGGGAGAGAACTAAAGAGACACTTGCTTGGCCTGCAAACTAAATGACTTCATCTTGTCAACAATCATGTGACTGTTGCCTTCACCTCTGCTCCAGATGACCTATAAAGAACAACAAGTATGCATTGTGTGTCAACTACACTTAAACAAAAAAGATTCTCTTCCTTAAATAAAAGAAAAAGGAACAACAAGCGTAATTGGGTGAAAATTGGAATTGAAATTGAATTCAAATCCTGTCTCTGACACTATCTAGTGACCTTGGGCATGTCACTTCATCTTATTTTTCTTTCTCTAAAATACAGAGATTATATTTATTAACTGCTAAGTTTCTTCCAGTGAATTATATTTTAACTATAATGTCATTGTAACTATGTTATTTTTTAACTATAATGTGGAAATTTGGAGAGTTTGTTGATATAAGTAAAATGTCTCATGTCTGTCATGAAATTTTTGTGGAAGTGATGAAGAAATATGGTTTAGATTTCTACCTAGTTCCAATCAGATTGGCATTTCTACACCATGTGTTGATTGATAAATCAGGTAAAATCATAAAATTGGGAGAAACGGTACAAAATCATCTCACACTACTTGGAAAAAAATCTCTGAAATTAGTAAAAGGAAACTTAATAAAGTTGTCCTTGAACTCCTCTAACAGTTGGAGGTTCCTCAAAAATTAAACATAGAATTGCCATAGGACCTAACAATTCCACCCTAGATATATACCCATGAGAAATGAAAGATGTGTTCAAATAAAAACTTACACATGAATGTTCATAGCAGTACTATTTTGTAATAGCAAGGATGGATGGAAATGACCCAATTGACCATCAGTTGTTGAAAGGATAGGTAAAATGTAGCATATTCATACAATGGAATATTATTCAGCTTTTAAAAGGAATGAAGTACTGATATATACTACAATATGGCTGAGCCTTGAAAATAATCCTAGATGAAAGAAGGCAGACACAAAAGGCCACATATTGTATAGTTCCACTTACATGAAATGTCCACTATAGGCAAATTAATACAGACAGAAAGTAGGTTGTTGGTTGGCAGGGTATTGGAATGGGGGCGAGGGGGAATGACTGCTAATGGGTCTAGAATTTCTTTTTGCAATGACAAAAATGTTCTGAAATTAGGTAGTGGTGACAGACAATCTTGTGAATAAATATTACTGAATTGCACACTTTAAAATGATGAATTTTACATCATGTGAATTATATCTTCTAAAAAATTTAGGGCACCTGGGTGACTCCGTTGGCTAAAGTCTGACTTAGGTTTGGGTCCTGATCTCAGGGTCCTGGGATCAAGCCCTGCATCGGGCTTCTCACTCAACAAGGAATCTACTTCTCCCTCTCCCCCTGCCCCTTCTCCTGCTCTCTCTCTCTCTCTCTTTCTTTCTCTCTCTCTCTCTCTCTTTTCCTCCCTCTCTCTCTCAAATAAATAAAATCTTTTAAAAAATTAAAAAGCACTTAAATTCAGTGTCAGAGACCAGACTTCATAGTTTTAGATGGTAAGAAGAAAACAGATTTTGAATTGGCTATGAACTCTAATAAATCAACAGACTGAAATGGCTGCTTAAGAAAGTATGCCATCTTGGGTTTCATCAACACTTATTGGGGACATTGAGAATTGAGTCAAGCATTCCCAGGAACCTCACAAAAACTTTGTAAGTAGCTATTATCTTCATTTTATAGAAAAAGAACCTGAAGTTAAGTAATTTGCCCACAGGCACTCCCCTAGGAAAGGGAGAGTTAGACTTTGAACCCAGTTTAACTGACTCAGGGCCTATGTACCTGACCACTGCACCATACTTGGCATTAAGAAAAGATGAAAAGTCCATGGGCACCTGGCTGGCTCAGTTGGAGGAGCATGTGATTCTTGATCTCAGTGTTGTAAGTTCCAAGCCATATGTTGGGTGTAGAGATTACTTAAAATCTTTAAAGAAAAGAAAGAAAAGTTAAAAGGTCCAGATCAGGGATATGACAGTCTAATAGCAAATTGCACTGATTGTTCTTCATCTTGACCATCGTGAGTGACCAGCTTTGAAAAACACACTGATGGTTTTAAATTATGTCCACAAACTTTTTAATGTTGGTGCCTTCAAAGGTGAAGCCAAATTTACCTCCTTGAGTGTGGGTTGTGTTTGGTAACTAGTTTCAGTAGAATAAGAAGGAAGTAATAGTATGTCATTCTGATATTAGGATATAAAATATATTATAGCTTCCCTCTTGTGCTCTTTCTTGGATCACTATATCTGAGTGAAGCAAGCATCTATGTTTTGACAAAACCCAAGCAGCCACATAGAGATCCACATGGTAAGGAGCTCTAGACTTTAAGAACTGAGACCTCCTGCCAGGAAAAAGAAAGAACTTGCAAGTTATGTGAATGAGCCTTCTTAGAAGCAGATCCTCCTGGTCCAGTCAAGCCTTCAGATGATTGATTCTTTGGGGGACTTCATGGGAGACCCAGAGCTAGAACCGTCCACCTAAGCCATTCCTGGATTTCTGTCTCTTTCTTTTGGAATGATGAAAATATTCTGGGATTGCATAATAATTATAGTAGTGATAGTTGCACAACTTTGTGAATATGTGAAAAATCACTAAATTGTACACTCAGAAATGGTGTAAAATGATATATACTTGTATCTTTAAGCAACTAAGTTTTAGGATACTTAGCTTCGTGGCAATAAATGACTAAGACATATACTTTAAGGGACACTAAACAAACCTAAGTGTGACCCAAGAAGGACAATCAAGAGGTCAATAGGGTGTGAAGCCTCGTCACATGTAGACTGCACTTGAGGTGCTTTTGTCTGGAGTAGGAAAGTCTGACGAGGACCTGGCTTGTGAGTGCAAATATCTTCCAGTTGGATGACATCAGCATTATGGCTAAATAAAACATCCCTTTATTTAAGGATATTTACTTATCCCTAAATAAAACATGTCCCATCCCTCAACAACGATTTGGCATCCATCCTTGGACAAAAGTGCCTTTTTGCAAAATGTGCTATCTAACACCATATACTAAGGAGTCTGGGAGGAGTATCGCCCACATGTGTGTCAGGAAATGGACATACAAACTTCAGTCCCAGCTGTGGACTGTGAACCAATTCTTACCCTTCTTGACCGTAGTCTGGGAGCCCTGGAAAACATGTCTCAGACAATCATTCATAGATGAGATGGGCTTGTGGAAGTCCAGTATACAGAGAGGTTCCAGCATACCTCTGAAGGAAAAAAAAAATGAGTTTGGAAGCATTGGTTAGTAAAGACTGGAGGAGGTGATTGCTACTTCAAATAGAAAGACAGCAATGGAAAGCTTCTAGAAATATGAAAAAATCAAGGAAACGTGATACCACCAAAGGGTCACAATAATCTAGTAACTGACCTCAACAACACGAAGACCTATAATTTACCTGATAAATGAAGAATTCAAAATAGCTGTTAGAAGGAAAACAACAAAACTAAGCTTTTTTTTAAAAGATAAACAAAATTGACAAACCTTTAGCTAAACCAAAAAAGAAGATCAAATAAAATTAGAAGTGAAAGAAAAGACATTATAACCAATACCATAGAAATAGAAAGAATCAGAGAGACTAAATATTCTAAGCTAACAAATTGGACAGCCTAGAAGAAAAGAATAAATTTGTGGAAACAACCTATCAAGACTGAATCACAAAGAAATAGAAAATCAGAATAGACTAATAATGAGTAAGGAAACTGAATGAGTAATCAAAAAACCTCCAACAAAGAAAAGCCCAGAACCAGATGGTTCCCCTAGTGGACTCTACCATTTAAAGAATTAATACCAATCCTTTGCAAAGTCTTCCAAACATCAGAAGAGGAGGGAATATTTCTAACTCATTTTATATGGCCAGAATTACCCTGATACCAAAACCAGCTAAGAACACTAAAAGAAAAGAAAACTAGAGGCCAATATCCCTGATGAATATAGATACAAGAATTCACAACAAAGTATTAGCAAACCAAGTTCAGTAGCTCATTAAAAGGATCATAAATGATCAAATGGGATTTATCCCTGGGATGCAAGAATGGTTCAAAATATGCAAATCAATAAATGTGATTCCCCACAGTAATAGAATGAAAGATAAAAATCCTATGATCATCTCAGTAGATGCAGAATAAACATTTGACAAAGTTCACCTCCTTTTTTTGATAAAAACTCAATAAGTTGGGTATAGAAGGAATGTACCCCAATATAATAAAGGCCATATGTGACAATTGCACAGCTAACATTATACTCAATTGTGAAAGGTTGAAATCCTTTCCTCAAAGGTGAGGAACAAGACAAGGGTGTCTGCTCCCATCACTCCATTTCAGTATAGTACCGGAAATTCTACCCAGAACAGCTAGGCAAGAGAAAGAAATAAAAGACATCCAAATTGGAAAGGAAGAAGTAAAACTCTCTGTTTTCAGATGCTATGATTTTATATGTAGAAACTCCTAAGCCTTAACTAAAAAACTGTTAGAATAAATCAACAAATTCAGTAAGGTTGCAGGATATAAAACCAACATACAGAAATCAGTTGCATTTCTAAATGCTAACCACAAAATATCTGAAAAAGATATAAAGCAAACAAGTATCTTCCAGCCTGTGTAGGCAGACCTTCTCTATGTAACTCCAACAGAAAAAAAAAAAAAGAGATTTGTATCCTCACTCATAAAACATTTGGTAACAGCCATAACTGACCCACATGAGAAGGGAGCCCTTTAAGGAAGTTACCAGAAGGGTCCCAAGCTGAGGCTCAATGGCACTGGTAGGAATGTGTATGTTCCTACGTGGGAACAAAGGATATCCTCTTAGAGACATGCAAAGTTAGTCCTCTCCTACCACCCACCCTCATGGTATAGTATCCTATTTTAGGATACTGAGTTGCAATTTAGAGCAGACCACAGCTGAGCTGTTTGTTCTGCATCAATGGATATAGAGTCGTTCTCTCTATATCAAACTACAAGCTGTGGAGTTCAGGATCTCTTGACCACTGCTGAATGCTGAGCAGTGGTGACAGCTAACATCCTGGTGGGGCAAAGATTTTCACAATGGTCGTGTTTACATCTGCACTACTGACTTCTAGTGTTTTCATTGTGGTTTCATATATCTTCTCTCCTGTTTGATATCAACACTGAGTAGACAGCAGCGATGACTTGCCTCTTTTATGTGGATGAGGACACTGAAGTTCAGAGTCATTTAGTGATTCACTCCAAATCACACAGCTGGTTAGCTGGTCAGGCAGGGACTTAGAACCTGGATCCAGTCCATATTCTAAGAGAAATGTCACGAGCAAAGCTGAGCTACAGGTAAATAGATCCTGCTGGGTGGTGACCAGAAGAGTTTTTGGTAAACTTCAAAGCTAATTAAAGCAAACAAGCCAGTGCAAGAAAGATTAGTCTTAATATATACACCCGAACCATTTTCCAGAGAGAGTCTTCCACCTGCCTCTTCTGAATTAAGCTTGTTCATGGAAGGAACAAGTGTGGGGTTGCTTTATTTGAAAATTGGACAGTTGGACAGTTTGACAGTTTCCTTTCCTGGAAAAGGACAATTATCTTCTAAGGAAGATAGGAAGCATGATTTCCCCCACCGTGGGGTGCAAGAGAGAAATCAGTGATAATAACCAGGAGTTTAAATTGGTTTAAAAACTGTATTCCCATGGTAAGCTTAACCTTTTTTCTTAAAAGTTTAGCTGGCGCTCCTTGGGAAATTCGTAAGGATTGGAGGGCAAGGGGGCCTCTGGCTCTGTTCCTAGCTGCACCACCCTGAAAGCTAGTGGCACAGTTCAAACACAGTGAGTATACCTCTTCCAGGGGACCGTGTTCTGCAGACTGAGGGAGGGTGGATAGGGAGTACTGGGGAAGTGGAATAGAAAAATCAACCACATTGCCTCCTTACCAGACCTGGACTGAAACAAGCCCCAAAGCCTGAGGTAGGCAACCACTCTTATCTTTGCATCTCCGAGTGATCCATGGTTACAGGGAAACTGAGAAGCTCGGGTCTCCAGTGAACCATATAAAAGCTCTGTGTCATTTCATATGCAGAGTGGCGTTTTCCCCTTAATTAGCCTAGACACATTTCATCAAAGAGTTGATTGCTCCTTTCCAGAGACACTGAAGATGTTCTGCTGCCTGTGGTGATAGAGCGACAGAGAAGCGTGAATCCAGTGCTTCTCTCATTCATCTTTCATCCCAATCTTGAGCTTCTTCTCACTTCCACAGGGAAACAGCAAATTCTCGTGTAGAAAACATGGGTTGGAGCCAAATAGACCACAGCAAGTCTTGTTTCTATCACTCACAAGCTATGTGATCATGGGCACATTATGTCCCCCTCTGAGACTCAGTTTACCCACATATGAAACATGAATACGGCTCGTACTTATCACATATAATTCTTGTGAAAATTGAATAATACTGTGTATATAAATACCTAATACAGGGCCAGGTTCACAGTACTTGCACAACAAACATTGGTTCCTTTTCCCCAAACTTTTATTCCTAGCTCTTTGCCAGAATCTTCAACTATGTCAGTTACCTGATCAGAGTCACCTAGGGGAGTGAATCTACCAAACTGTATCCTTGAAGGCTCTTGGGGAGACCAGGGCCTCTGAGTTGTACCCCCAGGAATGAGAAAAATTTGTACTGAATAATCTATCATACTGTTTCATCTGGCTTCCTGGGTTGAAGGCATGCATCTGAAAGACATGGTCAAAGTGAGGAGTCAGGGTTGAGAAAAAAGTGTGACTAAAAGTTATGAGTGTATCTTTGAGTATGGAGCAAGGCACAGGCTAACTGGCCTACTCAGAGTTAGAGCTAAGACTCTGACGAAAAGATGACCTTTGAAGAGTCAATGCACTCTTCTTTATGACCTGAAGACTTCCTTTTCTTAGTCTTCATTTCATGTAATCATTCAGCAAGCCCATACCACTTATCTTAGTTTCCTGTGGCTGTACCATAAACTAGGAGGTTTAAAGCACCAGAAATTTTATTTGTTCGCAGTTCTGGAGGCCAGAAGTCTAAAATGGATGTCAGTAAGGCTTTACCACCTCTGGAGGCTCTAGGGGAGAATCCTTCCTTTCTACTTCCAGCTTTTGGTGGATGTCCTCATTCTTTGGCTTCCTTGGCTTATGGCCTCATCATTCCAATCTCTGTCTCTGTTTTCACATCACCTTCTTCTCTATGTCAGTCTCCCTCTGCTTTACTTTTATAAGTATATATGTCATTGAATTTAGAGCCCATCTAGATAATCCAGGATGATCTCCTCATCTCAAGATCTTTAACTTAATTATATCGGCAATGACCCTTTTCTAGGTAACAATCACAGCTCTGAGGATTAGATTCCAGAAATGAGGTTAGTAATCCTATCTTTTGGGGGTCCACCATGAAACCTCCTTAAACCACCCAAATCCTTGTAGACCAACTGATTCATGACAGCATGAGCTCAAGTATAACTCCTTTCAGGCATATTTGCATTATAAATATTTCAACCTAAAAGAAAAGAGCAATTCTTAATTTAAAAGGAAAAATAATCACTAATAATGGTATTTGAGGTACTTTCAAGGAACTGTTTCTTTTCATCATTTTCTTCCCAGAAAGCTCCCCTACTTCTACTTCTCACTGTATAGCTTTGTATTATATGTACAGTCCTAAACTAATCACAAGTAAGGGGGATGCTCTATATTTCCCGTGGTTGGCTTAGCGCCTTAGACTAATCAGGAATTCACTCCTGGGGCTGAGGAAGTGGGGGAGGACCCAGCCTCTGAGAAACACATAACCTTCCATCAAAAGCAATACAAAACAGTCTCAACAAGGAAGTAGGGGTTGGTGGATGGTTGATGGAAGGCAGCCACCACTCCCCACACGCTACCCCCTTTCCCACAAGCTGTAGGGCTGACCCCTAACATTGACAGTGCTCCACCACATGGAACATACCTAGTTGGGGGCACTGAATTGGAAGAAGGTTGCAAAAAAGCATTTGGCAATTCTGCATGATATCCTGATATCTCTGAAATTCCAGAGGCCATGGGAGTAGTCCTTTTAATGAATATCAAATGGATCTTTTAAAAAATGTTTTTCAAAAGACAGCTACCCTGTCATAAAGCAAACAGCCATACATGTCCACTCAGTATTTTTAAACGACCAAAGTTTCAAAGCACCAGGAAAAAAGTTCTTTTCAGAACTCAGAATGTCTCTTTGGAAAAATGATTGGCTATTCAGATATGGTTGAAAACATGTTGGCAAGAAGTTAGAGGAAGAAAGAACAAGATATCTGCCTTTAAATCAGCTTAGAAAAAACTAGTAATAAATCAGCCTGGAGACTATAGGGAGATTAGCCATATCTTATTTAACCTGATTTGAACCTGTGACCTGCAGGTAAAGGGTAAAACTTTTCCCTCCAGAGGAAATGTCAAAATGGCAATTTTCATGGAGCAGTTAACCAGGGAGTTAACCAGGAACCTCCCTTTCATTAGCTCTGTACTCAGGGAGCTTATATTTGCTTTTGATACAAGTTACACCTTGTAAGGGTACTGTCTTGATTGTTCTTGTCTTGTTATTACTCTCACCTTTCAAATCTACCTCAAGTTCCGGCAAAGTACAAAGTAGCCTCTGGGCATCTTACACACTGAACGGCACTGATAAGAGTTTAAGTTCAGGCAGTGGAGCACTGCAGAAAAACTATTGCCTCATCATGCAATTGTACTCCCATGGGATGTAGCTTACCTTACTCATGCTATTATGCCAAAGACCTCCAACTGGCAGCCTACTGGAAATGTGTGCCTTGCAGATTTTTTACTTTTTAAATGAACTGCCTACATTTAAAATTAGAAAAAATGAGAGAGTTGGACTCAAATATTTATTCTGTCTCTCCCACCCACACTCTTTCCTCTTCTAGGACTACAATTACCTTATATATATAGTGGGCTGTTTAAACTTGTTCCACAGCTCAGTGATGACCTTTTCATTAAAAAGATTTTTTTCCCACTCTGTTTCATTTGGATAATTTTTATTGGTATTCTTCAAATTCACTCAGTTTTTTCTTCTGTGATGTCTAATTTGCCATTAATTTAAATACAGTTTTTCTTCTCAGATATTGTAGTTTGTATCACTAGATCTTTGATTTGGGTCTTTTTAATACTATTTATCTCTATTTGGACATAGAGAATTCAATTATACTAACTTTTAATATTTTCATCTGCTAATTCTAACATCTGTGCCAGTTTTCATCAGTTTCAGTTATTTCAATTTATTTTTCTCCTCATTATAGGACACATTTTTTTGCTTCTTTGCATACCTGGTAATTTTTCTTAAGTAGGCTCCACACCCAATGTCAACCTATGACCCCAAGATTAGGAATTGCATCCTCAACCAATGAAGCTAGCCAGGCACCCTGCATACCTAGTGACTTTTTTTTTTTTTAAGATTTTATTTTATTTGACAGAGAGCGAGAGAGAGATCACAAGTAGGCAGAGAGGCAGGGAGGGGAGTGGGAAGAAGGCTTCCTGCTGAGCAGAGAGCCCAATGTGGGGCTCCATCCCAGGACCCTGAGATCATGAGCTGAGCTGAAGGCAGAGTCTTTAACCCACTGAGTCACCCAGGTGCCCCAAATACCTGGTGATTTTT
>CM053610.1:53829837-53840927 GCA_028646535.1 Procyon lotor
AGTTTAATTCCATTGAGTATTCTTTTAAAATTATTGGGCAAAACTGGAGTAGTGCTCAGTCTAGGGCTAGTTTCTCCCACTAATAAGGCAAGATCTTTCTTAGTATTCAATGCCCTGTGAATAATGAGGTTTCCCATTCTGGCTGATGGGAAGAGGCACTATTTCTAGCACTGGGCCCTATTCCCTCTAATCCTCTCAGGTGGTTCTTTCCCAGGCAGGTAGTTTACCCACATATATATACCAGTTGGTACATGGATAAAAACTTGAGGAGGCCCTTTTTACATATCTTCTCTCTAGTACATCTCACCTCTCCATTACTATGTCATGCAACTTTTAGCCACTGTGGTCTCCTAGACTGTCAGCTATATCTCCCTAGCTCATCAGTCCACCAGGCTGTATCTGGATTCTTCCTCACTGAACTATGACCTGGAAACTCTCTCACAGCATTAAGCTGAGTCAGTCATAGGACTTGCTTTGTTTGTTTCTCATCTCAAAGGGATCACTCTTCATTACTGCCTGACATCAAGCATCTTAAAAAAAAAATCATTGCTTCGTATATTTTATCCTTTTAATGATTGTTTTGATGGATAGATAAATCCTGTCCTTGTTACTCTTAGTTGGAAGTGAAAGTTTTTCTCTTCTTAAATTTCATTATTTATTTATATTTCCCATAATAAAATAATATATATATTTTTAAAAAGATTTTATTTATTTATTTATTTATTTATTTATTTATTTATTTGACAGAGAGGAGAGAGATCACAAGTAGGCGGGGGGGGGAGGGGAGCAGGCTCCCCACCGAGCAGAGAGCCCAATGTGGGGCTTGATCCTAGGACCCTGAGATCATGACCTGAGCCGAAGGTAGAGGCTTTAACCCACTGAGCCACCCAGGCGCCCCTAAAATAATATATGTTTAAAATTCATCAAAAAGTAAATCTGTAGGAGCGCTTGGGTGGCTCAGTTAGTTAAGCATCCTAGTCTTGATTTCGGCTCAGGTCATGATCTTGGGGTCATGGGATTGAGCCCTACATCAGGCTCCTCCCCAGGCTTGGGATTCTCTTTCTTTCTCTCTCCTCCCTCTGCCCCTGACCCCACCACTTACCCACCCTGTCTCTTTTTCTCTCCCTCTCTCTAAAGAAAAAAAAAATTTTTTTTAAATATATATGTATAAAGGTCGGTACTTCCAGTTGAGGAAAGATGGAGTAAGTAATTTAAAAACTAGATGGAATGCTTGGAGAAACCATCTGAAGACTCTGAAAAGTAAATGATAGCAGACATATGTGGGAAGGAAGCCAGAACTAAATGTACTAACGACCTGACCTGATGATGAGTTCTCTTTTTTCTTTGCTGTATCTCCCGGTCTGGATTCAAAGACCAAATCCCCAAACTGTACCAGTTATGTCCCAAAGAAAACCTCTTTTTGGCTTGAGGAGCACAAAAGGAAACAGATCTGAATAGCACAGCTAGGCCTTTGAGAGCTGAATAGATATTGAAACAGCCCATAGAAGACAAATTGGAACTTGCACCCTGAACTTAACAGGCTTATTACCTATTAAAACAGAGAAGTAAACAATAAATTTATATTCTCCATGGGATTTAACTGAGACACAGAATCTTATAATATTCAAAATGTCAATTCAAATGTTTTGGATCTAATTCAAAATTACTCAACTTATGAAAATCAGGAATAGCTCCATATCTTTTCCATAAAGAAAAGATAACAGATAAACACCAATCTCTAAATGATGCACATGTTAAAATTGTCAAAGACTTTAAGGGACCATTTTATCCATATTCCAGTAAGTATGAATATCCTTGAAACAAATGGAAAAACAAACAAACAAAAAAACTCAGGAGAGAAATAGAAATATTGAAAAAGAACCAAATGGAGTTTTTAGAACTGAAAAACACAGTAAGCAAAAAAAATTTTTAATAAAATTTAAAAATCACTTGAGAGGATCAGTAGCAGAATGGAAAGGACAGAAGAGAGACTCAGTGATCTTGGAAAGAGATTAATAGAAATTATCTGATCTTGAAAATAATCAAAGAAGCAATTTCAAGGGAAATTGGAAGATATTTTGAAACATTAGAAGACATTAGAAGATATTCTGAACTAAATTAAAATACACTATGCTAAAGCGTAGAAGCTACATTTAAAGCAATGCTGAGAGAGAAATCTCTAGTACTAAATGCTTAAATTAGATGATGAGAGAAAGAAAACTACACAAGGGTATCCCTCATGAATGTAGATATAAGAATCCTCAACAAAATATTAACAAATGAAATACAGCAATATGTCATAATCATAATACATAATAACCAAGTGGAATCTATTCCAGGAAGATAAGGCTAGTTCAACATTTAAAAATCAAATCAATGTGGTCCACCCTATTAACAGACTAAAGAAAAAGAAATGATCATATTAATTGATGTAGAAAAAATGCATTTAACAATTTCTAACATTCATTTATGACAAAAGAAAAAAAATCTCAGCAACCTCGGAATAGGCACATCCTTAATAAAGTGTATCTATAAAAACCTACCTCTTCCTTAAGAACAAGAAAAAGTCAAATACATCCACTTTCATGATACCTGTTCAACATTCTACTTGAAGTCAATATAATTAAGGCTGGACAAAAGAAATAAAAGGTATGTGTGTATTGCAAAGGAAAAAATAAAAATGTCCCTATTTGCAAATGATATGATTGCTTACATAAAAAGGCCTGAGGAATTGAAAAAAGAGCTTCTAAAACTGATAATGGAGTTTAACAAAGGTTGTAGAATACAAGAACAGCATACAAAAACCAGTAGTATTTCTGTATACTAGCAATGAATAAGAAAAAAGTGAATTTTTTAAAAATACCACCTATAATAGCTCTAAAATAAGTGGTACTTAGGTATAAATCCAAGAAAATGTGTGCAAGATTTGTATGCTAAAAACTTAAAAACAGTGATGAAAGAAATCAAAGTAGCCCTAAATAAAGAGAAATATTGTGTTCATAAATCAGAATACTCATGTACTTAAGTGTTAATTCTCCCCAAAGAGTTGCCAGATTTAGGAAAAAAAATTTCAAGATGCCAAGTTAATTTGAATTTTAGATAAACAAGGAATAATTTTTAGTATAATTATGTTCCATGTAATATGTGGGATGTTATAATGCTAAATATTCATTTGTTTTTTTTATCTTAAATTTAAACTTAACTAGATATCCTATTATCTGGCGACCCTGTAGGGCCCAACTGATTTGAGAGACTTGATGCAATAATAGGACTTTTTGTAGATGTAGGAGGCTGATTCTAAAATGTATGTGAAAAGGCAAAAGACCTAGAATAACCAAAATAATTTTGGAAAAGAAAAACAGAGTTTGAGGACTCACACTATTCAATTTTAAAACTTAATCTAAAGATAAGTAATTAAGATAATGCTGTACTGGTGAATGTTTAGACCTAAATAAAATAGACCTGTGGAGTAAAATAAGAGAGTCCAGAAATAGATTATCACAAATATGATCAATTGATTTTTAAGATAGATTGCTTTATTTTTTTTTTTTTTAAAGATTTTATTTATTTATTTCACAGAGAGAGGGAGATCACAAGTAGGCAGAGAGGCAGGCGGAGAGAGAGAGGAGGAAGCAGGCTCCCTGCCGAGCAGAGAGCCCGATGCGGGGCTCGATCCCAGGACGCTGGGATCATGACCCGAGCTGAAGGCAGAGGCTTTAATCCTCTGAGCCACCCAGGCGCCCCGATAGATTGCTTTATTAAGACAAAATTCACATCTATAAAATTTGCTGTTTTAATCATTTAAAGTGCACAATTCATGATCAGTTGATTTTTGACAAAGGTAAGAAGACTATTCAGTGGATAAAGGATAGTCTTTTCAACAAAGAAACAATATGAACACAATGAAACAAATAGATATCTGTATGCAAAAAAAAAAATGAACTTCAACCTATGCATCGGAGTATTTTATAGAAAAATTAACCTCAAATGGATCATAGATCTACACGTAAAACCAAAAGTGTAAATTTTATATTTAAAAATTATAGGAGAAAAAGATTGTGACCTTGAGTTAGGCAGAGTTATTAGAAATAAAAAACCGACGCATAAAAAATAATAATGACTTGGACTTCATCAAAATTGAATCTTTTTCTGCAAAAGATGTTAAGAGAATTATAAGCTACGAGTGAATATTAACAAATTACATACCCCAAAAAGGACTTGTATCCAGAATACATAAATAAACTTCAAAACTCAACAGTAAGAGGACAACCCAGTTTAAAAAATAGGCAAAAGGGGCGCCTGGGTGGCTCAGTGGGTTAAAGCCTCTGCCTTCGGCTCAGGTCATGATCTCAGGGTCCTGGGATCGAGCCCCGCATGGGGCTCTCTCCTTAGTGGGGAGCCTGCTTCCTCTCTCTCTGCCTGCCTCTCTGCCTACTTGTGATCTCTCTGTCAAATAAATAAATAAAATCTTTAAATAAAAAAAAAGGCAAAAGATGTGAACACACGTCACCAAAGAAGACATAGCATGGCTGATAAGCACATGAAAATATGCTCAACATAATAGTCATTATGAAAGTGCAAATTAAAACCACAGCGAAATACCTCTACACATATTAGAATGACAGTAGAATGACAGAGGAGTGAAACAGCAGCCGAAATGCTAGTGGGAATGCAGAACAGCTGGAACCCTCATATACTGCCCGTGGGAATGCATAATGATACACTCTGAAAACAATTTAGCAGTGCTTTTAAAATTTTTTTTATTTTTAAATTGGTGGTGGTGGTGGTGACCTGTGGTAGCTATGGCAGTTTCTCACAAAGTATATATTTATTATAAAATTCATCAATCCCAGTCCTAGATAATTACTCTTAAGAACTGAAAACTAATCAGGAACGTTTATAGCAGCTTTATTCAGATTCACGAAAGAACTGGGAACACCCTAAATGCCCTTCAGTGAGTAAATGGCTAAGTAAAACATAGAATACCTTTTCAATGGGTCACTACTCAAAAGGAGCAAATTGGGGCACCTGGGTGGCTCAGTCTTTAAGCCTTTGCCTTTGGCTCAGGTCATGATCCCGGGGTCCTCAGATGGAGTCCCCAGTCAGTATCCTTGCTCAGCGAGGAGTCTGCTTCTAGCTTGCCCTTTGCCCCTCCCCCTGCTTGGGTTCCCTCTCTCTCACTGTCTCTCTGTCAAATAAATAAAATCTTCTTAAAAAATTCTATAAAAGATAAAAAGGAGCAAATTATTGATACACTCAACCACATGGATGAAGTTCAAAGACATTCTGCGAAGTGAAAGCAACCAGTGTCAGAAGGTTACGTATTGTATGGTTCCATTTTACATGATATTCTGGAAAGCACAACACTGTAGAGATGAAGACCTGATCAGTAGTTGGCAAAGCTTAGGCATGGGAGGCAATTTCACCACCAGAAGTAAAACAAGGGAATTCAGAGTGGCTAATGGAACTGTTCTGTAGTCTTACTGGGGTGATGGTTATACAAATCTATATGTGTGTTAAAACTCATAGAAGTGTACATGCACACACATGTTTTACTCTTTGTAGATAAAAAGGATACGTGTATAGCAGATGTGTGCCCAAATGTTTAAAATGTTAAAGATGAATCATCAAAAAGTTGGGAAGTGGTTTGGAGTGGAAGCATGCCCCTCACTTTACAGTTGGAGAAACTGAGGCCAGAAAGTGAAAGTAACTTAAGGCCCAAAAATCTGTGAAGCAACCCTAAGAATGTATTTTCTCTTGGGAACTCTCTCTGCTGCCTGACTTTCATCCCAAGCCTACCCAGCCGGCTTTAATTTGGCCTCTTTTAATTAAGGCAGTTTCTAAATTCAGAGTTTTCTGTAACAGAATAGAATCATGGTTATGTGTGCAAGTTAAAATCAGTATGAATGAAAAACATACATATCCTATTTTGTAGAGTGTGCCGGCAGCACGATCCCAGCTCCTGATGGACAGACCTATGCCTGTTAGGGAAGATGTCTGTGGGATGCCAGCGACTACAAAACGAACGAACAGATAAATTGGTGGGTGCTGATTCTAGACCACCTGTGTCTGAAGCCGGGCCGTGCTACCTACTAGCAGTGGGACCCTAGGTACGTTGCTTAGTTTTTCTCCCTCTCCATTGCTTCATCTGTAAAGTGCACCCCAGTTTTATGTACTGGTAAGAGATGTTTTACATCTCACCAGCAATTATAGTATGACACAGTACTTATACTTTACATTATAAGATGTTAAAATATGATTTAAAAAAAAAAAAACCCAGCATGTCTTAGAATCAGAGATACCTGGTAATGCTTATCCCACTGGGTTGTTTTGGTGATTTAAAAAAAGTTGTCAAAATTAATGCCAAGCACATAGTTCTCAATGAATAGTTGTTAGCTATCATTATGATTATATTGTTGTTATTATTACCATTACTATTATTACTATTGTAAGAAGCGAATAGTGGAACTTGCATTGTAATAAATTGTAAAAACACCCCCCCCCCAGTCCATTCTGCCTTCTGCCTCCTCCACCCACTTTGCTGTTGAATTTTCAAGCTTGGGCACATGCAAATGCAGAATGTGTGGATGTCACCAGAGGAAAAACGTGAGAAACATTTACCACTTCTCAATTCTTGAGAGAAAAACCACAATGACACTCTACATGTTGTGTTGGCAAGGTCATTTCTTGCACTGGCACATACACTGGTTCCCACGAGTTGAGGGAATCGGAGAAGGAACTTGAACCAACAGAGCAGTGTGCGTGTCAGTCTGGCGCTGAAAGACAGGGGACAGGACGCTGTGTGTAAGGTGGCAGGAGCATGGGCCCAGCCTGCATTTCTGGCTTTGCTGTTCGCCAGCCGTGGCCTGGGGCTCAATGCCATCTCAGTTTCAGTTTCTTCTCTGTGAGACAGAGAGAAATAATGACCACTTTAGAGCCACTGAGAGGTATACATAAATTAGAGCTCCAGTTGGGTTAACAGGCTGGAAAACTCAACCATGGCTACAAAAGGAAGCTGGTTAGCCACGTGATTTCTTTCCTTATTTATATTTTTATGCAAGTTCCTTGAATTTGTCCTGCAGTCCTTCATCTTATTGTGGGAAGGATCAGTGTATAGGGGGACACCCCACACCTGGTCCCATGGCCATTCTTTTTATCTTTTTCTTTTCCTTTTTTTTTTAGAGAGGGGGAGAAAAGTGGGTAGAGGAGCAGAGGAAGAGGGAGAGAGGTAGAGACTCTTCAGCAGGCTCCATGCCTAGTGCGGAACCCAATGTGGGGCTCGATCCCACAACCCTGAGATCATAACTTGAGCCAAAATCAAGCGTCAGGTGCTTAACTGACTGAGCCACCCAGGCACCCCTTAGAGTCCTTCCTACTGGGGTGCTGGGCCCAGTGCAAATTTCTTTGTGTGCTCGGACCCTTCACCCAAACCTTGTTGTTCAATAGCTACCTAGTTCAAAGGCTCTAAGTAGCCTTGGGGGAACTGTCAGTGCTAGAGATAAGAAGGATTAAAAAAGAAATGTTCCTTAGGGAATGAGTATATAAAGAAGCTTCCTGACAAGTACTCAGTGCTAGATACTGTACCTATCTATAATACAATATCCACTGTTACTCTAGAAGGTAGTTGTTACAAACTCCTTGTTCCATTTGAATAGACCAGGTACCATTGAGAGGCAGGCGATATGCCCAGGATCCTATAAAGGAAGTCCCTGGGCTTCCAGGCTGGATTCCACCTCACGTGGCGCTGTGCTGAAGTGACAGGCACTTCATACCAGCCCATTCAGATTGCCCAGGTGACGGCGCTGAAGGTTCCTAATGAGAACCACCGGTCTGCTAAGCACTAGCTAAAGATCCTTTCTTCCTTTGATTCTTTCATTTAACACCTGTCCTTTGAGAGCCTTGCCTGTGCTCTAGATCTAGGAATACTCCAGGGAATCTGACACACAACCGTGAATCTGGAAGTTCACAGAATAATGGGAAAGACCACAAGTAGACCCGGTTTCATGTGGTCCAAAACTTAAACAATTTGGAAAGCCCACTTTAGGAAAAGGGAAATAAAATTAGCAAAAGGGTCTTGGAAGGAGCAAGGGAGGGTCCTGAAGTTTAAGCCGTGTTAGCTTCCCTGCAATACTGCCTTTAGGGGAAACCAACTAGCAGACCTGCACTGACAGTTACATGGATTCAGGGTGGATGGGGAAGCAGAGGAGTCTCTTGGGAGAAGTTTTGTCTAGGCCGAGCCGCCCTTCCCTGGATGGGGCAAGGGAGACCTGGCAGGGGTAGTAACGGGGTGTGGGATCCAGGTGAGGGAAAGAAGCTGCCACAGTTTTCAGGGAATGTGGAGAAAAGCATCTTTCTTTTTCCTTCACTAGACCCCAAGGCACTGGGCTCCCTCCCAAAGCGCAGGGCTCCGAGTTGCCGCATCCTAGAGGTTAACAGGACTTGCCCCAGGCAGGGTTTCCACCTTTCCTCCCAGCTGCTTGGGAGATCTCAGGTTCCAGGAGAAGGTGTCCAGGCTTGGCGTCTGCACTTGAAGAACACAAGCCTGCATTGGCATTTGTAGAAATCAAACAATCCGGAAGAGCTTCCTGTGTTGGAAGTTAACCTGAGGTGCAACAGGTTCCAAGCAAGAAAAGAGAGGAGAAGGGAGGAAGGAGAAGTGGGGAGAGACTGACTTCTAAAATAAAATCCTTCAGTGAGACAAGAACTCGAGAGACATCTAGCCTAACCCAGAGGGGGTGAGGTTAGTATCCCCTCCAAAAGCAATCAGCAGGTGCTCTAGTAGCTGTAAGTTTCAAAGACGATGTTCTGAATACCCTTATTTCCTCTCCGTGCAGCCAGTGCCTTGCCTGCTCCACCACGATTCGAATGTCCCCCCGCCGTGACTCCTTCAACCCTCACAAGCCCGGGCAGAGAGTGGATGCGATGACTTCCACATTGGAGCCCGTGTCTCCATGCAGCGCACCAGCTGGAGCAGCAGCCTGTGTCCTGCAGGGCAATGAGGACTTGGAGATTCAGTTTCCATAGGAAGTTCCAGAACAGCCCCTCGCTGTGCCTTGACCACCACACAGAAAAGGTTGGTAATGTTGCTCATCCTAGGGAAGCCCCTTCTAGGCAACCAAGTTCGACGCTGGGCTCTGCTCCTGTGTGTGCTTCACCTTCTCTGAGTTACTTTTTCTTCTCAGTTACCCCATCTGTAAAATGGGAATAATGATATTTGCCTTGAACTTGAGGTTGAGAAGGGAGCAATACAGGGGGGATAGGTCTAAAAGCTCCCTAAGAAGTTCAGAGTACAGAATATGATTACATTTGAAGTCTCCGCCACCCCCACACTTTCACCCCACACTGCACTGCAGCATCTCCAAGGTCACCTGAAGGGAGGACTCTGACCAAGTTCACTTGTGGGTTGAGAATGGACCTCTCTCCTAGGAAACAATAGGGGATGTCTCCTTGCCATGTCACACCTGCACCAAAGATAAGAGCAACCTGGCGTTCTCATGGGCGGTGAGGGGGCCGGAAGAGCAAGTCCTCTTCTGACACCTGTAGCTCAGCACACTGCTCTCATTCTCCTACTTCATTATTCTCTTGCCCACACCTGCATTTGTGTCTTTTTACACAACCACAGGGTCCTTGTAGCTCTTTTTCACACATCAGTTGGGAAAAGAATGAGGAAAATGGAGAGGGGATCAAATTTGCACTGCCAGTTAACCCAAATGGGGCATCCTAATCGCCAGCAAGGGGAGAAAGGACCAAGTGGGAGCTGCTGCTCTCTGCTCACCAAAAAACTATGCTCTCCTCTTCTTCTTGGCTCTCGAACAGACTATGTTTTCCAGCCTCCCTTGCGGTTATATGTGGCCATGTGACTAAGTCATAGCCAATGGGATGTAGGTGACCTTGCCCATAACAGCCTTCCAGGCTCCATGCTCCTCCATGATCTTTTCTCTTTCTGGATGGTTCCATTGGCTCCTGCCCTCAAAGTGACTGTGGAAGCCTGAAGAGACAGGGCCTTTTGACCTATTTATTCACTCAATACTGTTAGGTGAGCCAGAAATAACCATCCATTGTGTTTGAGCTTTTGTATATTGGATTATACCTGTTGGAACTGTTAGCCTACCCTAATTCATACAGAGCAGAATAGCCCACAAATCTTGCCACCTCCAGGAAGCCCATGCCGATGTCTTCCTTCTTTTACCCCCATTCCTCTATCAGTTGCTATGCTGTATTGCTATTTAATGGAATGTTAACTAAAATTTAGACTAGGGACTCATATGTTCTCTATTTTATGTCATGTCTAGCAAAGAGATGCTTAATAGTCATTACATAAATCTTCCCTCTGTGCATTTAGTGGGCAGTCCTTCTCCCAGGAAAGCCCTTTCTCCTTTCTCTGCCTCTGATATTCTACTGCCATTCCATTTCCAATCTCCATCTCTGTCTTTTCTTGGGGGCTTCTCTTACCACTCTGCGCCACCACGATCTTTCCTTCCTTCAACGTTTACTGCACCTCACCCAAGTGATCTTAACGTGTGTGGTGGAAGCACTCAGGCCACAGTTTCATTGAGACAATGTCTGCATTAAATGTCTTAGCATTTTAGAGTGTAAACTGTAAAATAATGATGCATTTAAGAGAAGGGCAAGGACCGAGGAAAGGAGAGAAACTGGAAAGGAGAAGTTTAGGAGGCAGGAAGAAAATTTGGGAGAGCTTGGATGTTATGGAAACAAGGGGAAACAGCATTTCAAGGAGGGAGAGGAAACAGCATCAGCTGGTGTGGTTAAGTACACTGGGGACTCCGCACACAGGCTTAGCAGGATGGAAATGATGCGTCCTCTCAACGAGAGGTGTCTCGGTGAGCCCCAGCACCTGGGCTTAGATGGGATGGTGAGGAAGAAAAGGAGATAGGGAACATACGTAACTCTTAAGGAGTTTAGGGAGGAGAGGTTTAAGAGGTGGCCGGAGAGAAATCTGAGGTGAGGCAGGGTGTGAGATGTTTTTAGGCTGGATAAGTCTGACTGATGGGAAAGAATGGCAGGGAGGGGGAGGTTGAGGAAGAGGACAAGAGGTGGCCAGCAGCAGAGTCCCTGAGAAGTAGGGCTGG
>CM053610.1:53841427-53977356 GCA_028646535.1 Procyon lotor
TACAGCTGGATCCATTTCAAACAAGGAACTTAGCACCCAACCCAACACCATGTTGGTTCATTTTTGGAGACGTCTCATCGCCACTACCTCCAAGCCTGGGACATAGGATGGCATCCCCAAAACCCCTTCGTGGATTTCTTCTCTTCCTAAGGGCCCATCCCGACCAGTGCTACCTGGAGCCGAGGTGCTACCGATGCCCGCCCCCTCACCCCCAGAGAGTCTAACGTGCCCCTAGAAGACACTGTCCGGGGCTAGGACATTTCGGCGACTCTCTGGCACTAAATATTCTTGGCGCCTAAGCCACCTCCCGAATGTGCCCAAAGTCTGAAAGGATCAAGATGCCTGGCTCACACCCTCGAGTAGCTTGGACCCCAGGAGAACTGGAGCTGCCCGTTTCCTTTCCAACTGGTGGTGACTCGGGATTCTCCATCCCTCCTTTCCCACACGCAACTCCATGTTTTGTCCATGTGTTTTATTTGCCCGCTGGGTCTTTGGGAGGAAAGATTCCTAACATCCCACTGGAGGAGGAGTGAGCTTGGCCTCCAGCAGTGATGCCCGGAAGGAAGGCAGAGTTCTGCACAGAGGCAGGGCTTGGAGCTCCAGCTGCAGCCTGGAAACCTCCGCCTTGCACTCAGGGAGCACTTCTGCGGAGTCATCGGACAGCCCTCGGTGGCGGGGCCAGGGGACAGTTACTCAGGTCCGTGGTCCCTGTGCAAAAATGGCTCCGCGTCATTCCTGGTGGATGGAATTTGCTCAAAGCCATCAAGTTTGCCACTTCCAATCTCCAGCTCTAGTTTCTAGATTCTTCTCAACCTGGCCCAGAGTCATGCCCAAGCGCCCAGTCACCACAAGCCTCATCACCATGACTGGGGGGTGGTTACTCTCTACACTGCTCCCAACCTCCCAATCTCAATTTTCCTCAAAATTAATCTCCTGGGGCAAGGGAGTGCGAAGGAGACTTTTCGGATTGTCCTGTGCACCCGAGGGGCTCCGCTCCCTGAGAAGGGTCAATGTTAGACTCACGTAGACTATTCTCATTTTTTAGTTTACTGTACGTGCCCCTTAAGGTTCAGATCCCACAAGCATACAGCTAAGCTCAGCTGTACTTAGGACCTAACAGCGGAGAACCAAGATGAACATTCTGGAAAACATGCTCCACAAGCCACATTAGGCACTTTATGTCATCTCAATAATTCTTGACATACACCCTACAGAGGAAAACTCATGATGGGCACGATTTAGACCCCGCTCTGCCTGCTTTTCCCCAGTAATGTACTACGTCGTCACGGGACCGGGACTCTGAAGGCCTGAGCACTGGGCCTGGCTGGGCCCATGTCTCCAGGTGACCCCCTGAGCCCCAATTTTCTCACTTGTGAAAGTGTAGAGATGGTTCCCGAGGTCCCTTCATGTCCTTGCCTGTGTTCAGCAGGGGGCTGGCCACACAGCTAGAAGGCAAGGGGACGACAAGGCTGTCCTTCCCTCTCCTCTCTACTTAGGAATGACTCGTCATGAGCACCTGAGCCTGCTTCACACCATCTGCTCTGAGCCATTAACCCCACGAGCCCCTTCCTGCTAATGCAGCCAAAGGGTCACTTTAAGGACCTTTTGCAAAAATGACCCATGGCTGGCCAGCAAGGGGCAGGCAGAGAGGAAGCTGTGAGCCTACCCCAGGATCTCCGAGACAGCTGGGCTCCTGAATGGCCTTAGATAAGTGCCTCAGGAAGGCGCAGTGGCTTCCCGGCTGGTGATTAGTACCCTGGATGAGATAATGCCAAATTCCCCGAAGTTTTGCAGCCCGGGCCTGGATGCCAAAAGCTAATTAACTCCATCCCAAACGAGCCTTGCTTCGGGCTGCTCGCGGGGCCAGGAAACCCCAGAAATGGAATTTCCAATAGCTGTGTTCTTCTAATGGCCTTCCATGGGTTTTTTGCAACCAAGCTAAAGACTCTCCTTAAGGTCCGTGTTAACCTGCCAAGGCTTCGGAACTGCTCCTCGATGTTGAAATATTCACCGGGCGTAACACTACGTTGCTGGTGTGCACGGAATCACGGGCACCCCTCCACCACGAGACGGTACAGGACACAAGAGCAGCCAACAACGTGATCAGTCTGTGCCTCTGCTTCTCCTCTGCCCCCCACCTCTGCCCCCACCATTCCCACCATGAGGCCACCTCCCTGGGCCCCCGGCCCTGCGCCTGCAGGCTTCTCCAATCAACCTGCTTTTCATCATCACCACCTCCCGAGGTATCGTGTCACCACGTAATACACTCCGGGCGCTGTCTTTAGAACTCTTCTACACCAATGAACTCATTTAATCATCAAAACAAGCCTAAGAGGCAGCTACTAATATTATTATCCGCCCAGGACAGAAGAGATCACCGGGGCACAGAGAGGCTAGCTAGCAGCCTGAGGTCACCCAGCAGTCAGGGAGTCTGTGTTGTTCACCATCACACTCCGCTGCCTCCCCCTGCCATCCCGGGCACGCCGTGAACGCTGGTTTTCCTGGCAGCCAGGGCCAACAGTTCAGCCTTCAGCTTTCATGTTTCAAACAGCCCTTCTGCTGCCCAGGATAGAATTTCCCATAGGAGAGATCTGAGATCTGTGCTTTCTCGGTGGGTAATCACAATCCTTCGCATTTGAATAACGCCTTATAGTTTCACAGGCACTGACAGATCACTTCCCCACCCATCACGAATCCCGACAATGTTCCTATAAGGTAAGTAAAGCGGTGCACATAAGCCTCTTTTAGGGAGGTGGAGTGACACCCAAATTCATGTAGCTTATCAGGGCTGAGGCGAAAACCCAGGCTTCTTAACTCTTAGTTCACTTTCCCTCCCAACTTAAGAAGAGATGACTATAAATAGTACCAGGAGATTTGCTCTGTAGTGGAATCCTCTAGACAGGACTACAGGGATATGGACACAGGCACGGATATGAAGTGAGATATGTAGACACTTATACATAGGAGAGAGTATGCAGACGTGTGAATCATCATAGCTATCTTATTTTTAATTTTTATTTAATATTTTTATTATAATAAGTACTGATGGGGATCAAAAGGTAAAAACATTAATATTCTTAAATAGTATTAAGCTTTAAATGATATTAAATCCAAGCAGTTCAAAATTCAAGAATCATAAAAGGACATGCAGTAAATAATCCTGTGTTTTCATTCCAGGGTTCCATCATTTTCTTCTTGAAGCCTTCCACTTCTTCTGATACTTGGGAAAACTGTAGTAACAGTCTAGAGACCTTGCCCCATCCCCAGCCTCAGACCTACTCCAGTATTCCTTTGAGCCATACATGATGGTGACTTTTACTCTATTTTATTGACAAAAGATCATACAGAAATCTAGGACAGAGTCACAAAGTACCAAAAAAACAATCCTAGTAATGAAAAGTCAGCGTCCTTTTCTGCCCCACGTCACACAGAAACTTTTACTCCTTTCTCTTGTTTCTTTCAACGAGAATCTATATATTTATGAGCTTCTTCATAGGTTTTTCCCAACTCAGATGATGGTTTGTTATACACACTCCTCTGCCTGTGTTTTCTCACTGAACGAACTATCTTGGAGATGTCTACATCAGTGCTCCTATAGCTGCCTCCTTTTAACAGCTGCATAATACTCCACTCTGTGGATGTAGCATAGATTATCCGATGGACCTTTACTTGCCTCTGTTTGCTGCCAAGAACAATGCAGCAAATCCATAGATAAGAGCAGAGGCAGAGGGTGCAGGTTCTCCTCAGTGTCCTGTGTTCCCCTTCTCCACAAAAGAGAAGTTTATAAAGGTTGCATTTCCCAACCTCCTTTAGAACTAGGTGGGGCCATGCGACCAAATTCTGGTCATAGGATATAAGCAAATGCATATGTGGCAATTTCTAGGAACTTTCCTTAAGAGAAAGCAGATGTACTCCCTTTACTTGCTTCATCTTTAACTTGTTAGGAAAAATTGTGAAATGGACCAAAATAATTACTGGTGTCCCGTCTAGAGCACACTTCTGTGTTCTACCAGACTTTGGTTGTCTTTGAGCTATCTTCCAACCCTGTGAGTGGCAGAATATGGTTCATAATGGAAATGAGCCCTGTGCATAAAATGCAGATTTGGGAGTGCCTGGGCAGCTCAGTCGGTTAAGCATCTGACTCTTGGTTGCAGCCCAGGTCACGACCTCAGGGTCCTGGGATCGAGCCCCGCATTGGGCTGTGTGCTCAGTGTGGACTCTTTTTGAGATTCTCTCTCTCCCCCTCCCTCTGCTCCTCCCCAACTCATTCTCTCTCTCAAATAAATAAAATTTTGGGGAAAAAATGCAAACGTGGTCCAGCAGAGATGAAGTTAAGATTGCAGCGAATACTGATCAAATCTCCATCTAACTGTAGGTTCATTTCAGTATTCTTGGCGGCCTATATGTGTGGATGTTTAGCTCTCCTTTGAATAAGCCATAACATCTTATAAGTTCCCTCATTATTTACCAGGCGTCTGCTTTACATTTGTGTGACAGGCATGATTTTACCTTTTCAAAAAATTATCCTTTAAAAGCCCTGCTTTCCATTCTTGCTTCCTAGGACACAGATGGTGCCACCTTGAACTATAAGATCAAGACCACCCTAGATGGAAGGAGCCTGGATCCCTGAGACCCTAGGGTACCGCACCCGCCTGAGACTTCCCCCAGTCTTCTACATGCAAGAAAAAATACATGTCTTTCTTTTTTTTTTTTTAAAGATTTTATTTATTTATTTGACAGAGAGAGATCACAAGTAGGCAGAGAGGCAGGCAGAGAGAGAAGGGGAAGCAGGCTCCCTGCTGAGCAGAGAGTCGGATGAGGGGCTCGATCCCAGGACCCTGAGATCATGACCTGAGCCGAATGCAGAGGCTTTAACCCACTGAGCCACCCAGGCGCCCCAACACATGTCTTTCTTGTGTAAGTCACTGTTATTGAGAGTTTTCTATTAAAGCCAAGCTTAATGGAGCAATAACTTCCAAGAGAAATTTTTACTGATAGAACATGCAGTGATTTCATCTTTGTGCAGCTGTAGATTCTCCCTTGGCAAACAACATTAATCCGTCAGGGTGCTTTGTGCCCTCAGAGCCCTTACTCAAAACGCTTCTCAAGGTCACATTCTAAGTGGTCAATAGGACCAAAGAGAGTTATGAATGACATTTAACTGCTCTCCTGCTTTAGGATCACAAATCAGCACAGGTTTCTGCCTCGCCCAGCTTCTAACCCAAAACTTACAGATCTATATACCGCACCTTATTCCCGGGAAGATTCTAATCAGCACACTACAGGGAGTGTAGTGTGCTGTCGAGGCCTGTGGAGTTCCAGGAAGAAGCAGAGCGTCGAGATATGCCCACCCCGAGATCCTTCCCTTCAACAAACTCACTCACAGGCTCATACCCACGACACTCACAGAGGGGACAAGCCACCTGGATAGATCACTACCGCCCGCTGCTATGTTCTGGGGAGTCTCGGTCAGACTACAGCAGTGACATAGAAAGACAGGCCTGGAAGTGGGTCAACGGTGAGATACAAGGAGACAGCCCCGGATTCTGGTTGTACACTTGCCCATCCCAGGTAAGCTGAGAGCAGGCACTGGGCTAGAATCAGGGAAGCCGGCCACTGTGCCAGCTCGGCTCCTAATGACCTGTGTGACTGAGGGGGGCGCTCTCCTTCCCTGGGTCTCAGATTCCCCACCTAATAAGATGCGACTAGATGGTTCCCAGGCCCAGTATTATCTACTTCATTTTACCTGGAACAAAACATAGTCCAGGTACCCTTGATAGTCTCTTCAGCTCGGCCAGGCCGGGGGTAAGAGTGATCTTCCCACCCAGCCGGACTCCCCGGCTTCAAGGGGTTCAGCCCGGCAGCTCCCCAGCAGCTAGCTCCAAGGCAGAGGAAGAGCTGGCAGGACTGGTGAATTAGGCGTTCTCCAGACTGTACACAGACAGGAAGCCAGAGAGGGGTGATAATTGTTTAATCAGCTCTCCAGCAACACCTGTTGAGTTTCCTCTAATGATGTGAAAAGCCGGGCGTACAGGGAATAACACTTTCTTGTGGGGGTTAGTGTTGATTGTGACCATCAAAGATGACAGGAACAGTATTCCCCACACAGTTTTCCATAGTTCTTCGTCTCAGATGGGTATATTTTGAATGTCTGCCATTGGTGTTTATTATTATTGGTATATTATTATTATTATTAAAACACACACTGAATGCTGCATGGGAAAAGAAAGAACCGGAAGGCTCACTCCTTGCCAGCCAGGCACCTGCAGCTCTAGCCTGGGGGACAAGACCAATCTCCGGAGAAGCTAACCGATGAGGAAAGCAGCAGGGAGTGGGTGGGATCCTAAGGGCGACAGATGGTTAGAGAGGAAGCACCCACAATGGGCTGGCATGGCCAGGAGCAGTCTGGGGAAGCTGAGCTCCGAGGGCAGCCTTAGAGGATAGAGAAGATCCCAATCAGGTAAGGGAAAGAAGTTTCCAACTGCAGGGAGTGAGGGTAGACATGTCCCTTGCCTTTTCAAGAGGGGGACCAGCCTGGCTGGAGCAGAGTTTGTGTGAAATGGTGGGGGGGAAGGGGGAGAAAGCAGAAATAGAGAGGGGTTGCTGGAGCAGTGGTTCCCAAATCTAAGTGTGCAGCAGGCGGCTTGTCAAAGCCCAGGTGCCGGAGCGCTTCCAGGGGTCTCTGGTTCAGGAGGTCTGGGCTGGGGCCTCAGAATCTACATTTCTAACAACCTCCCGGGTCCTGCTGTTGTGGGTCCAGGGGCCACACTTCGGCAATTGCTGGGCTGGACTGCAGAGGGGAGCTTTCCCCAAGGAAGAGAGGGCATGGGGCTCTTGCTTTGTTTATCCTGTACCTTGGTCTTTTCCATCTCTACAAAGAACTTTTCTGCCTGTCACTGTTTTCTGTTTCTTATAAATGGGATCAGCAGACATCAACCACCACCCACCACCTCTATCCATACTCGACTTCTCATTTCTGTGTGAAACACGACACTTTCAAGAGAAATTAGCAGTCATGATTCGGGGCCAACAGCAAAGACCAGGAAACACTGTCTAGTGGGAGAGTTCATCTTCTTTAAAAATGCCAAGTGAGGTGAGCCTGGGTGGCTCAGTTGGTTAAGCATCTGCCTTGGGCTCAGGTCATGACCCCAGGGTCCTGGGCTCGAGCCCCAAGTTAGGCTACCTGCTCAGTGGGGAGTCTGCTTTTCCCTGTCCCTCTACCCCTTTCCCAGCTCGTGCTCTTATTCTCCAACAAATAAATAAAATCTTTAAAAAAAAAAAAAAAGCCAAGTGAATGTGAGAAACCCATCTTGGATCATCCCATTCGCACTATTTGTGAATGCTTATGTGTGTAGACCCAACGTTTCACACTTTGTGTATGTTACATTTTTAGAACAACATTGCGAGGTAGGGATTATCATCCCCATTTTGCAGATGAAAAACTGAGGGTGAGATGCATTCAGTGGCTTGCTCAAGATCACATCTAATAAAAGGCAGAGCTGATATTCAAAACCAAGGTCTACCTGCTCCCTCCCAAGCCCACGCCAGGCCTGAATCCTGCAGCCTGTCCAGCTCTCTCCACCCAGTCTGCTCACAGCTTTCCTCCGTGAGGACTGTCAGCAGCTCTCCAGGCAAAATGTCCACAGAGACCCAGCTTCTAAACAAGCCCAAGTCCCGCAGAGGTTCTGAGTGGTAAGCTCTAGCCCTCATTCCCAGCCCGCTGGGGATTCAGAACTTTCCCGGCCCTCCTCTCCTTAGGCCCCCAAACACACATGGTCTCTCCAGGCACACTCATCTCCTCGTCCACTCTCGGTCCTTCCTCATCCGCACGCAACCTGAGAACCATTGAGGGGCAAGACTCAAGTGATCTAAGTCAAATAAGCCAGTCACAAGAGGACACTACTGTTTGATTGCAGTCATACGCGGACCCTAGGGCAGTCCGATAGAGACACGAAGTAGGACCAGGGGCCGGAGGGAGTGGGGAGTTGGGAGTAGTGTCTGATGGACACAGAGTTTCAGTTGGGGAAGACGAAGAAGAGTTGGGAGTTGGAGGGTGGTGACGGCATCACAGTGTTGTGAAGGCACCTCTTGCCCCTGAACTGCACACTTTACAACGGCTAATACGATGAAGATGGTAAATTCCATGGGATGGCTATTTTACTAGAATTGAATAGATGAGTGAACGGTGAATCGAGTGAGAGAACAGAACAGGCTCCCGCGTCCTGTCCCAGCCAGCCTATGTCCCCGGCACCCGCTCAGGAGGTGCAGTCGGGAGTGAGAGTGAACCTGAGCAGAGGGACGGATGGAAACAGCTGAGCGGGGGTATCCGGCGTCTGCCGCTCACATGCAGATCACGGAAGACTAATGCTGTCTATGGCGCTCTTCGGTTCTCAAGCTTTCTCACACACACACTGGCTCCTTTGGATCCCCAGAACAAAACTCTTCTAGAATCTACCACCAGGATCCCCAGAACAAAACCCTTCTAGAATCTACTCTCTCAATGATGTACATGTTGATGAAGAACCTTCTCCTTGTGGGGCACCTGGGTGGCTCAGTTGGTTAAACATTTGACTCTTGATTTCATCTCAGGTCATGATTTTAGGGTCATGAGATTGAGCCCCACGTCCGGCTCTGAGCTGGGCATGGAGCCTGCTTAGGATTCTCTCTCTCCCTCACCATCTGCCCCTCCCCCTCCCTAAAATAAATAAATAAATAACTTTCCCCTTGAGGCTTGGGATGAGGGCCCCAGTCTCACTTCCCACTGTCTCACCTGTACTACAACCCCCAGCCCCTGAACTCAACTGACCAAAAATTTACTGGGCTAAACATGAGAGCTTAAGGGCATGAACAAAGTTGCACTGGATAGCAGTGTGACCTTGGGCACGTCCCTCGGGCTCTCTAAAGGTTATTCCTTCCTGGGTAAAACTGGAGGGCTTGATAGGATACATGAGGTAATGCATGCAAATGCCTACTGGAAGTTCTTTGAGGCTCTTTAATTGCTAGGGTCTGTTCTTTTAAGACCCCTTCCTGTCCTCCAGAGGTCATGGCCCAGAGAGACAAATAGGGAAGGAGCAGGCACAAGTAAACATCACCGCAGAATGCTCTGTGAGTGGGCATGAGTGCTGAGAGAGGACCCCAAACCCAGTCAAGGAGGCAGGAGTCATGTCTAATTGGGGCTCTCAATCCCTTAAAAGGCCCCATGTATAGTGGCTAAGGGCACACAACCATGCTGCCAGACTGGGTTGGAATCCCACTGCGTGATCTTGGGTAAGTTATCCTCTCTGTGCCTCCATTTTCTCATCTGTAAACTACAGCTCATAAAAAGTGGCTAACTTATAGGCTTCCTATAAAGACTGGATAAATTAATGCTCAGAACAGTATCTGAAAAGGAGAAAGATATTTAGGGCTTAACTATTCAAATTATTGGGTCTTTGCCTGGTCTTTTGTATTTTTCTTCCCCTTCGCTTCCACATATCTAACCTCATTCCAGGACTTTTAGCAGCCGAGCTCGAAACATACACTAAGTGCTCAAAACGTAGTTGATGAATTTAGCCGAACAGAGTGTTTAAAAGGCTTAAAACAATATCCTGTCCCAAAGAAGCAAACAAACAGAGAAGCCTTAGGAGACAATCAAATTTGATTCCTGGTTAGCCTTCCTGTGCTAATGTGCCCTGATCTCTGATTTCCGGCACCCTCACATCAACACAGCGCGGCCTCCTGCCAGAGACTTAGGTCCCCAGGTCTCCATATTCACTGGGTGACTGGGTAGGAAGAAGAGCCACTGCTCCCCTCTTAATGAGAGAGATGAATTGCTTCTGGAGTAGAACCCCTTCTTCCCCCATAACAATGGCCTCCACTAGGAGCTGCCCAACTCCAAAGTCCATAGTGCTTTCTGGAACACATCCTGCAGAGCTTTGCCCAGATCTTGGTCCTTCCCCTGGCCCCAGCCTTCAGCAACTTGGGGTAGAAGTTATTCCTATTTAGGACAAGGCCTTTCCAGATTTGCCTTGCCCAACCTGGGCTAGGAGTTGTCAGCCCTGGAAGACCATTAAAATAAACTGCAGCTACCTCTACATGGCAGGTCCTCACCTGGGGTTTCCAGTCACTAGGTCTGGGGTGGGACCTGAGTATTTGTACTTTGTAAAGCTGCTCCAGATCATGCTGATGCCTCATCAGGGTGGAGACCCGCTCCACTGTCTTCCCTAACAGTTCTCAGCTTCGGCTGTACTGCATTAAGTTTGCTCCTACTGGTTGTAGCATCAGAACCCAATCCAGTAAGGGAGAAATGTGTTCGTGCAAGATAGTGAATGTGGGGCTTGGTACAAACTTGTGACCAAAGGTCACTCTCCCAGAATGGGGAGTGGATAAGGACCCAGGAACCCTGACTTCTAGCTTTGCCCATTTCAACAACATCTTCTCTGCAGAATCCCTGCAAGTTTAGACAAACTATTTTATGGGACAACCCCTCCCCCCAAAAAAGCAAAATACATTGTTTAAAATTAACTAAATTTACAGTGTGTACAGTATTTTGGAGGGAAGCACTCTGTTACTAAAACAATTCAGAAACAACTTAATAAACATTTATTCCATTGGCCTAAATAGAGCATAGCCCACAGTGGCCGAGCTAGCATTCATTACCACCGAGGATGGTAACGAGTCACGACTATCCAAACCCAAGCCATGGACAAATATTAAAGGCCAGCTTACAACTTGGGGCATAGAAGGATTAAAGTTAAAAGCCTCTCAATGACCACTCTGGTAAATAAATTGTGACAAGCAGGACCAAAGGGATTCTAGCAAATCTTCCCCACCATCTCTCGTGATGCCGATAGGGAAAGCATATAGTCTCAAGCTACTTTCCAGTGGCAACCCACGCCCAGGGGCCACTGAATATGCCCACAGGGCAAAGCCCCAGGAGAGGACACACTGGAAAATAGAAATGCAGGGTCCTACCAGCTCCTCCAATTCCACACCGACCCCAAAACACTATCCAATATTCTCATCCTGGGACTTCATTCCAAATGTCTTAACTTGGCAGTGCACATCGGTCATAGCTGACCATTTGATCACATTGGACCATTGGATCACATCGTCTTGAACAAGTGAAACCCCTGGGCATAGACTGAATCTTATTCTCTCACGTCTAACATCGCCTCTTTTCTCCAGGGCTTGCTGTGAGTGTTAATATGATTCCTCTGAGGTCCACCACCGTCTAAGACATTTTAATTGTATTTTTTTTCCTTGAAAGTTCCACCTTTCAAGCTACGTTTTTACTTTTACCTTATTATTTTTTTTGTTTTTACAAATTTTTTTATTATTAAGTTCAATCAGCCAGCATATAGTACATCATTAGTTTTTTTTTTTTAAGATTTTATTTATTTGACAGAGAGAAACACAGCGAGAGAGGGAACACAAGCAGAGGGGATGGTAGCAGGAGAAGCAGGCTTCCCGCCAAGCAGGGAGCCCGATGTGGGGCTCGATCCCAGGACCCTGGAATCATGACCTGAGCCAAAGGCAGACGCTTAACGACTGAGCCACCCAGGTGCCCCCATCATTAGTTTTTGAGGTAGTGTTCAATGATTCATTAGTTGCATATAACACCCAGTGCTCACATTGTTACTTTAAAAAAATATACATCTGTGGGGTGCCTGGGTGGGTCAATCATTAAGCCTCTGCGTTCAGCTCAGGTTATGATCCCAGGGTCCTGGGATCGAGCCCCACATTGGGCTCCATGCTCACCGGGGAACTGCTTCTCCCTCTCCCATTTCCCCTGCTTGTGTTCCCTCTCTAGCTGTGTCTCTGTCAAGTAAATAAATAAAATCTTAATATATATACACACACACATACACACACAAATATATGTGTGTGTGTATATATGTACATATACATCTCCACATAGCAACATTTTGTAACACCAATCATAAAATTAGTCCACTGGTCCCACTCTAGTTTGGCTATAGTTCCCATAACACTTGAGCCCTTCCTCGGGAAACAGGTGATGAGAACAGAGTCATATACAGATGTTAGTTGGGTTCTTAAGTAACGAAAAATACCGATATAATAGTCAAAATTATCCTAGAGAATCTTCGGTTACCCATACCATAGAGCGTATAGGTTATGCATGTTTATGCTTCTGTGTTCCATGATCTTTTTTTTATTTAAAGATTTTATTTATTTATGTGATAGAGAGATCACAAGTAGGCAGAGAGGCAGGTGGAAGCAGGCTCCCCGCTGAGCAGAGAGCCCGAGCACGATCCCAGGACCCAGGACCCTGAGATCATGACCTGAGCCAAAGGCAGAGCTTTAACCCACTGAGCCATCCAGGCGCCCCTGCACCCCATGATCTTAATGCCCACTGAAGTTTGAGACCTACTGAACTGGATCCTGATAGAAAGAAGAAAAGGTAAGCCCATGCAGAGCATTCACAGACCTTTCTGCTTTTAGAGATCTAACAAATCGGCTACCAGGAGAGAAGGCTGGGTGGGGAGTTGTAGCTTCCCTGGAGGGCTTACTCCATTTGTTTAGAATTGTGCCTTAATATATTTTAATTTGTTTGTTGTCTTGAAGATTAAGCCAGAAGACAGACTCCTCTTCAGTGGGAGGTAGGCTGCCAAAGGACTTATAATAGTCTTCCTCTGCTGAGATTTTCAAAACCTACATTAATTACAGTTCAGCTAATCTAAGACGCCATCACTTTTAAGATGGACCATTATTTGATCTATCACTAAGGAAAAAATGCCAGCAATTAAAGTACGTACCAGGCTACCATCGTAAGAAGGATTTGGAATTCAGAGATGTTAAAAGGCACAAAACTATGCATCTTAGACTCAGTGACATACCATCTTGCTTTTAAATCTCCACCTAGATGGGAGGTGTTATCAGCTGTATTTTGCAGAAAAGGAAAGGAACAGAGAAGTCAGATGCGCCCTGGTCACAGGGCGAGTACAAGCAGCAGAGCTGGGACCCTGACTCAGCTCCCCCACCAGCTCAGGTCGCCACCCTCGACCCAGGATGGCCTCCCTCCCTCGGCTGGGTGACTGCCAGGAGGCATCAGAGGACATTGTCCCTGGGACCTTCACACTCACTGTGTCCCCACCGGCCTTCCACAGACCCCTCTCCACCAGCTCCTGTACCGCCCCCCTCTCCTTCCCCCTCACCCTCCACATTCACCCCTAAGTCCTGTGGACCCCACCTCCGAAACATTTCTCCAGTCCTCCCCCTCCATTCAATGAACACAGCCCTGGTCCCTGTTCTGTCCACCTCCTGCCTCTCGCTGGTTCCCCTCCTGGTCTTCTCTCCAAACACATCCCTGAAAATTTCATTTTAAAACCCAGGCTCTAACAAGGCACCAAAAATGGCCACTCTTCAGCTTCCAATCCTCCCATCGTGGCCAAGGTGACCAAGGGGGGAGGCCTGAGCCCAGCAAACAAGCCCCCAGGTGTGGCTGTCCCTGCTCACACCCTCCTCCACCACACCTCCTAATCTCTTCTGCCAGGGGATCCCCACAGCCTTCCTGTGCCACCACTCACCTCCCTGCTTTCGCTCACACTGTTCCCCCTGCCTGGGACGCCTTTGACCAGCTCATTTCTATCCATCTTCTGAGACGGGCCAAGGAGTCTTCCCTGACATGGGTCTTCTTCTTCTTCTCTATGGCTGCACTGGTCTCGGGGTATTGTAACGATCTTCTGCTCTGTCCACCCGTATGGTAGATTTTCCTCACCCGGTGGGGAGGGGCTGGGGCCACGGCTCCTTCATACTCGTGTGTGAATGCCCCCCAGCACAGTGCAGGGGGCATGGGAGACACTTGGTGAATATTTGTAGGAAAAGGGGGGACCAGCTTTCCTAGCTCTTCTCCAACTTCCTTCCCTAAGGCTAATAATGGGACGTATATTTTGTTCTTCTGCCTCCAACTCCATAGTTTGAAACTCCCCATGTGGCTTAAGGCATGGACTTGGTCCCTTGCCCAGCAGCCTCATTCTGCCAAGACTGTGGCCTCTCTCTTGTCCTCTCCAGTCCTTAGGCCTTCTGGGGAATGGAGGCTGCCCTTGAACCTGAGTCCAAGACAGGGTTCTCACAGTCTGCTGCCAGAGTTCTCACTAGCCCATTGCCTCTTCCAACTTCCCTTGGCACCCGCTGGGTGCTACGGGTTTGCTGGAACTCTGGCCACTCCAGGCCTGGCCTGGGACCATAGCCGATGACACAAATGACCTGTCTGTTCTTGGAGTAGGTGACCTAATGAGGGGCTTCAGGGAAGCTCTCTTGCCTGGGAAGTGTGGTTCAGGCCAGGGCCTCCCTGGTTCTCAAACTACTCGCTCTTATCTGTTCTGACCCCCACCTCACCTAGCCGCCTGGGGCGGGGCCGTGTGGATTTACATCCCTGCCTCCTGCCCTCACTGTACCACACCATCCTGTCTTGGGCAGCACACCCCTCCTGCATCGCCCCATCTCCCCCTTGTCAGTGCATTTTCATCTACTCAGCCTTGTACAACCCAGACAACTGGGGTGGGGGATCCCTCCCCAAGGGGCCAGCCTAGAGAGAACTACCCACATACCTGCCCTCCGCCTCCCCAGGGCACACCCTGGGAACAGCACCCAACTTAGGCCCTGCTGGCCTTGTGGATGAGAAGTCCGGATACCCTGATGCTAAGGGCTTAACTCACAAAGCTGCCGCCTGGTGACCTGACCCCGACTCCTGATCCAGGATAGCCCTGGCCCTGCACTGTGCACTCGTCCTGATGACGAATCCCTCCACCACCTCAGCAAGAAGAAACTGATTCTGAGGCTTGAGCAGTACCGACAGATCTGGGCAGGAGCACTCCTGCCTTGGGCCCATGCTAAGAGAGCCGTGCATATCACAACATACAAAACAGTTCAATTTATTTTAAAAGACACATGGTGCTTCTGTGGCTAAGGAGCCAATGAGCAGTACAGACCCAGGGCTACCCATTACCCTAAATATCTACTCTCTTGTGAACATAATTCAGCCCCCAGGGACACGTTTCTCCATCTCTCTTATCTTAGGTCCTCAAAACCAAAGATGACTGCATCCAAATGCCAGGAAGATGTGTGGGCTGTGCTGCTTCAGACAGTGGGGACAGGCCCTGCTTTGGGATATGGGGACATCTGAGTGATCTGAATGCTTAAGAAGCGAGGTAAGAGGAGAAGCAAATTAATTGACTTGAGCAATTCTTTAAAGATCACAGGCATAAAGGCAACTGAGTCTTGCATAATCAAGGCTATTTCTCGGCAGTGCCAAGAAACCACTTTCTTGTCTTTGATTTCAGTTCTTGGTTCAGGGATACTTGTGAATTTGTGTGGCATTAGCAGATGAACCTGGCAGCTGGGGAACATTTTGTGGTATTGATTCACATTACTCTCAAATGTGTATAGACTTAGGTGTAGACATAGCAAGAGAAAAGTGATGATTCTGGATACTGGCAACTAGATGGATTAGAATCCTAAAACTGGGGATCGCTTTAGTCTTAAGAAAACATTTAGCATCCATCAACTGACGAATGGCTAAAGAAGGTGTAGTGTCTATGTACAATGGAATACTACTCAACCATCAAAATGAATGAAATCTCGCCATTGGCAATGACATAGATGGAGCGAGAGTGTATTATGCTACACTCTGAAATCAGTCAGTCAGATAAATACCATATGATCTCACTCATATGTGGAATCCAAGACAGATGAACATATGGGAAGGGGGAAAAGGAGAGGAGAAAAGGAAATAAGCCATAAGAGATTCTTAATGATAGAGAACAAACTAAGGGTTGATGGAAATAAGCTGTTGGGTGATTGGCAAATGGGTGATGGGGGACTAAGGAGGGCACTTGTTGTGACGAGCGCTGGGTGTTGTATGTAAGTGATGAATCACTGAATTCTACTCCAGAAACCAATATTGCACAATATATTAAGTAACCAGAATTTAAAATTTTTTAAAAGATTTTATTTATTTATTTATTTGACACAAAGAGAGAGATCACAGAGAGATAGGCAGAGAGGCAGGCAGAGAGAGAAGGGGAAGCAGGCTCCCTGCTGAGCAGAGAGCCCGACGTGGGGCTCGATCCCAGGACCCTGAGATCATAACCTGAGCCGAAGGCAGAGGCTTTAACCCACTGAGACACCCAGGGGCCCCTAACTAGAATTTAAATTTAAAAAACTAAAGATAAAATTATTTTGATGGAAACATTTAGTAAGATTTCATTAATTTTTTTCAAAAGTTAAGATTTTGGCCTTACTTAAAGGATTTTTATTTAAAATGTAATATTCACTAATTACATTAACACTTTGCCTTTTAACTGAACAAGATAATTTTGAATATTTTTAAAGAAAAATAAATTTTTTGGAGGGGCATCTGGGCGGCTCAGTTGGTAAAGTTTCTGCCTTCGGCTCAGGTCATGATGCCACGGTCCCAGGATGGAGCCCAGCATCAGGCTCCCTGCTCTGTGGGAAACCTGCTCTCCCTCTCCCACTCCCCTGCTTGTGTTCGCTCTCTCGCTCTCTCTCTCTCTCTCTCTCTCTCTGTCAAATAAATAAATAAAATCTTTAAAACAAAAAGAAAAAGAAATTTTTGGGAAAACATCAATTTAGTTTCCTAATTTTCATAATTTACCCCAATTTTTATATTTGATAACAATTATTTTCAATTTTGCTATACTTTAAATATAATTACATTTTTATTGTATAATGCTTTAAATCACTGAGAATGAATATAAGTTGAGATCACGATAGAAATAGAAAAGAGGGGCGCCTGGGTGGCTCAGTCATTTAAGTGTCTGTCTACAGCTCAGGTCATCATCTCAAGGTCCTGGGATCAAACCCCACGTTGGGCTCCCTGCTCAGTGGGGAGTCTGCTTGTCCCTCTTCCTCTGCCACTCCCCACTGCTTGTGCTCTCTCGTTTTCTCTCTCTCAAATAAAGAAATAAATAAAATCTTTTTTAAAAAAAGAAAGAAATGGGAAAGTGGAGCCCAGGGAAAAAAAAGTATTAAAAAAAAAATCAGTAACAAAGGAAAATGCTTACATTTTTTTAAAATTAATTTCTTCTTAGAGAGAGGAGGAGAGGGCTCCCATCTTATCGCACTGAGATCATGACATGAGCCAAAATCATGAGCTGAAATCAAGAGTCAGATGCTTAATCAATCAACTGAGCCACCCATGTGCCCCTGAAAATGCTTACATTTTTAAAAACAAAAAACAATGAAAGAGACTTCTGTTGTGTGTGGCCTACCTACAGTCTGAAAGAGAATGCTATAAATTCTTGATTTAATAAAGTTTCAAGACTTGATTGCTGATCAAAACAATGAAAATTAGCAAGAAAAATATTTCCATCCAATGTGCAACTTGGACTTGATATTTTGCTGACTTTCAATCACCGCAAACTGCCTTTACATGTGTTTTTCATTTTATCATTCTGAAGGTCTATTCATCAAGCTAGGATGCTAGACCATCTTTTACTTAACACTTGGTTGCTTGACTTATACGCTTTTTTTTTTTTTAAAGATTTTATTTATTTATTTATTTGACAGAGAGGAGAGAGATCACAAGTAGGCAGAGAGGCAGGCAGAGAGAGAGGGGGAAGCAGGCTCCCCGCTGAGCAGAGAGCCCGATGTGGGGCTTGATCCCAGGACCCTGAGATCATGACCTGAGCCGAAGGCAGAGGCTTTTACCCACTGAGCCACCCAGGTGCCCCAACTTATAACGTTTTAATATTTAGACATGCAAATCTTCATTACCTCCTCCACCCAGTCCCATAAATGTTGGGGCAGGCATGTGTATGGGCCCAAACAGAAAGCATCGTGTTTCAGCGGCCAGAGCTTGAATTTTCAAGTTCAAATCACAGCTTTGCTACTTACTGGCTGGCTGACTTAATTTGGGGAGCCTCAGTTTCCCCATCTATAAAATGGACAGAGTAAAATCCAGCCCATATTGTATGCTTCACGGAGGTCTATTCCTCTGTTTTAGTCTATAACTCTTGATTTTTTATATTTCCCATCTGCCTTTTATAATCTCATTTAGCCTAATCCAAAGGAACTGGGGTTCACCTGGGGGCTTCATTTGAACGAATGACTTCGCCGCACTCCTTAAGATCAAGCTGGGAGAAGAAGTCCACTAAAGAAGGTGGTCATGGGGGGTGCCTGGGTGGCTCAGTGGGTTAAAGCCTCTGCCTTCGGCTCAGGTCATGATCTCAGGGTCCTGGGATCGAGCCCCACATCGGGCTCTCTGCTCAGCAGGGAGCCTGCTTCCCCCTCTCCCTTTGCCTATCTCTGCCTACTTGTGATCTTTCTCTGTCTAATAAATAAAATCTTTAAAAAAAAAAAAAAAGGTGGTCATGGGAACCTCATTAAACTTGGCCTTACCCAGGACACCAAGGAGCCAGCTCCCGGGTTTATGACATCATGAATCCCCAAGAATTCTTCACAGGAATATAAAATGAGGAAATGGGAACAAACCTACTTTCCTGGTTTTACGGATCCAGGGCTCAGTAAGGCCAGTGCCCTGTTTTGCTGTGTTGGCAACTTGCATTCTCCTTCTAGCTAAAATCTAGCTAAACACCAGAGCCCCATAAGGGTGCCTCCATACCCTCAACCTTTACCGAGGCCGAGCCTAGCAGCCTTTACACTAAAAGCAAAACATCAAAAGCGCCAAGGTGATCCTAACTCAAAAAGACAGGGTTCAGAACAAAATTAAAGGGCAACGCAGTCCTTCCTGAGCATGTGGAAGCTACAACCAACCTTTCCCCAAAACACCATGAGACCCTGTGAAGAGACCAGGGCAAGGGCCTGTTTAAAGGCTCCCCGTCTTTCTGAGGGGCTCTGCCTCTTCCCAGAGCCGCAGCAGGCTCAACTGTGAGTGTACAGTTGAGTGCATACTGAGTAAATAAATGACCTCAGCCTCTGGCCTGGTAGAAGCCTGCTAGAAGGTTACAAAAGAAAGTACCAGCCATGACCCCCAAGCTCCAGAGAGGATACTCATAAGAGTGAACGGTTATGGCATTCATCGTTTCCCTGGGCACACAAGTGCAAACTAGGACCGTCCAGGCCAAGATGGAACACAGCCCCTTTGGCAACTCTAGCAAGGACTCGGGGGTTCATGGCCCCCTCTACCCCACCCACCTGGCTGTCTTTGCTAAGGGTTTGGCTCAGAGAGGACAGAGCAATGCAGCAGAAGGAGTAAGGTGATGTGGGTCCTGAACTCAAGTGGCCAATTGTGTGATGTCAGCTAAAATAGGTTCAAGTACATTTTTGCCATGTGGACAAGGAGGCTAACAATATCCACACGACCGGTTGCACAGAGCAGTAGACTCGCCCTCCTCTCAAGCCGGCGTTGTCCAAAGCATCCTGCACTCTTCTGGGCATACAACCTCCTGCATTCTTATGTCCAAAGGAATAGCAGATAGAGCTATGTGACCTTGAATGATTTTTTAACAGCTTTGATGTCTTTACTTGTAAAGTTCAAAAGTCTCATGACCTCTGAAGTCCTTTCTAGCTCTCCAGTTCTGGACCTGCGCCTTGGGGAAAATGCGTGATATCTAACAATGACCATGACATACCAGGCACTGTCTTGGGCACCTTGACCCCGTTTCCTCATTTTGTCTCCCTCAGAGAAGGAGAGGTTGTAGTGACCCTATGTAGCAGATGGAGAAGCTGAGGCCAAAAAGGTGAAGCTGCCTTGCTAGAATTAGACTATCCAAGTCAAGGTAAGATACTGCCTTCTCTCTGGGGCGCCTGGGTGGCTCAGCGGGTTAAAGCCTCTGCCTTCGGCTCAGGTCATGATCTCAGGGTCCTGGGATCGAGCCCCACGTCAGGTTCTCTGCTCAGCGGGGAGCCTGCTTCCCCCTCTCTCTCTATCTACCTGTGATCTCTCTCTCTCTCTCTGTCAAATAAGTAAATAAAATCTTAAAAGAAAAAAAAAAAGATAGTGCCTCCTCTCGAGAAGTTCAAGTTTAGAGATGATTCCTGTTTGGCAAGTACCAAATGCTATCAGAAGAGATCAACAGGAGCCAACAACTGACATGAATCAGATATTGGGCTGGGGATGCTAGAGAAGATTAAAGAATTAGCCGGAGTTAGGCAAGCAGCGGAGCAGGGAAGGGTATTCCATCCTGAAGGAACAGCCTAGGCAAAGGTCCAGAGAAGAACTGCCATTCAAAGAAAGGCAAGTAAGGCTAGAAGGAAGCGCGAGGTGGGGCAGGGTGGAGGATGGGAGAATTACGTAGACAAAATGAGCTGTGTTTACCTCTCTATTCTTTTCAACGTTTCCGAATGCTTCAAATTTTCTACAGGAAGAAAAAATTGTAAAGCCCTGTTGTACTTCAGTGGGGGTCATGCAAAAACAAACAAACAAAAAAAACCCAGAAATCGGTAGTAGACAAATGCACAGGGGCCAGCGGCATTGCCCAGCTCTCCTCTGGTCCTGGCCCCTTGGGTGGGGCTCGCAGATGAAGAAGGGACCGGGACAAGTGGCCCAGCGGCCGATCCCCAGCAAGCCCTGGTGAGGAAATCAGAGCCCAAGGGCCAGTCTCTGTGCTCCTGAAGTAGCTGACAACGATCTCTGGGCTGAGCAGAGAGGCCAGTGTGGCTGAGCAGCAGAGAATAGGCCGTGCAAACTGGAAATGTTTGCATGTTTAAGGTTTGAGGGAGAGCAGAGTATGAATGTTCAGAGGGAAAGAGGTCAGAGGCAAGAGGTAAGAAGCTGGAGGTCGAGAGTAGAAACACACACACACGCATGCCAAGGGAGACCAGAAACTATGAGGTCAGAGAGCCGAGCTGGCTCATCAGCATGGTGCTACAGTGCCTGGAAACCCCAATGGGATGGGACCTGGAGGAGAGGAAGAGGAAGGTGGAAATTGGTCCCTCCACCTGACAGCAGTGATCTAAGGGAAGGGTGGGTGGTATAGAGATTCCGGGAAAGTGTCTGGAAAACAACAATAAACCAACAACAAAAACTGGGTCTGGGTCACTCTTGCTCTCACTGCCTGTGTAATCCTAAAATTTCTACATTCTTTGAAGTTCAGTTTCTTCCTCGGCTAAAAAAGAAATAGGGGCAGTACCATAGCTCCCGTATAGGGTTCTAGGAGAACTGAATGAGCCATCACGCCACCAGGCACAGTGACCAAGCACAGAGCAGGTCAGCAAAACAGTAGCGACAGTTACAGTTACTATTTAAAATAACCTAGAAACAGAGAAAGACAGTCTTTCACCCATCCAGAGTTGGCACTGTGTGAGGAAGACAGGAAGCAGAGATGCCCAGAAGGAAAAGGACGGAGCGGTGGGTGAGTGGTCGGAGACCAGTCACACGTGTCCCCTCCCGGGAGAGCGTTGGTGGGCGATAGTCACACTTTCCTTGAAATTTCCAGCAACAGTGATGCTCTGCTTCCTCCCCCACGCACTTCAAACCCCACAAAAGGTTTACACCGCGGTCAGTGCTAGAATAAGGCACAAGCGGGGGAGAAGAAGCTTCTGGCTTCATTCAGGCTGGTTAATCCCTCCCTAAAAGATAAGAAGAAACTCAACTCAGAGGGCAACTCCTTCCTGTCTGTCCTGGCCACGCATTTGCTGTTTTCAAAAACAAAAGTCTGACCCTGAATAATTCATTACTCGAAGGAAACATCAGCCCGGAGCGCTCTACCCCATTTATTCATGCCCTAAGAGCTCATCTTGGGCCATGTGTATGTGCTTCTGAAAAGGATCCACATGAGAAATCACTTTTTAAAACATCGATATCTGAGGAGGCAAGCAGAGAGTTTAAAAGGGCCATAATTCATAAATCAATGATGCCACACTCTTGAGGAAGCATTCTGCACTGACTGATCAACAATCCCATTTGCAGCAAGCTGTACCACCTGCGTCTCCCTGGGTCGCCTGCCGGGGTCCTGGGCCGTGGCCCCATGATAATAATGAGGCAGGGTTTCAGGGATAATAATTGGGATTCAGGCATGGGATTCAGGCATGGTGATGTGGGATCGCTGCAGATTTTCTCTAAACATTTTACTTTCTGTTAATGTACCAATAGCCGGAACTGATCTGAAATAAGCAAAAAGCCAATGATTTGCACGATCATGACTCAGCATCGTTTTCGCCCCGGCTGTTCAGGAAGCCTGTTCTCCAGTCAGTGTGAGAACCTGTCCTCATCCTTCACAGGCCCCTGCACAGGTTTCAGCCGAGCCCGGATCCTGGGTCCCAACACATCCGTGGGGAAATTTAAACAATCGCTGCTGTCGTGGATGGTTCCCAATGGCCTCGATCGAGCACAGCCGTTGGTGCTGATCACGGCTGCGGAAACCGAACCCCACACCTGGCGCTGGCTAAGTGCCCAGCAAATGTTTATGCAGAAGTGAACGGGAGAGCATCGCAGAGAAAATCAGTCAGTCCGGGCCTCCGGTTAGAGTTGCTTTTTGACACACACCTCCCCGTTGCTGGAGGAAAACAATCTGCAGCTAGAGGCTTCCTGTGCAATTCTCACTGCACAGAAAAAGGAGACAGGACCCCAGGAGCGCCCAGGGTCTCCAAGGAGCAGGGCTGCGGAAAGTCTACCTGTCACTTCTTTTTCCTCCTTCCTCTCTCAGCTTGCTCCCCTCCCCCTGGAACAGTGTGACCAAATACAGAACACAGGCTAGCAGAAGAAAGAGAACAAGCCAGGGGGGAAAGCAGAGAAGCCCAGGAATTGACCGAAAACTGGTAGGATCCGGAACTGTACATTTCCCCCAGTCACCCGGATTCGACAACTGGGAAGACTCTCACCGCTCTCTCATGGTCATCAAAGAGCTTTCCGGTACATTTTGTGTATTGATTACCTCTTCTATGCCCTGTTTAAATCTATTCTGGAACAAGGAAGGGTTGTTCAACAACAAACGATACCGCCTACCATTTATCAGTGTTTACCGAATGGGTATGTTTAGAAGCATTAGCTCATTTAATCCTAAAAACAATCCTTGGAGAAACTATTATTACTCCCCATTTTACGAGTGAGGAAGCCTAGGCACAGAGAGGCTAAGTAGATCCCCCAATTTCACGTGGTTGGTGAGCCGTTAGAAGTGGGACATGAACTTGGGCCGTTTGGCACGGAAGCCACCCCCCAGCCACCACGCTCTCCTGTGTCTTAAAGCCAGCAGGCAGCTGAATAGAGGTGAGGGAGTGGTTTCCCTAGCTTGGTGTTTAGGAGATCAAGGGGGAGTGACTAGTGACTACAACAACACTCAACATACACCGAGGACTCGCTATGTGCCAATGGAGCAGCGGGACCAGTCATTTACAGGGCGCTCTGGGAGAGACACCATTATCCTCATTTTAGAGATGAGAAAAATCGAAATCCAGATTGGTCCTGTGGTGTGTATGCACTGGAAACAGGATTCCCATCCAGACGGCTGGGGTCAGAGGCCGTGCTCTTCCCCAGAATGCTCTACTGGAGTCAGAGCTGGTGGCAGAGAATCTGGGCTCCGGTGCTGCGGAAATATCCACAAGGGCATACAGGAGCATGGTTCCCCAAATTAAGCAAAGGCTGTCTTTAAGAAAAGTGCAACTGCTTTGCATAAGCTATTAGGATTTAATCCAGCAGGCAGTTAGTTGGGCTTCTATTTGGTTACTCAAGATCAATCAATCCATTCTTCCAGAAAGAAAGAAAAGAAAGGACATGGGAAGAAAATAGGGAGTTACGGAAAGGCAGTGTAATGTGGCTCCTATTGGCCCGGAGGGGAGCCTGGAAGAAGGAAGTGAGAGCCCAGGGGCAAAGGACCGGAGTGAAGGGTCTGCTGCGGAGGCCCCCCTGGGCAAAGGGTTCAGGAGCGAGTCCGCCACCTGGCCCATGGTGACCTTTCTCCATCAAAAACCTGAGCTAGACTCACAGCTCTTGGGTCTTTCCAGCTGTAGTGTGCTGTTATTCGAAACAGGAAATTTCAGTCTTTCAGTAGCAGAAAGGCTTTCAGAAAGCCTAATATCTAAAATGCATATGGGGAGCTGATAGATGGGAATGTGGGGGAGCGGTCCGCAGAGCGTAGGACACCTTGACTTATTCGTCCAGCCCAGTGACGAGACAGGCATCTCTGCAGGCCAATTTAGAAACCTTCCCTTCGTCACCGAAGTGAGGGGGCAGCAGACTACAGAGCTGGGGGCCGTGGGGAGCATATGCAAAAGGTCTGGAGGTGCTGGCCTGGCCTCTGCAGGAGGCCCAGACGCCTTCATAGAGGCCCTGAGTCAAGTATAGACCGTGGGTCTCCGTCTCCTGGAGCAGTGGCTCCCCCCACCCCACCCCCCCGCCCCGTCCCCCCAGCCATCCAGAGCGCAAAGTTATACCGTCAGCTGCTTGGCTGGAGAATCAACAACCTTGAAAGCCTTCAAGGAAGGCACCAAAAGAGATACAAAGTGTGTCCACAAATCAATTTCCCCAGTGCCCAGAGCTTAGGACATCCCTCCTCAAGCATGGTAGCCTTCAAATTCCACAGCAGATGAAACAGGAGCAGAAAAAAGTGGAGGGTTACCCAAGGTTGCAAGCACAATGGCCAGAATGTGTGTAAATACTGGAGTGGCCTGGTGCCGCTTTGGATCCCCTGATATAATGGCCGCTTCCTGGAGCCCCATTTCCTCTCATTGTACTTCAGTGGAACAAAAATGTTACAGTGAGCAGCTACTCGGCCACATAGGTTATTTTAATAGATACATCCCACAAGCCTTGAAAACTGGCTCTATGCTCTGATGACAAGGCTAAATCTATCACGGTCCCTAATAGTGAATTTCAGCATCTAAAACAGGGAGATCGGAACACACGCGTGTTTCTCTCCACGAATCCTGCAAGTTTTCTCAGATTCCGGGCCCCTTGCCGCAGATTTGCATGATCCTTCCCCTCCGCAAAACTCATTTAAACCACTGCTTGCATGCAACGCGGGAGATTTTTGTTGCACTGATGTACCTCTTCAGCATCCCTGATCCAGCTGCACATTTAATCGGAGGCTGAAGGCTGGTACTCTCCTTTATGCACTCGTGCATTTTTGCAAATGTAAATGTGCACCATTAACAGTACTGAAGAACTAGTTACACAAGGGCTGTCTGTCCAGGCGGCCATGGCAAAAGCTGATCCTGCCACAAGCCATTCCTGAGCTCCTGCTGGATCTATAATTCATAGTTGCTCTCGGGATTTCCACTCCCACGATCAGAGACAAATCTGTGCCGTCCTGGGTGTCTGATCAAGTTCTTCTTTCCCTCCTATCTTACCAGCATGAGCAAAGGCTACCATGAGGGTGTTAGATTCATAAAGCTAATCCAAAGACAAAGGTTGCCATTATCTCCAGAAACACAGATAACATTAAAAAAAAAAAAAAAAGACTTCCAAGTCTCTCAGAAAATGCAGATTTTTCAAAAACAATATTATAGCCAAAATATCTTAAACCTGTGGTTCTCACCCCTGATGGCTCATTAGGAAAACCTGGCAGAGGCATTTTCAAACTGTTCCTTGCTCTTCGGTGGTTCTCCTAGACAGCCAGGGTTGAGAACCACTGTCTTAAAAAAACACAGTTTTTCAGCATGGTGCTTTGGGAAGGATCTAAATCAGTGGTTCTCAATCAAGGTTGCATATTAGAATCTCAAAAATATTTTTAAAATATTAATTATAAAATACTTAAACTTTTAAAATATTTTGGGCCTTACCCCCAGAGATTCTGACTTAAGTGGTCTGGGATAAAGCTGAGTCCTGGTATTTGAATATTATTTGAAAATTCAGCCGGGTCTGAGGACCACTGGTCTAGGTCAATGCACTTCTGTGATTGACTTGTCCTTAAGCACGTGAAGATGGGGAACTCAGGGAATTTATCTTTATGTACTTCTTCAGCTCTAAAAATCCGAAGGCCAGCTCTACTTTGCCTACCTTAAAAAGGAAGTAAGTAACAAAGGCACCGGAATGAACAGTTAATTTTGATGTCATGATGCCTGTGGACATCCCTTTCAGGCTAAGTGTCCCTGGGGTCCTCGTGCAGCACTTGTTTCATTTCAGACACTGTTGAAACAGGATCATTAATCTAGTTTTTAAACCAACAGCAGATTACAATCAGGCAAATCATAAGTGATAGAGGGGGCAGGTGGAAAGGTGGGAGACTGTCAGAAATAGGTCCCCTGATTCAATGAGCAGTGAGTGAGTGCCTGCTAACAGGGAAGGGGAAGAAAAAGTGAAAATGGACACTGCACAAATAAGAATTAAAGTTAGGGTCCTTTAATGAAAGGACTCTGGGGACACCAAAGATATCACCAATAATCCTAAGAATAGCCCAGAGTCTCTTAGAACAAGTTACGTTCATTGCAGCCTGGTTATGGAAGCTGAAATATATGTGAAGACTTCCACCAAAAATAGTAATAATAAAAAGCAAGAGCTATTAAGAGGATGAATCTTGAACTACTTGGAAATCGTAGCCACCCAGAATGACTCATTTCCTAAAGATCCCAGGTAGCCACAGACTTCTGCAGGAGACGTTTTAGCAGGAAAAGCTTTAGTTTAACCAACAAGCATTCCCCCTCCCTGTCAAGGGTAGAAGATAGAGAGGTTGGAGGGAGACAAATGGTAGTGGACAATCCTAACATTCATGGTTTCTGTGCACCGGGGCATAGACAGGGTACTCTGAGTTTTCATGGAAAACCTAAGATCAGGCACAGCTAAGTCCCAGGGGAATCCCTCTGGGCTGGTAGGATCTCATTGCTCTGGGTGGGCCTTCTTTTACATATATCTCAACTGCGCAGGGCTCTAAGCCCAATTCCTTACTGAGAACATCATCTCTTGAGGCCACATATCCATCAGGACACATCTTTTTTTTTTTTTCTTTTTAAGAGAAAGCAGGGCAGGGGCAGAGGGAGAGGGAGAAGCAGGCTCCATGCTGAGGATGAGCCTAACGCCAGGCTTCATCTCACCACCCTGAGATCATGACCTGAGCCAAAAACAGGAGTCAGAAGCTTAGTGGACTGAGCCCCACAGGCGCCCCCCCGACACGTCTTTTAAGTGCAAAAGCCTGGGATGAATAAATCTGAATCCTGAACACTTAACCAGTTTGTCAGGTCTCTTTGCTAATACCATATGGCCGTTGTTTTCAAAATTTTCCCTTCTCCAGATGAAATATTACCAGGAACTCAAATATATTATACAAATAAAATGGGACACACCTGGACACATCTGGGCAGCTGGAGTGCCATCAAAGTTCCATAAAATACCTGCTTAGGAAACCGCCTGGACTGCCTGGGTTTGAATCCCGGCTCTCTGACCCCCGTGACTCCGGCTGTCTGAGCCCACAGTTTCCACATCGGTAAAGCAGGGATCAGGACAGCGGCTGCCTTGCTGGGTCCCTGGAGGACTCAGTGGCCCTGAGAGCCCATTCGGCATATGGCAAAGCTCTAGGAAGGTTTGCTGCTGGTTGATAATGCCCTCAGACACTTGCCACCTCACTCCCACCTTTAACATCTCACACAATACACTCTGCCTTCCTCACCTCAACTCAACTTCCAGAGCCCGAGATGACCCTCTTTGTGCCCTAAAGGAGGGCCCCATCCCTGGGAGCTGGGCCGGGCCCCTCCGAGTGAATCGGGTTCTGTGCAGATGGGAACCGAAAGATAAAATGGATGAAGGGAGATCACAGGAGCAGCCCAAGGGAGCAGGGCTTGGGGGAACGAGGTACAGAAGCAGAAGGTGTTCGGGAACGTCCACTCCACGGCTGGCACGCTTTTCTAGGAAACCTGTGGATGAGGTGGTTGAACGAGCAACTGTCGCCTGACCTGTCTCTTCAGCGTAGTGCCTCCTGGAGACAGGGATGGATTCTGCACACCACGACACCCAGAATACACAGGTTCCCTAGAAACCAGAGGGCCAGGAGCAGCAAGGCCATGGACACGGCACTGGAGGGCTGCACTGATGTTCCCTACGCGTTATTTCAAACAAAGATCCTTGGCATGTTACCTCTGGAAGGCCCTGGGTCCCTGGAGGGCCCACGATGGCCCACAGGGCCTGGCTGGACCCTGTTGCCGCCAAAGGAACCTACCAGGCCCTGGGTCACAGCAACCGGTGAGTAAGAGAGGGTTCAAAGCAAGTTCATGGGCCTCTGTCTTCTCTAGCAGACAGCATGGCCTCTCGGTTACCCAGTGCTGCTGGGAGGTGCAGGCCAGAGTCTTGTTTCCAGGTGAAGCCCTCCCATCTGCTGTAAAGGAACTAACGGCCCAGACAGACTAGTCTCCAGCCCACCCCAGATGCCTCGATGCCGATAGCCTTCTCTCAATGCCTCTGGCTGAGGGGCTTTGTCCCCATGAGTTCCAAAAACAGAGCCAGACTCGACCAGTAATGTCTGAGTGAATAAGAACCAATCACTTTCCGGCAAGACCCTCTCCTCTGTCCCCACAGGGGCACCCTGAAATAATAACTCCCCATCCACTAGTGTTTCTCGAATATTCTGCTGGCCACCTACCACCTTACAGTTTCCATTCTGCGTGCTTACCACTTACATCTTTTTCCCTTAGATAATTCTATTTTTGAAGACAGATATTATAGTACTTTTTAGGAGAGCTAGTATCAACGGCAATAAATAACTATTTTTTAATGCAATGAAAACAAAAGAATATTCTTCTGAGGCCAGCTTTGGTTTAGAAAGGGAGGGAGATAAGTATTAGATGTCTTTACACATTGGCCCAACCAATTTCTCCTTGGCATGATCAAAAGGACTGAAAGAAAATTTGGGGCAAAAGGGAGGAATAGCTTTTTTTTTTTTTTCGAGGTAGAATTGTATGCAGTGCAGTGTTCATATCTGCACTTATATCACTGATGCCCCTAGAAAAATAAAGAACTTTATCATGATCCCAGAAACTTCTCTCTTGCTCTCCTAGTCAACCCCTTGCCTCCACCAGAGGCCACCACCATTTTGATTTCTATCCCCAAGGTTAGCTATTTTTCTTTTTTTTTTTTTGGTCTTGAACTTCATATTGTTGCCTTGCAGGGATGGATTTTTCATGTTTAAATAAAAGTTATAATAATGTTATACCTTTCTATAGCTTATATATAATACAAAATTTTGTTTCATTTTCCTATTTTGGAACACCCTATCCACTCTTTACCTACAGTTTTCTCCAGACCCTCCAGGGTAATGGCATCTACAGATTTGGGCACCCTAAACGAATGAAAGGGGAAGACGCCAAATTAGGAAATTGGATTTTGACTTTGCAAATCCTAACATGATCCTGATTACAGCATTGATTTGCCAAATTTTCTCCCCAAAATCCCAACTAATCTGATTATCTTTTAAGCTCCCCAAAAGGCAGCTTAGACTCACATTCTTTCAGCACCAACCCAATTCTTCCTCCTTCTTGGGTCGGTCCAGCTCCCCTCCTCACCCATAGGAGCTCCTCATCCCCACTATAAGCTGCTGTTCATGCTGAAGGATTCGCTCCTGTTATTTCCCACCCTGTACCGACTCGTCTCAGGACCCCATTCAACGCCAACACCCTCTGTCCTATGAAAATTGACTTTATAGCACACATTGGCACTTAGCCTTCCTTGCCTTCTACTGTTACTCATTTTTTGACACCTTATCTCTTCACCTAGACCCTGAGCTCCTTGAAGAGCAGCACGGTATTTTCTCAGCATTGACGAAAAGATACTGAAGATAGAGACATGTGGAAGAATGTATTTATGACCAAACTGAAGTGATAACAGCCTGAAGGCTGGATCCTGACAAGTTTTGGAGTCAGCCTTGAAGAGAAAGGAAGAAAGGAATGGGGGGTGTAGACATATCTTCAGAGGTGGCATTTTGTATATAGACCAACCCTCTGTGACTTTCCTATGGCAGATCCCGGGGTCCCACCACTATACATTCAGATCTGAGTCCTCACTTTCTGAAGATCTAGTGCTGGTGGTTCAAGGACCACACCAAGAGAAACACCACCCGTGATCAGTGGTCAGGTGGGATAATGAATCCTCGCATCTAGAAGACCAAGGGAAAACCGTGTTCCCGGTCGGCATGTGGAGCCTAACTTATATCTCAGTTAATTCTACACTCGCTGGAGGTGAGATAAAATGGTAAGAAAACCACTTCCACACCACCAAAAACAAACATGAAGTAAGAAGAAAACAAAGAGAGAAGAAGATTCTGAATGAAGGAAAAACTAAGCTCTAGCAAAGGAGACCACAGTTCCTGACCTGGGAGCTTGTCCTATTTTCCTTATAAGCCTCATCGTGGCATCTTCCCGTTCCTGGAAGGAAAGTATCAAGAGCAAGGTAAATCTTTGGGGTGCAGCCTGAGGTGAGCAGGGGCGTAGGTGTGCACAAATGCACACAGTGATTTAGAAAAAAATGGTAAGTGAAAAGGCTAACCGCAGGCTAGCTACCAGCAGGATGAGGCCGAAGGAGCTGGCGTTCTTACCACGACGAATGAAAACCCTGGATATTTGTCCTCTGCCATCCGGGAACAAAGGGGGTTTTGAGATGGCTGTGTGTGAGGGAGGTGGAAGTCATTCCAGCACTTAGAGCTTCAATTGAAAATAAACAAACAGCCCAAGCCTGCCCGAGGACCCCGGCTGCCAAGCACCAGCCTGGGAGCGCACACTGGCCACTGGGGCCAGCATAGGGCCATTTATACTTGTAATCCAATTTGGATGGGGAAGGCGCATGAAAATAAATTGATTATCTTGAAACTGTAAGAGCAAATTCGCCGGGACAAAAAGTAATGAAATAATAAAGAGGAAGCAAGTACCTGAGTAAGTCAACAGAGGGGATGTATCTTATGAACTGCTTCCAACCCAGTCTGCTTTGGGGATTCAGAGAGGAAGAAACCATAGCAGACGACTCGCCAGAAATCTTATGCCAGCTGTGGGTAGACGTTTGCTGAGCTCCCCCCGCCCGGTTCTGTGTGTGTGTGTGTGTGTGTGTGTGTGTGCGCGCGCGCGCGCGCATATATATGTATATATAATCAGTCAACCAACAAAAAAAAAAAAAAACAACTACTGAAGAGATTATATGAGAGTGCTGATTATCTCTACTCAGTTTATAGCTTCTGAGGAAGAGAAGTGGGTAGTTCATAAAAAACAACTGTCCTTCCCAAATCTGAGGGTCAAACAAAAGCATACATTATCCTGAAAACACTGGCCTTCTATCTTAGGTCTCTCTCATGCCCCCTTCCCTAGAGGCTGGATTCAACTCTGCCTTTCCACAGTTACAATGGCGACATTTATTAAGCATGTGGTACACGCCAAAGGCTGGAATGGCCACATCAACGCCGTGGTAGGAACTGTTGGCCCATTTCACAGATAAAGGAACTGAGGGTCATTATTTCAGTGACTTCCCCAAAAACCACACTGCTACCAAGCAGGGACTTGGGATTCGCACCTAAGTGTGTGCCTGGGGCTTGTTTAACTACACCACTCACAATGGCTCCGTGAAAGGACGTAGATTCAGTTTCTAAAACCAACCTAGATTCCCAGGAGGTGGGCAGCTTTGTGTCCAAGTCTCTGATTAATAGAAAAGAGGAATCAAATTATCTTTAAGAAATGCAACTTAGTCCCATGGGGGGCGGTGGGGGGGGAGCCAGTCAAAGGTATTGAAAAACTGGGAAGGATCATTTAAGAAAAATGTGGCTGAAATTGAGTTTCTAGAGATGGGGTAGGAAGTAAGATTCAGAGCTTGGCGTTTAAATTTGAAATTAAGTGAGTCTTGTGCAGGAGTGTGTGATACCACATATAAAGCATTTCAAGAGCACTAGTAATTTCTGCAAACACTGTCCAGATTTTTCCTAGCTCTGAACTGAGGCAGTTAAGCTGTCCTCGGTGGCTCAGCAGTGTAACTTGGATAAGCTGGCTGAGAAGGGGAGAGAAAAGCATTTTTAGAAAGCTATGGGCTCCCATATGAGAGAGACACTTGCCAGTCGGTAGAGTCAGATGGCCCCTATGGAAGGTTCTGGTGATGTGAGACTCCTCCCCCCCAGCAACCAACCTATTGATTGAAGCCAACCCCATGGAGGTTTGGGGGCAATCTCCCCTCTGTCTCCCACCTGCATCTATGGAGAGCAAAACTAACAGATTGCTTGGGAGGCTGAGGAAGAAAAAGTATCTCTCTCTTTCCCGACGCTACTGCACCTGTTCCTAGTCATTTCACTCCCCTGCCTGAGTGGCCCCAACCTTTGGCCAAGGAATCAAATCTGATTCTGCTCAAGCCCCCGGAACTAACCACGGGTTTACAGGAAACAGACAGAGGAACAGGTCACGAGACACCACGGGGATATAACAAATCAGCAAAATCCAGAATGTGGGAAACTTTACAGGACAACTGACTAGTTTCTTCAACAAATGAATGGGAAAAACAAAAAGGAAAAGGAGAGTGTAGAAATCTGTGAAAGAAAAGAGACTTAAAAAGCATCAAGCAAATGCAATATATTGGCCTTATCGAAATCATGATTCAAACACGTCAGCTGTTACAAGACTGGAAAAATTTGAACACTGACTACATACTTCATGATATAAAGGAATTCATGCTTTTTAATGTGATAGTAGCACTGTGGTTGTATTTCTTTAAGTGTTCTTTTGAGATAGATACAGACATATTTAGGATGAAGTGTATGGTGTCTGGAACTTTCTTTAGAAAATATTGCTAGGAGGAAGTTATGGGGAGGTGCAGAGGTGAAACAAGATTGGCCATGTGTATTGACAAATGTTGAAGCCGAGGGAAGGGATTTATTAGATCATTTTTATATATGTCTAAAATGTTAACAATAAAAGGTGTTCTAAAAGCCGGCTGTAGGGGCACCTGGGTGGCTCAGTTGTTAAGCATCTGTCTTTGGCTCAGGTCATGATCCCAGGGTCCTGGGATCGAACCCCACGTCCAGCTCCACATCAAGCCCCACATTGGGCTCCCTGCTGGGCGGGAAGCCTGCTTCTCCCTCTCTCACTCCCCCTGTTTGTGTTCCTGCTTTCACTGTCTCTCTGTCAAATAAATAAATCTTTAAAAGAAAATAAAAAAATAAAAGCTAGCTGTAATATATTTCTGAGTTTCTTTATAACAAGGAAATCACAAAGTTGTCGTTAAAATAATCCTAATTAAAATAACTCATACTATTATGCATGTGTTTCTGCATATATGAATGGACACATTTGTCTAAGTAATTTTACAGGCATAGGAAATCTTCTGGAATCATATACACCAATATTTTAACTATCAATTTTCTTTTCTGATGGAGGATGGGATGGAAGGAAGACATTCGTTTTTTTACTCTATGTACTTCTACATAGCTTCAGTTTCTTTTATCAAGCACATCTTCCTTTTCAACTTGCAAAAGTAGCATGGGAGAGGACATAGATGACTCTGGAGCCCCCAGTCTAGCTCTCGAAGGAAGGCTCTGCATACTGGACCTCCAACCATGGCACCAGGCTTGCAGCCTTTCCTGGCCCACAGACATCCCCATTCCTGGGCCACCTCTGTGCCTTCATCCACCAAATCTTCTCCTCCCGCGCAACCTTCCAAATCCTGGACCCACCTCCTCTATCCAGGTAGTCCTGCTGGGCTGCCTCAGGGCACAGGGTCTTCCCACTCTGCAAGATGGCCAGGGCCTGACAATGCTTTGCCACTGTGTCTAGCGCACTCTTGGAAGAAAACGGGCTATAATCCACATGCTACCCAGGAGGCCTCTTCCGTGTTTTGAGTGCATGGCAGGTGCTCAATAAAGTGTCAAGTTGCTTAACTTTCTGAGCCTTGATTTCCTCATTTCTAAATGGGGCTTCGCATACCCACCTCACTGAACTGCTATGAGACTTAGTCAAGGGAAGAAAGTAGGTAGAGTTCCCCGCACCTATCTCAAAGGTTCTGGCTGAGCTTCGCGGACACTTGCAAGTGCAAGTTTTATGAGAATGGAAAAGGGACCTTACAATCCACTTGGATCCACACACTGAGAAGAACTCTGTACTCACAATTGCTCACTAGTTTATGTATTTATAATAGAAATAATGTACTGGGATTAGGAGGAGGAGCTCCCGAAGGTCACACTCTGAACTCCCACTAGGTGGCAGTGTTGTTTTCTTGCCATTATGCAAATAGAGGGGAGGGCCGTCAGAAGAGGAAAGCAAACATTTTTCTAAGGCCCATACAAAGGAAAACACGTCTGTATTAATTTCCCCATACGACTGAAATAGAAGTTGGCTTGAGCTAATGCACCAACTTAGAAGAGCATCCAGTAATGCCAATGATGAGATCCCATCAAGGATCCCTTGTCTCTCTGCAAGGGACCAGCAGGGATGTGGGGAATGAGAGTGGGGGTGATGGCGGTGGAAGGGGAGGTTCCACCTCAAAGAGGTAACTCCAGGCAGGAGTGAGAACTTCCTGGAAGTCCAAACCGTGATTCAACGGTTTTCCTCATCTGAAAAGGAACATGAATGAGACCAGTTCCCCATAACATAAGCTCTCAGAATGTCTGTTTACTCATCTGGGTAAGTTATATAAGTTCCCCAGTGGGGGTCTCTGAGAGCGCAAAATCTGTGGATCTGAGTGGCTAGGCATGTCCTCTTGGGAAGTCAGTCTCTAGAGAAACACAGATGGCAGATAAAAGCCTCCCCGGTTCCACTCTCCTAAAGCAATACTTTCTTCTTCTCTCCCTCTGGCGCCCCGCTATTCCTCAGGACAAAGTCTGAACTCTACCCTGTGACAGAGTCATCAGCAAGTGGTCTGAACCCCACCTACCAGTCAGTGGACTTCAGAGAACATTCTATAGCCCACCCTCACCTCAGTGAAGAATAGGAAGTCCAAGAGATGAACCGACTCACTCCCAAAGCCGAACCTCTGCTCAGCTGGCTTTTCTCAGTGATGGGGTATTATGCTGTATTACTGTCCTTTCTCCCCAGGAAGACCACAGCTCTTCGAGGGCAGAGAACACATCATGGTTCAGCAGAAATACTGGAAACTGAGGTTGTGGTAGGAGGAAGTACGGGATAATAATTAAGAACATGGGGACTCTGCAGTCAGACTAGGTTCAAATCCTGACTCGACTCTGAGCTGTGTGACCTTGACGAGGTTACTCAGCCCCTCTGGGCCTCAGTTTTCTCATCTGTAAACAAGGAATGATAACAGTCCTGCACGGGGTTGCTAGTGAAGATTAAATATCAAGCATGTAAGACAGTAGACGTGGGTCTAAATGTGGCTATGTGTTCTAGTCAGTTCTTTTGCTTATCAGCTGAGGTGCCTGAGCAAGTCGCATGACCTCTTGGGCTTCACTTCTTCATCAGCAAAATCTGGGGTGAGTGAGGGTAGGAGAGAGTGGGTTACCTAATGTTCTCTGAAGCCCACTGTGGTTCTGAAAACCCCTGCTTCTGTGGAACACCTCTCTCCCCCTTCCCCACCAGAACTAGGATCTGAGTCTTAGGGGAGATGAATCCAGGTCCTGACTTCGCCTACTTAAAACCAGCCTTCGGTCCACACACAGCTCCCCACGGAAGTCCCTGAAGTCCCCCACTCCTGCCCCAGCCCTCTTCAACTAGCTTCAGCCCCACTGCTTTACGCTCTCACAAGACCATATACTTTGCTTTGAAATACAAACCTCAAATGCCAACTCAATTATTGTGAACTGCAGCCCCCAGATGAGTAAACAGACATTCTGAGAGCTTATATTATTCATCCAGGACCCATATAGACAGTAAGTGATGGCTCAAGATTCAAACTCTGGTCTATTAGACCACAGAACCTGCAGGATCCAACTTTGAAGTGGAATAGGTTTCCAGAAAAATGCACAAAGGGATCGCCACTCTGTGACCAGTACCCAGATCAAGAGAAAGAGTTAGCATGCAACAGCCAGAAGCCCCCGGCGCCCCCTGCAGGCGTGAGATCCAGTATTCTCACCACGCCAGGCCGCTCCTAAGGGCTCCTTAGTTCTGTCTAATAAAATACAAATGTTCATATTAAGACTGAGGTCTTTCTCATAGATGAGATACTCAATCACCAGAAAGGGTTGGCATTCTAGGCTCTTGGGAGGAGTTTGCTTGGAGAGTTCTAGTCCAGGAAAGAACCAGATTCATCTGTGAGAAAAGGCTGGGGCCGAGGGGGCAGGGGATGTCCACCCCCCTGAGGCTGGCCTCATCCCGCAGCTCCCTCCAAGGCTCTGGAACCACACTTGGGCTTCTTTAAACAGAACCAGAGTACAATGATGGGTGGGGAGCGGCGGGCAGAGGAGCATCATTGAAGCCTCATATGTGGTTTTGATTAGATCATCTGAATTAATAGTTCTCACAGCCAGGTCTTGAGTAAAAGCAAATAAGTTTGCAAACAGACCACCTACTGAAAAATACCGAGCTTGATGCAGGAGTTAAGATTCAAGTCCCCTGAGGAAAAGCTGGCATGAGTATGCGGTTGAGATACCAGGCCTGGTCGGTTTATTAGCATGCCCTGAGAAAAGCTACCCTTTGTCCTTAATCTGAAAGTTCCTAGCTATTTATTCTCTTCAGTGGGCAGCAACAGTTTCTGTTCCTCTCCAGCCAACCGGCCTTTATTGGGCATGCATGAGTAAAAGTGCCAAAGCTCACAGGGGATTCGAATGATGATGTCTGATCCCTGAACTCAAGGAAAATGCCAAAGCAATGGCTCAGAAAATAACAAGTTAGCACGGTGTGCCTGGTGGTCAAGAATGTCTTCTGGGAGAAGGGATTGGGTGGGGAGTTGGAAGTAGGCCGCAGCGAGGGGGGGTGTGTCCCCATCAGATGGTTTCTTTTCGGATGCTTCACTATTTTGTCCCCTGTGAGGTGCTGAATTTGCAGCCTAATAAATACATTGGAGGGCGGAATTATACCCCAGTAACACTCCAGTGGTAAATGCAATCCAAGCACTTCGAGAGGAACCAGTTCAATTCTAACTGGGCTTCATTATAATCCTTTCAATTTTCTCCATAGTCCATGGGGACCCAAGGCTGAGGGAAGTGAAGCAGCCTGGATCCCTCTGTACCTGAGAGCAGGCAGGGATGAGAAGTACCCTTAAATTACTACAGGGAGCCTAAGTGAAGCCTTCTTGTCTCCACGGAAACTCCCAAAACCTTCTCTTCACTGGAACCCAATGTTCTGAAAGATGTCCTCAATGTCCCTAATCATTGCCCTCTTATTAGCCAACAGGAGGGCTTGTTCTGGCCAATCTGGACAAAAATGGATATCTCCTTCTAGTGAGTTTAACCTGTGATAGTCCAGGGCCTCGCTTGGTGTATCCTGACCCTTCATATTCAGAGATGGTGGTACTCCCATCGCAAAAACCTGCAGTTAGGTGGGACCCCTTGCCCTACATGGAGATCGACCCTATTTGCCATATTGTCCATACTACTCTCTGAATTCTTATGAACACCTATGGGTAGTGCCTTTCACTTCCAAACTCCCAATGAAGGAGACAGCCCTAGCCCATGGCTCATGGATTATATTTGTGTTCCTGCTTTGTGAATCTGTTAATACTAGTGATTTTATATAATATATCTAATCTGAGTAGAACAGAAACTCCTCGAGTGAAAAGAATGAATTCACCTTTCACTGTATCTCCTTGGCGCCCAACATGATCTGGACAGTGAGTCCTTCTAGAAGGTACGAGCACATGCTCGTCTGGGGAGGCTTTCAACCTGGTTCTCAACAGCTTGAAACACCAGCGTGACGGACATACCGGGGAGGAGCCTGCAGGACGTCGAGAACAGAAAGTGGGTCTTGGTCATGGTCCCCTGCAGGCTCCCTTCACAGGACCACTGACTAAGCTTGCTGGAAAGGGGAGGCCTCCCCAGTGCTGCCCCAGCCCTGGAAATCAGTAGCCAACATGCCCTTCCACAAGTAGCCAAACCTTTTGCAACCTGCTGGCTTGCTTTGGCCGGAACCCGGGCAGGCACCAGGATTGGACTCACCAGTGCCCATAATGATGCAGTCCTGTCCACTCAAGGCCTCCCAGGAAAGGAAGAGAAGGCAGGGGCCAGCCCTCATGATCCTGGGAGAGGAGAGCAGGGCCCAGACCAGGGGAGCTCAACGGCAGGACTGGATTTCCATGCAGCCAGCAGGAAAGTCAAGGGCAAAGAGCTGGGTTATCAGTGCTGTTCCCTCCAGGGAGGTCTTGAATTCCAGAGGTTAGACCCAGCTCCGTCTCTGAGAATCTGGGGCCACTGGCACACCCCATCTTCTCTGCACCCCACCGTCCTCTCAGGGAAGATGTGCAGACAGCATGAGATAGTTCACACATATACACAGCACCTGGCATATAGCTCACGTGCTGTACATGTGGGTGCACTTGGCTTTCTATGCCCATGTTACATTTGGATTTCTCTGCAAACACAAAATTGTTTTCCTCTAACCGAAAACCCTTGGTGGGAGGGAACCCTCCGCTTGGGAGTAAAACACCAGGTTCTAGCCGTGAGTCCCTCATTGACCTGATACGTGGTTTGGTTTATTCATCAAATATTTACTGAGGTGCCTACTATGTGCCAGGCACTGTTCTAGGTCCGTGGGATGTGTCCGTGAGCCAAAGAGGGAAAAAAAATCACCATCCTTGCACGCCAGCCATAAATTAATTACATGACGTGTTAGGATGGGATGAGTACTCTAGGCAAAAGAGTAGGCAGTGCAGGGTAAGGAAGGTCAGGTGGGGAAAGAGAGTGGGGAAAACTTTAGGTAGGCTTTTCGGGGCCTCCTTCCTTGCAAGGTCACTGCAGCAAAGACTTGAAGGGAAAGGCTCCACTCTCGGAAGTGATCCGGGCAGAGAGAATGGCCGGAGCAGAGCAAAGCACCTAGTCTGTTCTAGGAACAGCAAGAAGGCCAGCGGAATGAGATGGGAAAGAAAAATACAAAATGGAATCAGACGGGGGGGTTGGGGGGGGGAGGTTGAGGGTGCAGACCACGCAGGGCCTGGCTGGCTGCCATAATGAGTTTGGTTTTTGTCCGTGATGCGTGGGTCTGCAAGCAGATCCCCCCACGGTGGGACTGCAAGCAGAGGAATGGCAGAAGCCAGAGGCCACGTTGGCTGGGCAGCAGACAGAGAGCAAGGACAGAGGCAGGGAGACCAATCAGGAGGCCCCTGCCAAAATCCTGGCAGGAGACCAGGAAGCTCAGACCGTGATGGTGGAAATGCAGAGGCGGTGTCAGACTCGGGGTTCATTTCCTCCATGGACCCTCATTTCCCAGTCTGGAAGAGTGTCTGCACCCCTTTCCATATTCCAGGCAGGTAGGAAAATAAGTGGGAAATAATAATAGTATGGAAATGTCTGGGACCACTTGGATTTAAAAGGCCCCTAGAGGGATATCGGAGTCGCTCAGTTGGTTGAGCGTCTGACTCTTGATTTGGGCTCAGGTCATCTTGTGTGCTGCAAGGAGTGCTCACTGGGGAGTCTGCTGGAGAGTCCCCCAACTCTCCCTCTGCTCCTCTGCCACCGGACCTCTCTCTCTTTCTTAAAAAAAAAAAAAAAAAGCACCTCTAGAAACTCCTTGCAGTATGAATAAACTCTTGCTGGTGGAGGAATTTCGGGAGCCTCCAGTGCCACAAGGATGGATGGTCTGCATGGAATCTGTCTGCCATGTGTCTGCCCTCACATCTCTGTGCGCGTGCACGCGCACATCTTCATGCACGCGCACGCACACACGCGCACGGCGGGAGAGAAGGGAGAGAGAAAGAAGAGAGAGTCATCCCTGGAGGGACATAGACCTGTCAGGAGCTTGGCTAGGACACCTTCTAACCATGCGACCATGAGGCTTAGTTCCTCAGAAGCAGATGGGATAAAAACATGGGCAGATGAGGGTCGGGGAACACTGATGTGAACAAATGTGGGCAAGGTGCTTGTCACAATGTCTGGTGTATAATAGGGTCTCAATAACTCTCCGTTCCTTCCTTACCGCTAGCCCCCTCGGGAACCCCTCCCACCCGCGGAGGAGAAAACTGTGGATTATCCAGAATGCAGACGAGCCCACTAGTAAATAAACGAGAAGTGTCCGCACCGCTATTGTTGTTTTACTATCCTGTTTACCATTAAGAAAAACAACTTCCTTCACCACGCCCTGCGGGGACCAATTCACTGTGCTTCCTCGGATCAGCCTGATACCCTGGACTTGGAGCCGGCCCCAGGAACGGGAGGAGCAGGCCCAGTGCTCAGAGGCACACGGGAAAGGGTGCGCTGGCTCCAGGCGGGTGCAGTCTGGGCGGCCCTCTCTGGGAGGGAGCCAGGGTCAAGGTGACCAGGTGTCCCAGCTGGCTGCATCTCTCAGGAGGCAGGCCTGGGGGTCAGACAGTGCCAGAGGCCAAGGACTGTGAGTCTTCCTGGGCATTCAGAAGCCACCGCGGCCAGGGCGGTGGAAGGCCACTCTTTACCCTGCCCTGCTCCGTGGGATCACAGCAATCCACGCCTGAGTCCTAGCCCCTGGCTCTCCCCAAGGCAGACAATCATGGCGGGGGAGGGGGGGGCCAGAGCACTTTTGCACAAAGGAAAGAAGACAGGGGAGACAGGGAGGGAACGGAATGCGGTGCAAAGAAGGAAACAGCATGCAATCCCTGAAGCTGTGCCAAGGTGGACTCTACAGGCGCCTGCCTCCATCCTGCCGCGTGCTGTGCTCGCGGCTCAGTTTAACACGTATTTAGGGAGCCCCTCCGCAGCAGAAGTCTGGAAGCTACAGATGGCACAGGGAGCCTCCCTGCCAGGCCGCTGTCAAATCCCCTTATAGGCAGCTGCTGACAGAGGGGAGGCCTTGAAGCCCAAGAGCCAGCCCCAGGCCCTGACCGCAGGGGTGGTCCCCCAAGGCACCCCAACGTGGCCGCCCTGGACCTCCCAGTGTGATGAGCTCCTGGCTTCCTCCAGTCCTCTGCCCGTCTGAGAGAGGCTCCACCAACAAGGCGCACAGGTGGGTCCCCCAGATGAGTAGCAGCCAAGGGGGGGGCCCCGGGGCCCAGTGGGGAATTTCTATTTCTAACCTGATGTGGCCATCAGTGGCAGATGCAGGGTGACAGCAGCAGACAGTTCCGACTAGTGAGCTGAGCTTGGCGGGGATGGTCTTAAGGGCCCAGCCTGCCAAGATGGAGAGTCAGGCATTCCACCCAATGCGCCTTCTCTGGGCCCTGGTGGCTCTGGGTACGGCAGCCCCAGGGGGCACTCAGAGTGCTCCCGGCAGGGCATGCGTGTTCCAGGAGGCCAAGGGAGAAAGCAGCCAAGGGGAGGGCCCGAGGCTGCCACACCACAAGCAGTGGCCCAGGAGTCGGGCTCTCCTCCTCCCCATCATTTCCAAAGTGCCACCACTCCCAAGGTCTTAGGACTTGGTGATACCTCCTCTCTAAACATCTAGAAGGAACAGTGGCAGAGGGGCCCGAGCGGTCAGTCCATTCATGTCCTAATCTTGCAGGCCAGAAAGGAGAGGTCCAGGGGGAATAAGCGGGGAGACTGTGTGGTGCACCCTAATCATGCGCACAAGGTCTCGGATGCCAGGAAGACTGGAATCCCAGCTCTGCTCCCAGCACCCATGCATCCCTGGAGCTTCCTGGTTCATCGCCAGCACGAGGGGTGCACTGACATCACCCCCTTCATAAGCTGCTGGGAAGATCGGACCAACGGGTGCCAGAGTGAGTGGTGAGCACGGCGGTCTTCAGCCAAGCCGCTCGGCTGGCCAGGAGCAAGCACAGTCCAGGTCTCCTTCGGCCCACTCTGTACCACCCCCTGCAGCCCGGGCACCCTTCTCCGGGGGCACCTCTGCTGACAGTGGCATGGCCTCCCCGCTGGCTCACCCATCCCACCCATCAAAGGGCCAAGATGATGGGCTGCAGGTCACAGGACCCAAGGGAGATCTTGGACTCAGGGCCTTGCTAGTCCCACCCTGCAGGCGTTCCTGCTCAAAGAGCCGCTCACAGGGGAACATGTATTTAGGAAGCCCCTCCACAGCAGAAGTCTGGAAGCTACAGATGGCAGTACAGGGTCACTGTGAGAAGGCCAATGCAGCCAGTGCCCAGGGAGACACAAGGGGGGCAGAGCCAGAGGAGCCAGAGGGAGTCACTAGGCGGGGTTCCAGGCTTCCTGGGAACAGTGCTCTCCCTTCAGGTTCTACCCAGCCCGGATGCGTCACCCCACCACCCGCCTGCTGTCACCACTGTTAGAAGAGCTGGATCCTAAACACCCAGGTGGCCAGGTGAGCGCTGCCCCCTTCACACGTCTCTAGCGCCTTTCCACAGCAGGCTGGGGGGACCCACATTCTCCAGCGTTCTCTGCTCTCACTGAGACACCCTCCCTGACTGCCTTCCCCACCATGGCTCCGTCCTAAATGGTGCCGGGTCCACGCCAAGTGCTCAACATGGGTTTCTTCCATCAACCTTCTGCCACCTTACTCAGCGCTCCCAAGCGCGTTGGTCCAGCGAGGGCTGCAAACTCACTGAGGGAAGAGCCCATTGCTCCCCATCTCGAGTGTCCCCAAAGGGCCCAAGATGATGACCAGAAGGTGACCAGCTGGCTTAAAAAGTTACTGACTACTGAAAGCAAGGGAGAAATAACAGGGCAAGGTGACCAGATCACATTTACTGGAGAAGGAGCTCCTGCGTTTCCCTCTCGCAGTGACCCTTGGAGACACATATGAGAATGTCCCTCACCAGGGCCTGAATCTCCCCCTTGTTCCCCCACCTCCTCGCTCTCTTTCCCGGGCCGCTCTCTGTTTCCCCTTCTCTTCCACTTCCTTTGACTTCCCTCGCTTCTCCTTTGCTCCCCGGCTTTATGAAGAAGCACGAAATCAGGCACCAGCACATCTGGGTGCTAATTCTGACTCTACTAATCAAACTACCTGCTTAACTTGGTTAAATGAGGCACTTAATCCCCCGGGCCTCAGTTTCCCCCTGTGTCCAAGGGAAACAATCGCATTTCCAAGAGCTGCTGGGAGAATGAAATGATGTGACAAGGGGTGTACCTTGCCTTCCAGCCCCTTCCACCCCTCTGCAGCGTACTCTGGGAGGGGAGGGCCCGTGGTTTGGCCCTTGGGGCAGTGACTGAGCCGGCCAGGAAGCTGGAATTGCACAGGGCTCTAGCCCCACTCCCTCGCTCGGCCCCCAGCAGCCCGTGCAAGATCTGGGAGCCCAGAGAGAGGTTTCCAGCAGAGGCAGGACTGGGCTGGGGGCCTCTGGAGGAGAAGGGGCACAGCCCACGGTCACCGGGGGTGGGCAGCTCCCCTGTCTCCCCACCACACACGCACACTTACAGAATCACCCCAGCAGAGCCACTCCATTTCCCCCGTGTCTTAGGCAAGTGCAAAACCGGAACAAAAGTTCTGAGAAAAGACAAAGGAGGAGGAAGGGGAAGATGGCCAGGATTCAGTCCACGTCACAAAGGGCGGCTCTCAAGAGGAGGAAAAACCTGGGCCCCAGAGCACACTCTGCTTTGTGCCTGCGCCTCGGAGGAGCCAGCAGCTGTGGGGAGAGGTCAACCTGGGGCCGCCAGGTTCCCCATGTCCAGCGCTGGCTGGGGAAGGAACCTCTCATTAGCCGTCTGCGAGGCTCTTCCCCAGCCCACTGCTAGCAGCATCTGCCAGGAAAAGGATCTGCTTAATGCAAGCCTACATAAACAGATTCTGCTTGTTTCTTTTCGTGCGCCTTCTTCCTGAGCCCTTCTTTCCCTCTGTTTGCCCTCCAGCTTCCAATTCCCCTAGGTCACCTCCTTCTTGGCCAACACAGGGCAAGACAGTATGTCAGCCTGGGCCAGTGTGATGACCGACGTCTCCCACTCTACTCCCTATTCGCCAGCGGGTCTCCGCGGAACACTGGCCCCCCTCATCACCGCTGGATTTGGGGGTGCCTGGCCCAGTTCCGGAGTGCCCCCAAATCGCTGGATTTGAGGGTGCCTGGTCCAGTTCCGGAGCACTCCAGAGCTAGGAGGACACGTGGAGAGAACAGCATGCTGGTTTCTAAAAGTCAATTCCTAATGCAGCCAAACTGGCCAGCCTAAACAATGACCAAACTTAAATATTTTCCACCCACATTAATCAGCTCAATAATTCCTTAATGACTTCCTAAGAAAAGTGTTAAAAAAAAAAAAAGGCCCTTGTTTGTTTTGATTTGGTTGGTCTTTTTCACCCTCGGTTGAGGATTTCATTGTCTCCGCATGGCAAGAAGCAGGCTGGATTTTTAGGAAGGAAGAAATAATGTGCCGCACAGGGCCCTGCCCCTGACGCCCTGCAGGTCAAGAGAGAGGGTGCGGCTGGGGAGCTGGTGCCCTGGCTCCCAAGCTTCCCGCTGTCTCAATTTCATCATCCACCTATGAAGTCAAGATAACCGTAACTACTGCCTGCCTAAATCATAGGGTGCTTTTGTGGCTTTGGGGGTGGGGGCAGGCCCAGGGCTGCGCCAGCCCAGTCCTCCGGCAGAGGTATGAAATTAAAACGATGTCCCTCCTGCTGGGAAGACAGTCCATCACCCCTCTAGCAAGCCCCAGCAGCACCGCGGAAGGGTCACTCTACGTCCGACCTCTCAGGACACATCTCAAATGCTACCGATCTCCGTGAAGCTGAATACCACTCAAATGCTACACTCTACGTGCCTGTGAAACATCTGAGTTATGCTCCTACTCTGGAAACAGAGTGGTATCACAGTCCTAAAATAAAAAGCCACAGCCCGTGTTATGTTTTCCAGAAAGAGGAAGCAGGATTTCCACCTTCCCGAGGCATCTGTGTTCCAGCTCGTGCCTGGCTGCTCGGGGCTTGACCCCAGGGAAGAAATGCAATTCCATGGAGGGGGAGGACAGCAGAACTCACCCACTGGGACCCCGAGGGTGGGCTGGATCTCACCCCCAAGCCAATGCCTGGCAATCCTCTACACAAGAGCCACCCAGGAGAGGGGATGGGAGACCTGTGAGCACAGGGGAAGGGGAGTGTTTCATAGCTCTGTCTCTTGCAGAACTGCAAATCCTTTGTGGTGCCCGTGCATCAACGTTCAACTGGGCATCCGGGGCTGTGGACATGGGTGACCCAGTGACATGGTATGGAGTATGCATGTGCCTGCGGTGCCCTGGAAAGAGCCAGGGGCCATGGAGCCTGGGGCTGTGTACAAGCTTCTATCTGTTCCTCCCCTCTCCTCCTACGGTTTTCTCCAAGACACTGGAATTTCAGGGCTTGGAGACAAGGGTGCACTTAGTGAAGGCTAAACAACCACAGGTTAGGGCGCCTGGGTAGCTCAGTTGGTTGGAATGGATGCCTTCAGCTCAGGTCATGATCCTGGAGTCCTGGGATCGAGTCCCCCATCAGGCTCCCTGTTCAGCAGGGGGTCTGCTTCTCCCTCTGACCTTCCCCTTCTCATGCTCACTTGCTCTAATTCTCAATCTCAAATAAATAAAATCTTAAAAAAAAACAACAACAAACAACAACAACAAAAACCCAGCCACAGGTTAATCAATCCCAGACCCCAGGTATGATCCCAGGTAGCAAAGCACAGCAAACTGTGCGAGCACAGAATATAAACTGCATGCTAAAAGCAAAGTGGGTAAAGCCCATTGAAGAGAAAATAACTTAAACTCAGGAAACGGAATTCCTCCACAATTCGGTATCACAGGTTAAACAAACTTAACATCAGTGGGAAATAAGCTAGTCTATGGATGAAAAAAAAAAGTTCTTTTTTCAAAAAAAAAAAAAAAAAGTTCTTTTTTCACTCTGTTGGGGTCCTAGATCCTACTTACATATGCCTGATGACTTACATACGGGCCGTTCACCAGCAACTGGGCCTGACTGTGTGCACACACGATACCCAGATAGATACACACACAGAAACCCACGCCCGTGTGGACGCATGTACACATACATTCCTGTGCGTGGGTACACACGCAAGCATATACACAAATAGGGACGTACACACAGGTACACACACTCCTTCCAGTCCTGCCCAAGCGGAGGCAGCACAGCTGTGAAGCCATAAAACTGAACAAAAGGGGTGGGAGAGCAGACAAAGTGGCAATGGCCAAGTGCGCGTGAGGAGGAAGGAGAGAACCTCCCAGAAGCGCAGCTTGACTCACAGTTTTCAAGGCGTGAGGTGGGCGAGGGTAGAAAAGACCTTCGTCAAGAGTGTACAGAGGAAGTCAGGGCAACAGTTGGGCCTTGCTGGCTCCTACACAGAACAAACCCGGCCAGACTCCAGATGATTAAAAATGAGCTAATCTGATTAGAGAATTTTCAGTTTGGATGCAGTGCCGAGTTCACCAATAAATAGGAACAAATAACATAAATCTTGCCCCACAGCTCTGCTGCCAAAATCGCCGAGGAGCTGCCAACCCCTGGGAGCGGGGTTTAGGAGATGCATGTGGCCCATGATCCATAAGTCCTTGCGGCAAAGCCCTGCCCTCGATACACAGCCATGTACGGACGCCCAGTCAGCTCCAGCCTCCGGGACCCTACTGCTGGGCAGACACACATCTGAATGCAAGGAAGAGTAGTCCAAGGAGTAATCTGTGTTAAACTGTGTGGGAAAGATCACGATTGCTATCGATGTTCAGAGAAAGGACAGCCAGTCAGAGATGGAGGTGAGTTTGCCTTCATGTGGTGTGTGAAGGACACAAAGCATGTGGACAAACAGACAGGGGAAGATGGCAAGCATAATGGCCCATATGCATTCTCTTACCCATCTGTGGGGCCCATTATTCAAGTGGGGCTCAAGGAAAGAAGAAAAAGAACTATGCAGTACTCTCTCAGCCCTGTCTATCCCTTCTAGCTCTCCCTTATAATCCTCTCCCTCTAGCCAACTACCACTTCCTTAAGCCTTGGAGGAAGGAAAAGAGGGAAGGAAAAAACTAAAATGTTTTCATTTCTCAATCAAATTGGATGGTGCCATGAGGGAAGGGACCCAACTAATGAAACGTGAGACGGTTCTCAATGGTTCCTTCCAAAACCCAGCCTCCTGGGACTCGTGCATGGAGCATGTCATTTGGAGTTAATCAGAGTCTCTGTAGATAATTAGAATCAGGCTGGGATAGGACCAAGAGAAAAAGCACTCCCAAAATGTACATGCGGCAATGTAACCGCTTTTTGAGGTCCTTTCATTGTTTTGATTTTTTTTTTCTACCAACGAAATTGTAAGATTCCCTCAGGGATCATGTCTAGTCATCGCAAACCATCTGGGTGAAAAAGGTGTGAAAAGCTTGGCCTTCTCAGTGTCCCTCCCCATGACCTCAGTTGCCTGGGTTTGGGTGACCATCCCCAAGGCTTGGCCAGTGCTTTGCTTCTCACCAGGACATGAGCACTGCTGTCAAGGAACAGCCCTTCTCTGGGAAGCTTCTGGAGACTCAGCTCTCAGAGCTTGAACTCTGCTTGGTATCAGGTTAACTTTTGCTCTTTGTGGTATTTTGGCATGGATCCATTATTCCCCCAAATGTTTCCTATCCCTCAGTGTTTCTAATTCACCAAGCTCTACATGGGAAGCCAACACCTCTGACACCAGGAAGGGTGGGATCAGAGATGTCCTTAACTCCTGAAATAAAGCCCTAATTCTTCCTCTAACAAAACCATCCACTAAGGAATCCAACTCATGGATCCAGCCCTGTGGACATGGGCCAGACAGCACCCATTCTAGGGTGGAGAACAAGTCAACAGGAGTTCTGTTGAGAGTGATGACACCTTTTTTCTAAGGCTTTGATCCATAATAGAAACTGAGAGCAATGACTAGAGAAAAGGTAGTTTGAGTGTGCTGGATTATAAAAATATTCTGTAGTTCGGCCTCCAGTATTACCAAGGCTATGCCAGAGTCTTCCTGTATAAACTCTTTCTGCGATATGAAATTGATTGAGGACAGTCCCTCCTTCTAACCAAATGCCCTTAGAATGAGGAGAGGTAGGAAGATCAAGATTTTCAGATAAGCATCACAAGGATGCCTAGATAATACCAATTTCTGATACAAACACCGCTGAATTGTGAAAGTGTTTAAGATCATCTATTAAGAGGTTGATTAAAAGGGGACATCATTGCCTAGGCTTTGTATTTTCTTGTCCTTTTTTTTTTTTAAACAGTCAGAAAGAACATCAGTGTGTTGGGTCAGGAAGGTGGGCTAATTCCTCTCCACCTTCCTTCCAGAAGGACAGTATTTGAGAAAACAGTCACCTCCATCTTATTTTTGTGATAATTATTTGTGCAGATCCTTTCAAAGAAAAGAATAAAGAAGCGAGTCTCCATGGGAGGCAGACATAAAGAACAGGCCCATGCCATTTCCCCAGATTTACTCAAGGAAGCCAGACGGGTTCTTTTGTCCCACCATTAGGAACTTGAATGTAAGTGGAAGAGACACCTAGAAAATGTGACGTAAGGCTCAACAATGCTATTCACTCAAACCAAAAACTACCCCCCACCCCCATCCATTAGTCCAGGCTAGGGTCTAAAATTCCACCACTAAGATTTACTATTGGGGGTTACCAGGTAGAGCACAGGCTCTTGTTTTTATCTTACTGTGATTTATTTCTCAAACTTCTCTCACTACCTTTCTCCACCGGGCTCTCTATCTCAATTAATCCTCCAGGACTTTTTCTGATCCTATTCAAAGTAAAAATAGAAGGTCTGTGAGCTGGAAAAAAAGAAGAGAGTTTGAGCCACAGGGCTCTCTCTCTCACACGTAAGTGAGAAAGTGCTAGATTAGCTTCTCACTCAATTCTTCCTTTGGAACGGACCGAGATCTATACAGCAGCCAGAACCAAAAAGGGAACAGAACATTGGTCTAAGTCCTTCAGATCAATAAACAACCTCCTCTTTTCTTTCCCCCAGTTGATTATTTTGGCCTAACATTTCTGGATGAGCAGGAAACTTAACTGACCATGGAGTCCACAGACTTACACACTTACACCCACCACAGCTCAACGCTGCAAATCCCCATAAACACAGATAAACTTGGGTACCTGCCAGCCACACAAGGGACCCGCTTGCTGTGCTTGCCAGAATGCTGGAAGAATCTCTCCCATCTCCTGTAACCCTTTTAAGTTTCTTAGCTGCCGCCCAGAGGGAGAGGCTGGGGGGGTCAGGTTGGAACCAACTTCTGGACTTGCAAGTTCATGCAATAAAGTTCTTGGTTCTTTCTGCTACCCCCATTCATCCAATGGAATTCCCTTTTCCTAAACTTGGTCAAGACCGACTCTTCTGGCTGAAAGTGTTGGTAGCAGGGAGGGTGGTAGGAGAAGGGGGAAATCCCCTTCCTTGCAATGATGCTCTGTGTTCTAGAAGGCAAACCTTGCCAAGAGCTCAGTTCTGGGAAGCAGTTCTGGGGGCAGCCCACGAACCTGCTGGGTGGTCTCATCTTTGGGCCTGGGGTGTGCGGGTCAACAGCCCAGAGTTCTATTTCCAGCACCATCAAAACTTCAGCCAAGAGGCTTGACCTCTTTTCATAAGCTCTTTCCCCCCAAATGAAAATGAAGAGCGGGGTGGGGAGAAAGAAAGGGGGGGAGGATGACCACACTGTGGAGAGAAATACTTGGTGGAAGTATTTCTGTGGAAGAATAGTGTGAAAGCAGACCACAAAAGGTATTGCTACCCAGCATGGCAGCCTTGGAGGGAAGAAGTCAAGTTTGAGAATGAGGTCAGTTTGCAGCTCAGTACCCCGCAGCTTCAATGGGTCAGGGAGCTGAGATGAAGTACCTCCTCAGAATTCTCCCCAGAGGTCACCCCTGAGAACCCAACCCGGCCCTTCAACAGGCTCTGGCCATAGCTGCACCTTTCAATAAACATATTGTTTTTGTTGTCAATAAAACCCCTTCAGAAAGCTTAATCTCCAGGCTTCGTCACCATGTGACCTCTTCTTTTTAAAATATGAAGGGAAAAAAAAAAAAACCCAGAGGAATTAAGTAAAAATTAATCAGAAGCACATGGCTCAATCGCTCTTAAAGTTATACATGGCATAAGAACAAATGAAGGGGAAAGGATCCCCTCCATACCAGCCTGAACATTTGCTGAGAGCAAGGTCTGTGTCAGTAAGTGGGTTCTGAGGGTCTGACATTTAGAACTGCCCTAGGCCAAGGCCACGGAGAGGAAGGCTTATAACTCAAGTGGGATCCCCATTCTTCAGCATGCCTCCTGCCGATGGGCAGAGTTCCAAGAGATACCAGCGTTCCCTTAGTCTCTAAGGCATTCAAGTCAAAACATTTTGCAAGATATAATAGCAAAATCTCAAAGAATAAAAGCAGGAAAGATAAATATTGTTGATAAATGATTTTAATTTTTTTGAACGTAGTCTAATTCATCTCCAGCACAACAAATGGCAATTCCTTTCCACTCCAAAAGTCATCGTAAACCCCTACCTGTACCTTTCGGCATGGAAATAATCATTTGAATTTACTTTTAGTTGGCCTTACTAAAGGAGCAGCTGTGTTTTTCTCAACTTTCCCAGTGCGCAGGAACTGGATAAAGAGAAACTTGGAGAGCTGGGACCTGCCATCAACCACTTCTTTCATTGAGCTTCAGATGGCAGATCGTTCAGCCTCTGATTTCCTTGTAGGGTTTCAGGGCCATGACTGGCCCACTACACACATTTATACTGCAGAATTAGATTTCACACACGTGTGTGCCTACGGATCATGCCCGGAGGTTGAACCCCAGTAGTAAGAGAAACAAACCAGTTAGCACATTATTTCATTATTCAGTTATTCCTTAAATAAGGATCTCTCTTGGATTTTATTGCTGACCATAATCACCTCTTTCTTTGAACTAAAATCTTTTGCCTTCGTTTACAGGCTCTTGGTAAAACATGTGTTAGAATTCCTCAAGTTAATTAGAATTTCACCCATCTGGGACACCTGGGTGGCTCAGCCGGTTAAGCATCTGTCTTCGGCTCAGGTCATGATCCTAGGGTCCTGGGATGGAGTCCCTCATCAGCAGGGAGGCTGCTTCTCCCTCTGCCTGCTGCTGCTCCCCCTGTTTGTGTTCGCTCTCTCTCTCTCTCTGTCAAATAAATAAATAAAATATCTTGAAAAAAATAATAATAATTTCACCCATCTTGTATTGCATAATTGTAACTTACATGGGCCAATAGTTTCACCTACCGACATTCTTACAAGTGGGCTTTGCCCTAAAAACTCAAAATAAGAGAATTTTATTTTAAATTAATTAATAAAAATAAATCTGCTTTAAAAAAAAAAAACAACAGATAAAGACAACTCCTCTTGGTGTGGAAGGACTCCTGTTTCCTCCAAAGAGTCACCAATAACAAGAACTCCTATGGGATTGCAACTGGAGCACTGACCTCAGTCCAATAGTGGGTGCCCGTAAGCCTTTCTGGAGAATAATAAGAATGATTTAAATGACAATCTAAGGCATTTGATCTGAAGAAATAGCATTTCATGACCTCAAAGTTCCTTCTAGTTCTTTCCAAAATATCAAGAAGATGGGAACATGTCCAATCTCTGAAGCCGGCTTTACTTTGATACCAAAACTAGATAAAGATACCACAAGAAAAGAAAATTATTGACCAATATCCCTGATGAACATAGATGTAAAAATTCTCAACAAAATATTAGCAAACCGAATTCAAGAACATGTTACAAGGGTCATATGCCACGAGCAAGTAGGATTTAACCATGGGATAGGATGGTTCAACATATGCAAATCAATAAATGTAACAAATCACATCAATAAAATGAAAGATAAAAACCACATGATCATCTCAATAGATGCAGAAAAAGCATTTGACAAAATACAGTATCTTTTCATGATAAAAACCCTTAACAGATTGGATATAGAAGGAACATACCTCAACATAATAAAGACCATTTTGGCAGACCACAGCTAACGTTATACTCAATGGAGAAAAACTGAAAGCATCTCCTCTAAGATCAGGAACAAGACAAGGATGCCCACTCTCCTACTCCTATTCAATACAGTACTAGAAGCCCTAGGCAAGACAAATAACTAAAAAGCATCCAAACTGGAAAGGAAGAAGTAAAACTGTCATTATTTGTTGATATAATCTTATGTAGAGATTCTGTGATTTGATACTAAAAATCAGAAACAGCCTAAAACATAAGCAAGATGGGGGGGGGGGAGGCAGGGAGAGATGGGGTTAATTAAGTAAAAGGATTTCAGCCCTAAGTGGAGAAATCCCAGGCATGCAAGAAAGCATCCACCAAAACAAATAATACACAAAGCTCCCAATCTGTTCCCTTCAGTTTGAGATTCTTTCCACAACGGTGTATAACTTTTCCCTCCACTATGAAAGGGACTATAGAGCTGGCCTTTCTTCCTCACTGGTAAAAGGAGTACATTAACCCACATGATCTCTTACTCTATGATCTCTTAGGCCCTTCCTGACTCTAAGGCTTACCCAAGTCTGGGCAAGACGGTAGCAAAAGAGAGTGAGAGCTGGACCCCAACACCTGAAGCGACATGAGAAAGAGAAGGAAGACTAGATAATCAAGCCACATTTGGATAATATGGAATCCAAGCACTGAGACTTTCAGAGAAGAGAAGAAATCAGTAAGAGCCAAGGTTGCCTCAAGAGGGCATCGGGGAGATTAGATGGGACATGGTTAAAGCCATGACATTTTCTGCACTTGACCATGTAGCACTGGGTCAGATGATGGGGATGAAGAATGACCTGAAACCATTTCAGCCCCTGCCCTTTGGCATAAGCCTGGGCTCAATCTGGCACCAGCCGGGACTTTATTGCTTTGTGCTGCAAGGGCTCCTTACTTGAGGGGGAAACACCTCTCCCATCTACAGGCCCAAGCCCAAGCACATGCAGGCTCTCCAGAAGCCAAAGAGGGGACTACTTCATGGGGCTCTTAGGGCACTTGGGACCTGACAGCCTAAGGATCTCCCACGGCACAGTGGTTCTGCCACTTTCTCAGCTGTAAAATGGGCTAATAGATATCTATTAGGTTGCTGTGTAGATTAAATAAGTAATACACTTACAGCACTTAATGAACACTCAGTAGATGGGCGTGATTTCTGTTGATGGCAGAAGTGACGCTCTCAGCACATACCTTCATGTGTGCTCCCCCAGGGAGAGCTGCACACATTATACCTTTCAGACATCACCTTCTTCGCCTTCCAGGCCAGCCCTTCCAGAGAGAGCCAAACATAAGAGGCCACGTTGATCCCGTTGAAAATACTGTCCTTTAAAAGCTTCAAAGAATAAAAAAGAGCCCTAGTGTTTGAAGGGGCTTCCCTCTGAGCCTCTGAAAACATGCATCTGAGGCCACCCAGCTCATCCCGTCCTGTTCCCAGCGACAAAGGTCAGATGGGAGCAAAAGACAGACAGAGCAGGGACAAAGGCAGGAATTTCGGCCTAAACCCAAGAGTTACTCAGCTGGTCACCAGCTTTCCCAACACGGAAGGACCAATCTGGCAACATTCCCCAGATACGCAATCTCTCCCCATAGGAATAAACGCACGCCGATCCTGGGGTCCAAAGGTAGGAAGAATCCCAAATCCTTCAGAAGTGAGCTTGACAAAACGCCTTTCTCCTCCTTCACTGATGAGAGTGATCGTCTCGACAAAGTTTTAAAATATTTTTGATGTGATAAAACGGCAATGGCTTATGGCAGCCACTCCCCTGGGAACCCAGGTGGGGGGATAGACCAGACCCTTGCCACAGTGCACTCCCCCCCGCCCCACCCCCCCAGGGAACTTGCTGGACGGTTCTGAAGGAAACCCGAGCTTTAAACCAAGGAGACCTAGACTCTGCTTTTTAGGATCCTTGGAGGGGACTGGTGAGATGCAGACATTATTGGGTCAAGCAGAAAGGCTGAGGAAGGGTGTGATTCTGGGGACATCTGACAGTAGAGGAGCAAGTCCCTGTCTCATACAAAAGGTCAGGGTCTAGCGAGAGGCCCCAGGGCAAGCCTGAGACAGAAGACCACAGCCAGGGAGAAGGGGTGCGAGAGCGGAGAGGGAGAGATCCATGGCCTAGGGTAAGTAGGGAGCCAAGACTCACTCCACCAGACCGCCAAAGGTGAGGCCAGCTGGAATCTTCTTCAGACTCTAGGCTTCAGAGTGTATCTAAATCTCCATAAGCCCCAGACTCTCCGATAAAATGGAGAGGATAACAACAAGTACTTCTGGAAGTTGTGAGGATGACATCTCCATAATACAGGTAGAGCGCTGCGGGCAGAGTGCCGCTCAACAAGTAGCAACTGCCCAGAGCCACAAAGCCAAAGCACAGGCATTAATCTCTTCTGTCCTCAGGCCTAGCTGGGATTTATTTTTTCAAGTAAAGTGCTCAAAACTTGCCAGGCCCGCGAGAGTATATGCTGCAAGGCCTCCATTAGCATAAAGTGAATAACGGGGTACCAAGGGGGGACTGGGGACAGAGACAAGACCAGCTGTGGACTCTGGCATCAGACGAGGGTTTTCTTCAGTGCCCCTGGCCACCAGGACACTCGGCACCAAATCTGATCCCCCGACAGGCGAATTACATGATGGAGAGTGGGAACCAAGGGAAGGGGCAGCCCCATCCTCTCCCTGGGTATAACCTCCCTAGGGCCAAGGAGATGTCCCCTGTGAATCTCCCCTAGAAAGGCTCCATCACGGATTCCTCCTCCGTCTGCTCTTCTGGCTGATGATTCTAAGTGGATTTTGCATCAAGTCAGAGCCCCCAAAGCCACATAACTGGATCCTGCCAGCTCAGCCCCTGGCCCAACTACCTTCATCACATCACACCTCGCCGCTCGATCCTTCACACTCATAAAAGCTTTTGTTGCTGATGGATCAATAGCCATTAGGCCCCTGTGTCCTTTGTAAAAACTCCTACATGAGAAAATAATTTGAGAAAAATGTGCCAGGAAGAATTCTGCCTCCCCTTTCTGATCAAGAGAGCTGTGTCATGAACCTGGTTTTCATTACGTCCCGGCTGCCAAGAAACTCAAAAACAAATGCGGTGCTCAATCAGAGCAAGTGGATTAGCCAGTTCTCCCTTTTGGGGCCTTTGACTTTTTATTCATGTTTGTTAGCACAGCACTTCCATCCTTAGTAGACAAAGGCAGGTTGAGAATCAAGTAAAGCCAAACAGGCCATCCCTCTTATCTCCACCTGTTCACATGCCACCTCCTCCAGGAAACCTTCCCTGATTGCCCCAGTCCACGGTGATCCCACACACCACCACCCCCCCCACCAGATTCTGGCAGCTCTTACAGCCCCTTTCATGTGGCTCTTTCAGATGCATCCCCTTAACCTAACCTTGGGTCTGTCTAAGCGAAGACCCAAGGGTCTTAGATTTTTAGTTACTGAGCTTTTTAGTATCCCGACTAAAATCTAACGAGGGTCACACAGTAGGAACCAAAGAATTTTAGGTGTTTTGGTGGGTCACCTGGAACAGAGACTGCGAGAAATTTTACCTGGGGTTTCCCTTCCCCCCAACTGTCAATGCGGGGTGCCGAGCACTCACTCAAACTTGCACCAATACATAATGCCATTGCGGGGATGATCCCTGGGAATGCTTTCAGAAGATTACTCACCCACACGGACTAGCTATTTCTGTCTTACTCCTGAGAGCATAACTGAGGTGCTTCTATACTTACACTGAAAGAGGGTAATAAGTGACATTTCAGATTAGAGCTAAGAGGTCTGCCCTTCAAGAGATGACGCTAATTGCTGAACTTGAGAAACAGCAGGCGTCTCCCAGCCTCCCGGCCGCTGCCTCCCCAAGGAGCTCAGGTGTGAGGGCAGAGGCCCAGCCTCCCCAGGGCCGAGCAGTCTGGAAGCCCCGCTGCAGCGCCCGGCAGGCCTGGGCTCCTTCCCGGCCCTGCGCTGACACGGATAAATCAGAGCCATCTGGCTGGCTCGCCTTCTGACACATGTGTCAGCTCCTCTCCCAGCCTCCACGCCCCCTCAGCCTAATGCGCTCCTTATGCACAGAACCTGACGTCGGCTCCTTTTCAAAATGGAACAGCTCATGGCATATTAAAATGATGACCCCCGCGTACCACCCAGTTCGCATTTGCCAACGATGCTTTGTTCTGGCATATTCGTGGCCCACGTGTGTCTCAAGCAGGATGCCCAATGCAGGAGGACCCTGGCAGGAGACAGACGGCACAGAGCCCGACAGAGAGAGGAGAGAGTCTGGAACATCATATTCAGAATTACCTTTAAGTGACTGAATTCACTTTGTTGGTTTGTTTTTAGATGAGCACAAGCAGGGGGAGTGGCAGGTCGAGGGAGAGGGAGAAGAAGACTCCCCACTGAGCAGGGAACCTGATGCAGACTCGATCCCAGGACCCTGAGATCATGACCTGAGCTGAAGGCAGACACTTAACCGACTGAGCAGGCGCCCCTAAATTCACTTTGTAATTTCAAACAAGGAGTCGGGGTCAGAACATGCTTGAGTCTCATAAAGTAGGAGTTCCTTTTTGTTTTTGTTTTTGTTCTAAAAGGACAGGGACAAAAACATGTGAATGTTCATAGCAGCATGATTCACAATAGGCCAGAAGTGGAAACAACTCAAAAGTCCGTTGACTGGTGAACTGAAAAACAGAAGTGTCACAGCCAATACAAAAAAATATTATTCAACCATAAAAAGGACTGAAGTTCTCTTGATAGCCACTATGGCAATGAACCTCAGAAACAAGACACAATGGGAAGGAAGCCTGATGCAAAAGGCCACCTATTTTATGATCCCATTTATATGAAATATCCAGAATCAGCACATCCAAAGAAACAGAAGGTAGATTCACAGTTGCCATAGGTCTGGGGGGGGGGAGATTGCTCCTGAGTAGGTACGGGATCTCGTTTGGGGGTGAGCAAATTATCTAAAAATTGAGGCGATGGCTGCACAACTCTGTGAATATACTAAAACCCACTGAACTCTGCATTTTCAATGAGTGAATTGTACAGTATAATGAAGCTATTCTAGAAAAGCGGGGGTAGAGGTTAAGCAACATTGGCCTAGACCACTAGGACCTTGTGGGCAGGAAGGTGCCTCTCCTCTCAGAATCCCCAAAACCAAACACAGGAGCGAGTACAAATCCTTGCCCAATGGCAGACTGATGAACAAGCGGAAAGAAGCGATTTACATTTCCACACATCCGTGTGGCTCTTGTGAGCCAGGGCCACGTCCTCCCTGCCTCCTTCCTGCAAGCCCTCTCTACTTACTCCCTTCTCTTGTGAGCCCCAACACTCTCCACGGCCCCTCCATCATATCACCCCTCACTGAGACTCCACACCCAGCCCCTGCAGAAGCACAGCACCCTCAGGCTAGGAAGACTGGAGAGGGAGGTCACAGGTGAGGAGCCTGAGGCCTGAAGATTCTACATGATTTACCCCAGGATACAGCTTAAGAAGTCCTCCAGCCAACAAATATTTACCGAACATCTGCCACATTTCAGGAAGTGTCCAGGCTCAGAGGATATGGCAGTAGACAAAGCACAGTGCTATGGAGCTTACATTCTGGTCCGGGGCAGGTAGGACACAAGTAAACAGACACATACCTAAGTCAGGTGGCAGCGGGGTGAGGGGATTGCTATTTTTCAAAGTGGTGGTCAGCGAAGTCCTCTCTGGAGGTGGCGGAGAGCGGGGGAGAGAAGAGACTTGATACATGCCAGAGATGTAAAGGAGCAACCAGGTAGATGTCTCAAGGGAGGGCATTCCAAGCAGAGTTGTCCCAGCATAAGCAAAGGCCCTGCGGTAGGGCCAAGCTAGAAGCAGATCTTCCTTTCACTGCTTGTTTCCTGATGCTCCTAACATTCAACGTTCTGCCTGATAGTAGACAATGATGATGATGATAGAGATGGCAGCAATAACATTGGTTGAGCACTTAGTATATACCAGGCATGGTTCTAAATACTTTTTGTACATTAACTCACTGAATGTGCACCATGACCCTATGAAGTATGGACTATTACTACTCCCATTGTACAGATGAAAACACTGAGGCACAGAGACATTAGGTAATCTGTCCAAAGGCTGCCCAGTTTCTAAGTGACACACAGCCAGGCAGCGTGGATCCGCTCCGCATCCAGGCCTAGTTCCTGATACCAGCCCTTCTCAGATTTGACGCTTGGCCTTCCCTGCACCTGCTTCCCTCTTGTCCTTCAACGTGGCTTGCTGATTCCATCTTTTTTAGGTCTCGTTCAGTTGACATCTCCCTGCCTTTCACATCGTCTCCACTCAGCAAAGTCCCTGTCTGATACCACAACTACCTGGAGCTTTTGCTGGCCGGTCCTCAGAGGCAATGCCTCTCATTCTCACCAGTACTGGCTTTCGAGGCTTGCCTTAAGCATCTTTGGTTTAAATAGTGGTCCTTCCCTGACCTCCTAAGATCTTTGAGGTTGTCCATTTTTTCCTCCTCTCCTTTCCACTGAAACAAATTCGTTCTAGCTCAGGGATGGGGATGTAATATATTTGCCATCATGACTTGTCCCATTGAACTGCACTGAATCTCTGAAAGTTTTAATACCCGTTGAGGTATAAATAACAGACAATAATTTGAACACACTCAAAGAGTAAACTTGGTAAGTTCTGACTTACACACCTGTGAAACCATCACTATCACCGAGATAAGAGACATCCTTCAGCTACAAAAGTTGGCTCATAAATGAGTTTGCGTTTTCAAGGATTGCCTATGAATGGAATCCTACAGCATGTATTTTTTTTTTTTAAATCTGGCTTTTTTCCTGCAGCACAATTACTCTGAGATTCAGCCTTTCATTCGTCTTTATTGCTAAATAGTATCCCATTGTGTGGATACACCACAATTTGTTCATGCTCCCATCTCCTGACGGACATCTGCGTTCTTTGCAGTTTGGGGCTATTACAGATAAAAGCTACTATGAACATGCCCATATAAGACTTTGTATGGACATATGCTTTCATTTATCTTGGGTAAGTACCTAAGAGCAGAACAGCTGGATCACATGGTGGGTGTATGTTTAACTTCGAAAGAAACTGCTGGACAACGTTCCAACGCAATTGTACCATCAACACTTCAGTCTGAAACTTTGCACATTTCTATCTTCTCCAACCCAAGGCAGTATTTCTTTTCCAGCTAACCCGCCAGAGCCTGGAGACAGGAGCCTCTGAACCCTCTTCTTCCTTCCTGCCCCATTATCTGGTGTTTAGGTACATGCTTTTTCAAAGTCCAAGGAGCTAGAAAATAGGGTGGATCTCCGTCTGATAAGCAAATGTTTATCTCTGTCTTAACCTGACTCATCCTCATCAGTCTCACCAGGAACTGGAGTGAGCATATGTTTTAAGAATTTTGTAGCCACCCTTCCCTGTGGTCAGTCTGTGTAGTTCTTGGCAGCTCACAATGTGTCTAGTAAACACCCAGAAGCCAGTGGGTCCAAACTAATCAGCCACACCCCTTATTAAGCCAGCGGTGCAGATTCAAAGTCTCTTCTGATCTTCCCAACACGGAACCTGTTCTCCCTCCCCTCCTCCTCCTCCTCTCCACCTTCCCCAGTTCTCTCTACCCTGCCGATCGCTTCCAGCCTCCTGGTGGACGGTTCCCTCCAGGACTCCAGCGCGCAGGGAGTCCTCCCTGATCGGAACCCAAAAAGAACCACTGTCCCAGCCATTTCTTTAGCACAAAACACAGCAGCCTTGAGTTTCATGGGGCAACTGGATCTGAGTCCCTGTTATCATGCACAGACCACAGTGCCAGAGCTCAGAAGGATGGGAAGAGAAACCACTGCCCTGATACACGATACAGTCCAGATCAGGGATAAGACATGGTTACCACTGAAATGTTTCTAAACAGCCTGCTTATGGCCGTAAGAAATTTGAGCTCCCCGTAGTGGGGGTTTTCCAGGCAGAAAAAGGTGAGGAACGAACGGGACATTGACAAGGGTTTCTCAGCAAAACAGCAGCCATCAGCGGGCACATTCTGATGAAGTCCCATACCTTGGGCAGGTTAGGCGGACTATGACATTCAGGACCATCCTGATTTGTTTCTGTACTGTGCTCAATGTAATTCACCAAGACATGGCCCCTGCCCTCTATTTCCTGCGCTGCAGTAACATGTTCGCTGCACATTTATTGAGCACCACTGTGTACCAAAGGGCAAAATAGTCAACATCACTGCCCCTGATGATCTTCTGGCACAGAGGAGAAGGACAAGGCGATAGAGTGCTCGCTGCCCTGATGGGCACACAGCAGCTGCACAAAGAGGGCTGACAGGGGGCCGGAGAAGAGGACCAGGGGACTGGGCTGACACGTGGCCATGAGCCGAGCACTCTCCCCTCTCTTCCAGGCCCTCCTTGCTGGGTCACTCAGGGTTGCTGCTCTCCCAACCTTCAGTCAGTGGCAGAAAGCCCCCGGAGGCCCCCTGACCGTCAGGTCCCTGTTTGGGAAAGTCCTCCCCTCTTGGCAGCCACACAATTCCCTCCCCAGCCCAGCGTGGAGCTGGCAGCCCCTCTTAGCCCCGCGTCGTGGGCCATATGGCGGTACAGCTGAGACTGCATGACGCAGGGCGGCTTTGCTCTCCAATCCACGTCAGCCCCAGCCACGGGTACACTGTGGCATTTAAACTGCTGCAAGGGACCTTGGATTTCGACGGGGAAACCAAATTAGAAGCCTGTAACATGTTTGAAACACCTACGTGAAGAATGAGCATGGAGGCAGGGCTGTGAGGGGGCCCGGCACATCACATCAATATTTATTTATCATACTTCTGGCAGGAAACCAGGCCACCCAAGGGGACTAGGTGTGCGCACGCGAACTCTCAGAGCCGGGAGCTCTAAGGAATATTCTCCCTCCAGAAAGCCTGGATGGAGGTTGGATTGTTAACAGAGGGAGCAAGGAGAATAAAACACACATTCCAGACACTCTAGAACACCCACAGCCTAGAGTCCACGGGGCCAAGAACTTCTTTCCCACCCTGGGCAACAGAGCTGCTTTCCAAACGTATCTTCACAGATACGTACTCCCACACGAAAGCAGCTCACTGATCTAGAAGTCACACGCCTGGGCTCCTGGCCTCTGACGATCAAAGAAAACAGAAGAAAGTACAAGAACATGTGTGCAGACAACAGCGATGTCTCAGAAGCCTCTGCACCGGACCTACACCCCCGCTCAGAGACTCTCACTCGAAACCCGTTTCCCCCACTTGAAACACACAAATCATGAGCTTTGGGTAACTAGCAGCGATCATCTCTCCCCAAAGGACGGCAGATTCCCCGGCCCCAAAGTAGCAAATTCAAAGGGGAAGTACCTAATAATCACAGGCAATGCGGACATGAAACTTTTTTTGCATCCAGATTCAACTGGAAAGACTTTTGGAACAACTGTGGAGAAGCCTGAATACAGTTTCCATATTGGATGGTATTGAGGAATTACCGTCAGATTTGTTAGTTGTGATTATGATCCTGTGGTTATGCAAGAAATGTCTATTTTTTTGAGATGCAGTCGGAAATATTTGGGAGTGGAATGTTATGAGGTCTGGGATGGCCTTTAGAATACTTCTACCAAAAAAATGAAGCAAAAATGTTAAAAATCCAGATGATGGGTATAGGAGAATTCATCGTCCTACTCTCCCTGCTTTTATAGGTGCAAACATTTTAAGAAGAAAGCTTTTCAAAAAACTCCAGGCAGGAGAGAAAGCTAGACACACACCAGCCAGCATGAGGCTGATCTCCTGACCTCAAGGGAAGGCTTGAAAAATGTAAAACACAAACCCATAGCTCCAACAGCCTGGGCCAACCTCAAGGGGGTCTCGGAGACTCCCTATCACAGCCAACCACAATAATCAATAGCCATAATTACAACTATCTATATCAAAAAGATACTCAATTCTTTCTGCAGTGTACTTGTATACAAGTCAATCATTTTCACCTATAAACATGGCCAAAAGTGGTTAAGTTTCGGTTTCATCGTTAAACGGATGGGAAGTTTCAATTCTCTGGTCCAGGGGTTGTCAAAGTGTGGTCCCTAGAGGAGCAGCTTCAGCCTCCCCTGGGAACTTGTCTGAAATGCAAAGTGTCAGGCACCACCCCAAACCTCCTGATTCAGAAACTCTGGGGTGCCCCCCACACCCCCTGAAAGCTGTGCTCTAATAAGCCTTCAGGGGATTCTGTGGTGCTCATTAAATCTGTGGTGCGGGATAAATCAGACATTTCTCTGAACCTGTTGTATACACGGCCGAGGTGTAAACACACAGTGCTCAGACCCTGCCCTCCACCCACTGCCCTGATCAGAAAGCTGGCAGGCGGAAGATGGAAAATGACACAGCCCCCCTTTTCAATGCATGTGCTGTAGGAAGCCCCATAAACCTTGAGGACCCTCCCCCTAAGTCCATGCTCCAAGAAGTCCCATAAACAGCAGGCGCCCATCTGCAGTTCAAAGGATGCACACTCTATTAAAACGGATCGTAAATGGATTACATAACCCACTAAATCCCAAATGCTCAGCAAACCCCACTGACAGCGGCAGGCTGGCCGGCAGCTCCTTCCAAGCACAGCCAGGTGGAGGGGGGTACCTGGGTCAGGCTGACCTGACTGCTGGCCTGCACGATGGAAGGTAATATGCCTGCAGGCTTGGAAATGAGGAGTGGGGTGGGGGCGGGGGCGGAGGGGGGTGGGAGGTTGGGAGGCAAGGGGCATGGCAGGAGAGCGACTCTCTTGTGTTTAATTCATTAAAATCACCGTTCTAGCTGAATAACAGAGATTGTAGAAACCAATTCCCAGATTTGAAGATAAGGAACCAGGCTCAAAGAGGTGAAGTGATTGTCCTAATATCAGTGATATTCAGATTCAGAGAATCCAGCTTCCCTGAGTCCCAGTGCTGATTTGCTCCATTAAACATGAGGCAGGAAGGAGGAGGTGCACGTCAGTGGGTGTGGGAAGGAGGGAAGGCAGCTTAGCACAGAGTTAAGAGACCTTAAAGCCAGATTGCTTGGGTTTAAAACTCAGTTCCTCTATTTACAAGCCTTGCGGTCTTGCATAAGGCACCCTCTTTATGCCTCGGTTTCCTAGTCTAAAATGGGGATACTGGGACGCCTGGGTGGCTCAGCCGGTTATGTGTCTGCCTTCGGCCCAGGTCATGAGTCCAGGGTCCTGGGATCGAGTCCTGCATGGGGATCCTTGCTCAGCGAGGAACCTGCCTCTCCCTCTGCCTGCCGCTCCCCCTGCTTGTGTGCATGCTCTAACAAAATAAATGAATAAAATCCTTTTAAAAAATAAAATAAAATGGGAATACTAATAACATGTGCATCATGGTGGGAATAAATGAGTTTTATCAGATACATATTTAGCAAAGGACTTAGCACATAATGAGCACTCAATAAATATCAGGGATTACATAGGCTATTACCTGGTTCTAACGTTAGTAGGGCTAACATCAGAGGTGGGATTACCAGAAATTTTCATTTTCATTTTTGCATTTTCAAAAATTTCTAATGCTGCGTGGGTAATTTTTTTGAGTTAATTAAAGTCATCAGGTACATGTCCGCAGAACCCAGCGCTAAACGCCATGGAGGATCAGAGGATGGAAGAGGCCAAAGGCCCTCCTTCAGGGAACTGACTGCTTCCATCTGATTAGAAAAAGTGGAGAAACTGTTTAGAAACTAAGTCAGCACGTGACGTGAAGGCAAGATTGTATATATCTAGACCCATGTATATGCGTGTGTGTGCACGCACACGTGTGCACGTGTGCACGCAGTTGTGAAGGGCACAGTCAAAGGCAGGGTGATAAGAGACCACAAGTCCCCACGGAAGAGGCGTTCCACACATGGAAGGGAGTAAAGCAAAACCCAGACAGGCGCGGGGAGGTCCAGGGAACAGCCAGGAGGCCCGGGACGGGGACCGCCAGCTCCAGGAACAGCATCTGAAAGCAGTTTGGGGTCAGGATGACGAAGACATTCGCTGAAGTTCACACGGTTAGCTTGCAGCATGGCCAGCCCCTCTTTGGCACATTGGCATTCATCAGTCAGCCTAATGAGCCCTTCGCCCACCACAGACGGAGGTGGACGACGCAGCACAGAGCGGGCGAGTTGTGAGGTGAGGGAGGAGGCGGGGAAGGGCTGGCCACACAAAAGGGGGTCTGGCCAGGGCAGCCCTGTGAGAAGGCCATGGGGTGGCAACACGGGGCCCCTGGCTCCTAGGCAGCAGTGTGGGACCCCAAAAGGCCGAGAAACAAAGTCGGCCGATCACACCAACTAGCTCTGAGTTCAAGGGACGTCCCTCCCTAATGGAAGCAGAGGCTGGGAATAACGGAGAAGAGCTCTAAATTTCCTTCATTTTATTAAATAACTACAGAAACTGTAGTTTGTATGTGCAGGGCCCCATCCGGGCCCAAGTGGGGATACAAACATCACAAGATACAACCCTATTCTCAAGGAATTTGCTGTCTCCTTAGGAGGGCAGGTGTTCACAGATAGTCCTCACAGAACGATATGACATGAAGATCACTGACACATCCCAAACAATTACCAGATGTCCCCACACACATGTGCTTTTTATCTTGGTTAACGGGATTATGTGCTATGTATCATCTTAGTTGTGTATTATGTCACCCAATCCTCAGAACAACCTTGTGATGTACAGACTACTATGCCAGATGAAAAAACTGGGGGAAAGAAATGAGCATAGCTTTGCCAGATGGGGACAAGTGCAAGGTCATTTCCAACAGAGGGAAGAAGAAGAAGAAAGGTGTGGAGGCTTGCCCTGTGGCTAGCCCACATGACTTTGAGAATCGGGGCAAGGAATTCTCGCACAGAGAACAGAAAAAGAACCCAGAAAGTTAAGAAAGAAGATGCAAGGGGCCTTAAATGCAGTGCTAAAGACTCAGAACTCTCTGCACTAGGCAGCAGAGAGGGCGGTTTCCTGAGATGAGGAATGGACAGCAGTGACCTGTGACAACATCTAGCCTGGCTCTGAGGGCAGATGGGCCACTGAGGGGCCTCTAAGATTATCCCAGCCAACCATGTAGGGCCTGGTTTAACTCATGCCAACAAACCAAGAGTGTATTACGAACACATCAAGAGCAATTCCCATGTTCTATGTATTACCTCATTTAATCCTCAGAAGAGCCCCATGATAGAGATACGATTATATCCCCATTTTACAGGGAAAGACCATAAAGGCAAAAAAAAATGTTAAATCACTGGCCCAAGATCAAGAGCAGAACAAGGAGCTTCACATCGTTTTCACTTAATCCTCCAACAAGCTTGACCGGCTCTAAGAGGCCACCTCACTTAACCCAGTGTGGTCTCGGATCCTAATGCCATAGCCAGGTTGGGGACACAGCTCTCCACTGGGGCAGTGAGGCTGCGAACTTTGGGATAGAAAGGGAGAACCACGAGTGGCAAAATTAACAGGACACACGCAAGGTCACATATGTTCCATTTCTGTTTATGTGAACAACGTCGGCAAATCTGTAGAGACAGAACAGGGAGGAATGTCGAGGAGCTCCCGAATAGCTATAGGGCTTCCTTTGGGGTGATGGAAATGTTCTAGGACAAGACGGTGGTAAAGGCTGCCCTGAACTATGAATGTACCAAGTGTCACTAATGGTGCATTTTATGTCGTCTGTATTTTACCACAGTTAAAACAAAAAACAAAAAAACCTAACAGGACCAAACAACCCTTTAGATGTGGGGACAAGGGAACTATTGAAGGTGACACCTTATTCGCTACTTGGACTTAAGAGCCTAGAAAATCAGCCATGCTGAAAGAACTCAGGGCTGCAAGACAAATAAGGTTTCCTTTAATACAGAAAAGATGTTCTCCCCCAAAAATCTTCATCCTTTTAGCTGGCTCTTGGCCCTTACAAATATCTCTGGAAAAATGCTCATCGTGGGCATAGGTAAGAGGAATTTATATTGACCTCCTTTTTGCAACCCATGTCCCATCTTCCAGTATGCGAGGGAAAAGTGGTTTAGTGTAGCATCTGAAAGCAGAGATTTTAGAAAAGAAGCAGAATCCATCAACCACCAGTTGTGAGGCGATGGAGAATTCACTGTGCTTCACCGATCATACTACCTATGCCTCATAGGATTTCTACAAAAAATAAACGAGAGTGCATACATAAAGCATTTAAGTGCTCATTATGTGGGTTATAATTTTATAAGCGCTAAAATACGCGATTCACATCGCATGAATGCCATTCTCTACCTGGCACTGTGCACTCCCTCTCTGAGGCTGGGAGCCCTCTTGTAACCACTCCCCTTCATGTATGACACGCACTCATCTAGGTCCTACAGCAGAACTACATCCCATGAGCCACAAACCCCATGCCAATGACACCCAGGGGTAGACATTCAATCCCAACTAAACCCAGGCCTAGGCTGCCAGGAACACACACACACACACACACACACAAACGATAGATGGCATCTCTTAGCTTTGACCACACTGTACAATTTGTTTTGTAGCATATTTCCTTCCTGAGTATGTTTGGTTCAGCTTGACATTGAACAGGTGGGCTCTTCTGAGCACACAACCATGTGGGTCAGGAAACATGTAAAATCTGTTCCCTCTCTGTTCTCGGAGACTTCACAGCCTGCATTACACCACCAACTCAGTTTTCAAAGGCACAACGTCTCTCTTTGCTCTAGAGTCATGTCTGCTGCCTGGTCTAGCCCCTGGAGTGTCTACTATGTTGGGGCGGGCCGATCCCAGCACAGACTTCCTGTTGAATCTAACTGACCAGTGCGCATGAGCAGCTCTGAGAAGTCTGAAGCTAGAAGCAGGACAGGAGAGATGCTAGATTGGAAAAGCCGGAGTATCTGCCGTCCTGATACAGACTGGGTAAAGAAACACCAGGTATCTGAGTCCCACTGAGATCCAAAGGTGGAAAGGGATTCCATTTTGCAGAGTCAGGGGTGCTGGCAGTGGCCGGCTTGCCTGTCACAGGGGTTTCTTTAATGAAATCCAGAGAGCGAGTGATGAGCAACACATGTGGGAAGCCTGCTCACATGCTCTCACACGCAGCCCGGAGGTGCAGGAGGCAAGTGGAGTCCGGTGGGCTTGGCTTCACATCCTGGTTCTGCCACTTCTGAGGTTAGAGGACCTTGAGTAAATTTTTGGACTTCTCTGAGCCTCAGTTTCCTCATCTGTAAAATGGAAGTGATACCTGACACCTTCGAGGATTGTTGGAAGTTTTGCCTGAGAGGACTTAACAAACACTTCTCCAAAGAAGATATGCCAATGGCCAGTAAGCATGACTAGATGTTCAATCTCATTAGCCATTAGGGAAATGCAAAGCGGAGGCTACTAAAGCAAAGCAAAGCTACTAGCAAAGCTACTAAAAACCAAAGCAAAGGCGAGTATTAGCGAAGGTGTGGAGAAATTGGAATGCTTGTGCACTGCTGGTGGGAAAATGGTATAGCCGCTGTGGAAAACGGTATAGCGGTTCCTCAAAAAGTTCAACATGGAATGACCACGTGACCCAGCGATTCAGCTCCTGGGAATATACACAAAAGAACTGAAAGCAGAGTCTCTGAGAAATATCTGTACCCCCATGTTCATAGCAGCATTAGTCCCAATCGCCAAAAGGTAGAAGCAGCCCAAGTGTCCTTTGATGGAGGAATGGATGAACGAAATATAACATACACACACCCACAGCTAGAATGGAATATTAGACAGCCTTAAAAAGGAAGCCTGACATGAGCTCCAACATGCGTGGGCCTTGAGGACATTATGCTAAAAATGAAAGAAGCCAATTGCAGACAAATAATCTACGATTCCTTGTATCTGAGGGACCGAGAGTCGCGACAGTCACAGAGACAGTAGTAGAACAGTGGTTGTGGGGCGCTGGGGAAGGAGAGAATGGGGAGTTACTGTTTGATGGGTACAGAGTTTTAATTTTACAAGATGAAAAGAATTACGGAGGTGGCTGGAGGGTGGTGACTCCAGAGCAGCGTGAATGCATTTAATCCCACTGAGCTCCACGCTTAAGAACGGTTAAAGTGGCCACTTTTACGTTATGTGCATTTCAGCACAATATTTTTTAATTTGAAAACCAGAGTTGTTTCATGCTATGTACTACAGGGAGGACGAGAAACGAATGTCCTGGCCTCGAGCAGTTACCATCTCTGAGGCAATGAGATGAACCCGTGCAGCGGGAGGCAGAGTACCAGTGAGTTTGGGAGAAATGGGAAAAGCAAGTAACCAGAGCAACCACAGAGTGGTGGAGGGTGAAGGGGACCCTGGGGGTAGAGGGGACTGAGACCTCGAGAGACAGGAAGAGTGTGGAAGGACTGCGGAGATAGAGGATCTAGGAGCCGGTGTGTGGCCCCAAGACAACGAAGAAGTCTGTCTCCTTCTTAGAGAGAGGGGGCGTGTTGAGAAAGCCTTTGCATGGACAGGACAGAGATGCATAGAGCGATCTCGAATAAAAGCTACATAAAATGTCCACATGATGTTGCAGGCAAAGGGGGACACTGAATGTTCCGGGTAAGGTCCGTGACACAAAGCCTTGTGATGATAGAGAACCCCCTTCTCTCCTTATGTCCCGGCGCTGTCCACCAAGGCTTCAGTAACATCATCCCCATTTTAGTGGGGTAGAAACGGAGGTGGGGGTCCGCACACACCTCATTAGCCGCAGAGTTGGGGATGCACCCACTCCTGACTCAAAGCATGAAGGTGTGAACCCTTCATCTTCTCATTCTTCATTCTACACATATTTACCAAGCACCAACTATGTGCCAGTCCTGTCTTCTTACCCTGAGGACGGGAAAGGCTGCAGAAGGAGCAGAGCTGGGCGGGGAAACCAGGAGCTCAGGTTTGGACTCGTGGAGTATGAGAAGCCTACTGGACGCCCAGGGAGGTGGATACACGAGTCTTAGAGAAGCTCGGGCGGAAGGAACAATTAAAGAATCGGCAACACAGGAAATTTAGGAAAAGAGAAGAACATCCAGTTTGATAAAAGTCCATAAGCTCGTGACTACAGTGACCTCTCAGGCCACCCCCTGAAGTTCGTGCAGTGACTTGGGACCACGTTAAGATAAGATGAAAAAGCATTTAGATGCTGGACAAACTGCAATACAGGAACCGGAACTCTGATTTCTCAGAAAGAACCCTGTGCTGTTCTCGTTTCCACAGCTCAGTGCTGTCCAGATACTGGGGATGCTCGTAAGGGGATGGTCCCCATCCATGCTTTCCCGGGCAGACACATTGAGAAGGGCGGTCAGAGCGCACTCTCCTCCCCAGGCGCCCCATCAACCACCGGAAATGAAACGGCCTGTGATTAGAAGTGAGGTTGGAACTTTTTTAATGCCATACCCACACTTCCATTTAGGAGCCGTTATCTGTGCAGACCATAAACACAGGGAAGCAAAACCTTCACATCTTGTGGTTTAATTGACAAAGCTTTCTCTGAAATCCAGAGGTCAGATTCCCCACCCCCACCCCTCAGGGGAGGGTGTGCAAAGCAGACAGGGCAGCAGGGAAGAAGGGAGGTTTGGCAAAGGGATAAGAAGGGTAGACACACCAGAGCAGACGGGAATGGAAGCCTCAAAGGCTGTGATTCGAGGCACAAGTTCTGGGGCCTCTGGAGGGAGAAGTGAGGTGGGCCTGTCAGAGCACCGTGAGCACCTGTGTCCCGGGGCTCCCCGTGCCCACCGCGGGGGGGAGCACGCCATGGTTTCTGGGACCCCCCAAGAACAGACAAGGACAACTGTAAATTGTGACAGTTGTGTAAATTGAGGCATCTCAGAGGCCTCAGAAAGCTACCTGCAAACCTTCCCTCTCCATCCCCCACAGCCATGGTTAAAATGGTACTCAGGGCAATTAACTCCTTCTGGTTCAAGCACATCAGAATCACCAGGAGAACTATGAAAAATAGTTCTAGGGCACCACATGAGATTCACAAATCAGAATTGGCAGAATTGAAAAATCAGGCGAGTGCGTTTCTTAAAACCACTTCGTACGATTCTAATGTGTGCCGGAACTCAGAGACAATCATTGCCAGCTCGAGGAAACTTTTTGGAAAGCAGAACTGCAGACCCCGCTCCTTGATGGCAGGACTGAGAACAATCACGACCATTGGCTGAGAGCCTCTCCCATTTCAGATCCTGAGCTGTGTCCTCACACATACCGTCTCTATTATTGCTCATACCAAACGACACGGCGGTATTATCATGACCATCTCACAGACGAGGGAACCAAGCCCAGAAACATTAAGCAAGCTACCTGAGATTACCCAATTGGTGGTGGCTCAGGATTTGAACCCAGAGCTATCTGCCTCTTTCCATTACATCACTTGTTAGATGCGCTATCTAAAGAAAAACAACAGCCAACTCCACAGCCAACTTGGCTCCTAGCAGTCAGGCTCCTTCCTGTACATTCGGGTCTCCAAACTCTTCACCAGGGCCCAGCGATGAGGTCATTCTGGCGCTCGGGCCCTCCCTGGCCAGGCCGGCTTCCTATTTTGATGGCCCAGAGGCGGAGAGAACATCTGTAGGGACCAGGGCCGGAATCAAGCTCTCCGTAGAGTCTGCTAATGTGGGTGTGTTGGCTCAAACTATTTGGACTGAACAGAATCTAAGAAACCTCATGCTCAGGGCAAGCTTTTGGAAAAGCAGCAGTGGGGGCAGGGGGAATACCCACGCCCACAATACGGATGTGAGGAATAAGTAAATGTACACAGATGTAGCCAGGCAGGGCGGGATCTGAAAGATAAACCAGAGTTGGCTCAGTGGGAGGGATGAGCTAACTTCCGACATCAGCTTCTCCTGGTTCCTTTCTCCGGAGCAGCTTCAAAGGCAGAAAAGCATCAGTCTGGCCTGGAAGGCTCCCGGACCCGTCTGTGAGGATAGGAAACAGCAGGAGAGGAGAAAGGCCTCCACCGAGTTGCCCTTGGCTAACTCTTTATCCTGACTCTTGAAGTTTTAACCTGGCCGATGTTAAGAAGAAGAAGAAGGGCGGGGGGAGTACATTCACGCTATTGTCCCATGCTCCCTTGCATGATAAATTAAGGCTGCCTGTTTTAGAGCAAGAAAGCTCTGGCTGTGTCACCAGGGGCTAGCCAGCAGTCCCCTCCACCCCTCAGACACCTCAAGCCCCTGAGTCTACACCCCCTTCAAGGAGGCAGCTCCAGAGGCCCGCCCAAGTCCATCAGTGGCATAGCTCCGACCGGTAATTCAGGACACACAGGGTCAAGGTCAAGAATATGGCCGGTTCCCACCCCCAAGAGGAGGTGGAGAGCCCCTGGAGATAGGCCCCAGGAGGCCTCCCTTGCCAGACTGCAGCCTCTCATTCCACCACCACTCCAGGGCACACACTCCAGTGCTGCCAGCGTTTGAGCATGACAGGGGACTAACTGTGAGACCCTGGAGTACCCTGGCCACCCAAAGCCTAGCTGAGAGCATCATGCCAGAGACGTAGAGCCCTGGTACACTCTGGCCACAGTGGCGGTCAGGCTGGCAGCCTTCCCGGGTAATCCAGCACAGGCCATATTAGCACCGAGCTCCCTCCTGAACCTGCCCTTGGAGACCACAGCCCGCAGCCTGTCAGCAATGCCGTCCAGCCCGGGCACGGGTCCAAAACGTGCACATGCCCATCTGCTGGGCTGGGCTGGGCAGGCAAGATCTCCGACCTGATTGGTGGACCGTAGCTGGGGCCTGTGTCAGAGCAGACCCAGCCTCGTTCCACCAGACAGGGCTGGCTTCCCCCAGAGGAGCCCTTGCTCTCTCTTTCTGCCAAACCCAGCCCCTCTTTGCCCCGGCAAGACCCTGATATTCCTCCCCAAGGGGCTCAAGGCCCAGGTTCACTCCCCGATCACACAACTGATTAAGTGTTTCTGTGCAACTTCACACCAGAAAGTGTCAGACCTGTTATTTCAGAAAAAATAAAAACTCTTGCAGCTAATGTAGATTTTTAATCAGATGTTTTCAATCAGAAAATGTGATATCTGTAACCAAAAGTATTTATTGTTTCGCTGTCAGCAGCGACTTGGAGCAGAAGATGGCTAAAACTTCAGAAACCGCTACGTACTTTGTGTCTTATCAGACAGTATCTCACTGCTGGGCCGCCCCTTTGAACAACTGCGGTCTGAGATGGGACCAGGTAGAATCAAGGTGGGGCCGGGAGAAAGCAAAGCGTCTGCGGGGGCAGATGTGAATAATCAGGCAGGAATGAAAAAGCAAAAGGCCCAGACTGTAGTTGGATGAGCCAGATGTGACTGGGGAGGAACAGGGAATCCAGAGATGGGCATGACAAGCCAGAAAGGACGGTCCCCTGGGAGACGCCGGGAGCCAAGGACAGAGAGCTCTGTATGAGGAGGACGTGCAGTGGGGAGAGGGCAGTGGGCCCCCGAGGGGGGGTGGGGGCTAAAGAACGCATGGGGTGGCAGGGCTGGCCGAGGAAGGGGGCGTGAGGAGATGAGAGCTAAGCACTGGGGGCAGTCCTCCTGTCCCACCTTCCTCCCAATACATTGGCCTCTGTCACCCAGGCCGTGCCCTCAGCCCTCCGCACCAATCCCGGAAGTCTCCACCCTGACTCAGCCCGAGCGAGGGCAGCTGGGGCACAGCCTCCCTGCTCCAGTCAGATGGTGACAGCAGCAGGAGGGCGTGACTCACTTGGCTCAGGGAGGGCTTGTTCACTTCCCAGGAAAAGAGAGGAATTATTCTGAATGACTGCAATGCTTGGTGATTTCTCATTCTCGGTATCAGATTATGGCGAGATCTCAAAGCTACTTAGTTCGATCACAACCTAAGGTCGTGATGCTCCTGAAGATACAAATCCCGTTGTCACTTGGCCCTGAACAGAATCTCAGAGCAGGGCTTTTTGCTGCTGTTTTTATTCCGGTATAATTGACATGCTATAAAATTCACCCATGTTAGTGTATTTGTTCTGTGAGTTTTGACAAATAGATGCAGTCTTATAAACGCCACTACGATCAAGATTTGAAACAATATGTTGCCTCAAAAAATTCCCCCTGACCCCTTTCTGGTCGATCCTCCACTCCTCCCTCATTCCAGGCATCTGTTTTCCCAAACTACTGTTTTGCCTTTTCCAGAACGTCACATACATGGTATCATACAGTATATAGCCTTTTGAGTCTGGTTTCATTCACTTAGCATAAGGCTTTTGAGCTCAGTATCAGGTTTCTAAAAAGGATGGGGAAAACATTTAGAAGGAACTGGGCATTATCTGAGTCCTCTGGCCCAAAAGGGTGCAGAGAAAGGAAAGTACGAGCCCCAAATATACAATCTGCTACCTTTGCAAGCAGGCCAGTGGCTGCCCTGAACTCAAAAAGGCTCACACACAGAGAGACATAAAAAGACTCTGGTTGCCCAGGAACAACTTAGGGTAATTCAAAGAACATGAACTTTGGTCAGAAGACATATAGTTCACTCTGCCGTGTGACCTTGGGTAAGTCGCTTCACCTTGCTGAGGCTCATAATTTCCTTCTCTGTCCAATGAAGCCCAGACATAGCCAATCCAAGCACCACACCTCCTCAGGCACTGTGATGAACTCAAGAAAGACCATCCCAGTGACTCCTGCGGAAGCTATCAGGAAAGATACTGTCACTTGTCATTCTGTGGGTTCCTAAAATATTAGTAGTTGAAGTCAAGCGTGGAGTTGCTGGTGACCAATTCTACCACCACATGGGAAGAGCAGATCTGTGAACATGAGCAGCGAGAAGACATCAGTCTGGAGGGACAAAGATAGTAACGCAATGATATCACACGAACACGCGGATCCAACTTTAGTTGCATCTATCCCTGGACTCGTACGGGAACCAACACAGTCCCTTTATTTCCCTAATACAGATAATACGTGAGCAACCTCATTGCTCAGAGGTGTTGGAGGGCTCATAAAATAGCACGCCTGACAGGGCCTTGTAAACTACACAGAGGTCTGACGTTCAAATGCATCTGTTTCAGGCTCTGGAAACACAATTCCCAAGCCTGTGCCTTTAAGAGCGAGCACATCTAGAGTTGCAAGTAACTCTAAAGACAAAGGCAAGGCATGTGTTATGCCACATATGACAGCCAAACACACCAAGAACTCTCAGCGTCAGTCAGGTCTTCTTAGAGACTCATGCTGACTCTTCCCCAGAGGTTCACATCCAGTGAAGTTCAACCAACACTTACTGAGAACAAGGTATAAGGCCAGGGTCTGTGGTCATAGAAGGGTTAATAAGAAAGAGACTGCCCTGCAGGCAATTGGAAGGAAAGAGAAAACACATCTGGCTGGGAAACCTCAGAAGATCCTTGAAGACACCTTATTTGAGAATGAGTGGGATTTCAAACAATGGAGAAGAGAAAGGCCTTCAGGGGAAGGGAAGGCAGAAGCAGAGGCAGGCACCGAGGAATAGAGATGTCAAGGAATAAAGTCAGAGAAACTGAGTAAACGTTATAGAAGATTCTAATTGTTACATAAAAAGTCATTATTTAATTTCAAAGCAAAGAGAAAACCCTGGAAGATTTGAGCAGGAACATAGCATAATTAAAACTCTGTTAATAAATGAGTTTCATTAACATAATTAAAACCCTACATCTGGCGAGAGTACGTAGGCTGGGCGGGGAGGTGAGAGAGACTGGCCGCAAGGCTGCCGGGCGGGAGGAAGGCGGTCAAGGGGCACCTGCTCGGGGAGGGAAGGCAGGACCCTGGTTCAAGAGGCTGTCAGGAAATAGCAGGCAGGTGCTGAGGACAAGGGGATGGAATGACACACAGCAGGCAAGCCAGTGAGCCCGGAACCATGGCCATGTGGCCCGCTTCAGGAAAGGAAGCTGAGGTTAGGGGAGGGCTAGTGAGTTCACTCCTGGGTCTGCTGACCCAGGGTGCTGGGGTCAGGTCCAAGTCGAGATGCCCAAGAGGCTTTGGAAATATAAACAACTTAGTGGGCAGGTGAGTCTTAAGCCCCAGAGCGAGGAGAGGGAGAACCGTGAGGCAGAGAGGGTCTCAGAGCAGAATGTGGACAGCCTTCAGGAGAGGACGGTGCGCAGAATCCGCAGAGGGCGCCTGGCTGAATTTGACTCTTCCAATCCTGACTTTCTCCCTGCTCCGGAGGAGAAGGGGGCCGGTAATGGCCAAGGAGAGGGAGCATCTACACGTCAGGGATGAAAGGAGAGACCTCAGGCAGCTGAGAGTTGGAGCCAAGGGCCTCAGACGAACCAGCCTCCACTGTGGGCCTCAGTCTGCAGCCACGTGGACGGACACACTGCTCGGTGCTCTGCCTCTCGGCCCCCCAGAGTGAAGAGTGGGCAGGTATCATGTGTATGAGGAAGAGCTCGGAGGGTTCCAGGCCCAGCAGGCCTTGATTCCACCAGGCTCAAGGCAGTGCAGGGAGGGGGGGGGGATGGTTCTATGGGGAGCGTTGGGGAGTTCCTGATTTATCTAAAAAAACGAGAGAAAGCTCAAGTAAGGAGGCAGCCTGTAAGCGAGCCAAGACGTGGGCCAAGGGTAATTCATGCTCTCCTGCTCACCCGCCTCCCATAAGGATTTCATTTTGAAGACAGCTGTGTAGGAAGAACATTTGGTCTCAAGTTGGCAAGGCTGGCACATCCACACTCCCTTGGGGGAGCCATCCTATCCCCTGTGCTGCGAGAGAGACATTGGCCACCAGATTTGGGCCTGACAGCAACAGGAGGAGAGGTACACACGACCGACGATGGTGTGTCCCCCAAAGGCGGCAGCTCCCCTATAGATTGTGCCCCTCTCCCCTCTGCCCTACCTGACCCCCATTTGCTCCCATTCTCCACGACTGGGTTTGGGCCTCACCTCCTCCATGAAGCCTCCCCTGACCACCCTTCACCAAATGAACTTATCTCCACGGGATTTTTAAGCACCTGAGGCTGTAGGATCTAGTGACTTATTACCACTGTCTAGGGCTCCCATTTGTTTATTCTTTCCACAAAGCTTCCTGCACACCTCCCGGACGATACTCGGTAAAGGTAACATGCAGGACTCTGAAAGGGAAGAGGTTCACCCTTTTCTGTTCCCTAGAAACTTAACTGTAACAGGAGTGAGGACAGCTCCACTGGGAGCCACAACAGCTGGTAGAAAGTGAGAGGAGGCTCATCAGAGAAGTCAGAGCAAGGGGCAGACTCCAGGACCAGGGAACTCAGGGAAGGCTTTCTGGAGGAGGTGGCTTCTCTGTCTGATTTGCCTAATAGACCGATTTATCTGTAAGCAGCTGATTTCTTCCCAGGCCTCTCTGGCCCTGGCATGTGACAGCACAGAAGCAAAATGCTTGAGGCAGTGTGAATCTAGCCCCACGAACATGGGCCCTATTGTCACACAGACCTGCCTTCCAGCCCTACCTATCCTGTAAGAGCTCTCTGGCCTTGCACAAGCAACTTAATCTCTCACAACCTCAGTTTCCCATCTGTGAAACAGGAATGAAAATGTGTATGTCAAGTGGGTATGGTAAGGATGAATGGGACCATATAGGGTAGGACTTGGCACAGCGCCTGGCACACAGTAGGTGCCCAATTGGCGTTAGTTCCCTCCCCTTCCACCCAGCTCTAGAATCCAAGCCCTGGCCTTTATGAGTAGCATCTCTTGGCCTTGCTTCTGTGCTCCTCAGCATGAGGGCCTGGGCTGCCTTCCCCATCCATTCCCATGGGCAACTCTGGACAAAATGTACCAAGTGTTCGTGTTCTGAGAGCTATTTTCTCTTTGGTGCCCCCCCCACACTTTACTTTTCTGACACTTCCCATGTCCCCTGAGCCCCTTCCTCTTCTTATGAACCTTCTAGAGCCAGCACTTACCCCATGCGCCAGGCAGCCCTGAACTGCTCTCTAGGCACTAACTACCTTGCCTCATCTGCAAAGCAACCTGTCAGGGGGGCACCGTTCTGCAGACAACGGAGGGAAGTTAAGGGACTCGCCCAGGGTCACAAAAGTGAATACACGAGGGAGCCGAAATGCGAACCCCGGCAATCTGGATCCAAAGTCTATGCCCCCAGCCCCAAACTGTATCGCCTCCCATCTCATCGCTGCTTCAGATCGCTCTTCTTCGGGACTAAATAGTTCTGACAAATTTGGGAGAGGAGAGGAGAAGAGAGGAGAGGAGAGGAGAGGAGAGGAGAGGAGAGGAGAGGAGAGGAGAGGAGAGGAATTGGAAAAGAACCAATCTGGTAGTGATGAAAGCTCCTGACCATTAAAAAATGTTGTGCTCCGTTAAGACCCAAATAACAATTCAGCCTCAGTGTCCTCGGCTACATGACTGTTCTCTCAGTGCTGCTCTTTGGTGTGTATGGTTTTTCCATTTTTCTTCCTCTTTTTTAATGCAAGATTAATGAAGGGACTCAAAAGCATCCCATTCTTGTCAATGCCGTTGAACTAAAACATATGACCTGACATCCTTAAAACAATGCCAGATATGCTCATGACTCAGAGATCTTCTCCAGAGTGCTCTGTTTCTCTCATACGACCCCAGATGGGTCTAGAACCCTGCTTCCCATTTGGTGGATGCCTAAGCTGTTTCTAAGTCCGCTCCCCTTGGACTGAGGTGAAGGGACCAGTCTCTCCCTTGGAAAGAAGGACCGGAGCATCGACCCCTACTCTGGCCTGCATCAGAGTCAGAAGGCAGGCTGATCACTGAGACCGCTAGTGTCCCTTGGGATATTTTCTGCTCAAACTTGAAAAATAAGCCTCCATCGAGGATGAAGCCTCAGGCACAGCTTAGAACCTCGAGGACAAATTAAAAACAGCTCTATTCTTGAGTCTGCAGATCCCTTCCATTACTGTTTAAAAATTCACATAAACCAGAGGTCAGTGATCAGAGCCTTATGGGGCCTGGGCAATATCCTCCGGGGTCCTGCTGGAGGCAGAAAAGAGAATGAAAGGCGGACACACAGACACGGATGGTAGGGCTGCCGGCAGGAGGCCCTCGGCCAGCTCGCCAGCACATCTGCACTGGCATATCCTAGGCCATCCGTTTGGGGAACATACTCTTTCATGATAAAGATGCTCCAACTGACCCCTGCTTGAACTGGGGTTGGGTTTCACGGAGGCTTCCATCTACTTTCTCTCTACTTGATCTTGTTCAGTGTCTCATAAGCCAACGTAAGAAGGCACAGCATTATGGCCTCTGCTGCCCGAACTGCCCGAACTGAGTAGCCAAGGGCTCCTGGCATCAGTGAGGTGGCCTCAGCCCCTTTAAGTCCCCAGGATAAGGATTCTGAACCATCCAAAGGGCTCCAAAGGAAGGAGCCCAGGCTCTGAGTCGTCATGATGGCCATGGTCAGAATCCTACCTTCATGCCATAGTAGAGAGGGAGGTCCCTGGTGGGACAATGGGAAGGGGAGAAGGGTAGAAGTGGGTGAAGAAGTGAGAACAGAGAGAAAAATCTCACTTGGGAAACACAGCAGCCGTGAAGACCCAGTGCTCTACAGTCACCTGCGTTCTCAGTTCAAATCTCCGCCCCGCTACCTGATAACGTCTGACTGGAACCATGTTACTCGGCCTCTCTGACCTTAAAGGAGGGGGGATACCCATACCTCCATACAGCTGTTGCAAGAAATAAAGCAGGCGATGCCTGCAAAGCACTTAGCATGGGCCGTCTGTGACTGGCAATGCCATTATTTTCTGATACTGAAGAGAAGCATTAACTGGTGAAACTTGGGCGAGTCTCGGGCAACCTGAGTTCTCAGTTCCCCATTTTGAAAACAAGGGGCTTGTCATGAAGTTTCCTTCCAGCTCAAATATTCTAGAAGTCTGTGACTAAGAGTTAAAGACTAAAGTGTCATGCAGGTATTACAACTGTATTATAAAATGACACCCAATAGAACATTCGCCACCATCAAAGGAAGCTACATGCACAGCAGGTTCGTGTGAAGAAGGAGTGAGTGGGTTCCGGTGTGTGGGAGTGTTGGGGGAGGGGCGCTAGTGGGAAAGAGGGTGGCTAACCACAACTGTCATTGCTTATATTGTTAATCTTTTGTTTGCTAGACCGGCCTCTAGAGAAGTTTCTGGCCACCTCGGTACCAGGCAGGCGATGAGAGTCTTACTTTTATAAAGTTTCCCCTAATATCAGGAGGGAGAGATTTCTCCTTGCTCTAACCTTGATTCTCTGCCCTTGGAAGTCAAAACTGATCGTATCTTTAATTTATGAAGAACAGCTTCTCAGTCATCACCTTCGTCTCTTGGTGGGCTACAAAAGGCTTTTGGAAAGGCTGTGAAGTCACACTTTAAAAAACACATTTACACAGAGAGGCAGTGTTTACACAATACACCGCCTCCCCCAGTCTAGGTTAGACCCACAAGGCTTTAGCTTCGTCGGCGTCCTTCCTCGCTTCCCAGAGGTCTGGGGCAGTGTGAAAGTGCATGCCCCAAGTGTGGGGCCAAGAAGCAGAGACTACTACCACGGCAAGAAACTAGAGTCATCAGTGGCTCAGAGGATAGCCTGCACATCTGGACAGGCTGACAGATGTTACACAAAAGCTTAGTCAAATCCCCTAAGCTACTGGGAATGCCTTCCCTCCCGGTCCAAATCCTCTTATCCTTTACGGCAGAGTTCAAACCCCTCTTCTTCTGGAAGCCTCCACCGATAATACTGCACCCCCACCGATGGCTCCCATCAGACACACCCACTCACATCTACTGCTGCACACTCATTGGGCACATAGAACATTCTGTTGCTTGCTTTCCATCCTCAATACACGTCCCAGTCTCCTGAAAGGACTTCCAGAGTGTATCTCCCTATCCCCTTGCATTTAGCTCACACTGAATAAATAGCTGTGCTCCAGACAGGTAAGCAAACCATTCTCATTGCACACATAATTTTCTTCTCAGGAGCAGATGGCCCCATTGGCCCACAAAGATGAGGCACTCCCCATCATGCGGTATCAGTTTCACTTTGGGCAGAGAAGGGACCGTGCTGGCACCCATCAGGCATCCATCCTCACCCAGAAAATCTGCTCAGTGAACGGCGGCTCTCCTAATAAGTACCCTAAGGCCAGATCTTAAACTGAATAGCCCTCTCCGCCACCTGAGGGAACAGGAACCAGACAATACCATCAGAGGCCAAAGGCTCCCACAACATACCTGGTTCCTTGAATCAGTAATACTTTGTCTCCAAAAAATATATCCTGAGATCACAACTATGCAGTGGGGATGCCAGCGTGCCGTCTAGAGCCTGAAGCCAAGCAGGGGCATAACTAGAGATTCTGGACTGGGGAAGCCGCTCAAAAACAAGAACCAAAAGCAGGATCTCCTAAAAGAATGCAAGAATGGGCTGTGTCACCGCACCTTGGAGAAATTCAAAAGAACCTGTGCTGGAATGTCACGCTCAAAACCGGCGAGCTGTCCAGAGCTGCAGAAAAGCCACAGTGGGCCGAAGGAAATGGAGAACCACGACCATCAACAGGGCAAACTGGTTAGGAGAAAGGATGGGACCTTCCCAGTGAGCAGCGACAAGCAGCAAACAGTTAACCTAGAGCCCAGAAGCCCAGAAGCATCACTGCGTGGATAATTAATGCTTAAACCTCAGGCCCTGGAAGATTCCAGGGGCTTCACTGGAGGCACCCTCCGAGTACTACCTTGGAAACACATGTAGACCGAATCCCGGGCTCACAGGGCCTCTAATCCCCAATTGCATGTTTTAACAGGGAGGATTCATAGCATTTGCTACCGAGAGGCTCAAGGGCTGGAACCGCCACGTGTGTAAGCCACGTGGGCCGAGTGCCCCGAGAGGACAGGGGCTGCTCTCATCCCCATTTCCCAGTCAGGCAACGGGGAATCCATGCTGTTGTCCCCTAACCTACAACAATGCACTCCTGGAATTCCAGGGAAGATTCCACGAGGTGCCCTCATTACATATACAGGGAGAGAGGAGAGCCCCAAATGAAAGTAAGCCAAGTCCTTCACCACCACCACGTCAGCCCTAGTTAGGACACTCAGACTCAAGGGACAGACCACACAATCATTCCCGAAGCGAGAAGAGTGTCCGATCCGCCTTCCTTCTTCCCAAGGGAGACCCACCAAGAGCAACATCCCGAGTTCGGCACCCTCTTCCTACTGGTTCATAGCAGTGGCTCCCTAAGTGTAGTCCCGGGACCCCTGGGCGCTCCTGAGACCTGTTCAGTGGGTCTGCAAAGTCAGAATCATTTTCATAATAATGCAGGTTCATCGTTTTGTCTCTTTCACTCACACACTGTCAGGAGTGTAGAGTAGAGTTTCCAGGGGCTACAGGACTACATGTGATCTGGCAACAGACTGAATGCAGAAGGAGATAGAAGAATCCAGCTGACTTCTATGCCAGCATGAAAGAGATGTGTGAAACTATAAAACAATGCCACGCTCCTAAGGTTTTTGTCTTGGAGAAACGTAGGGATATTTCATAAAAATAAGGTCTTACATTAACATGCAACAGAATCCATTTTCAACTAATTTTTAAATGTTTCGCTTTTAATTCTGAGGTGTTAACTATGGGTCGACATAGCCCACGTAAACAAAAACCTCTCTGTGGAGGCTTCAATAACTTTAAAATATTTAAATTTAAATAATTTAAATTTTGGTCCTGAAACCCAAGTTTGAAAACCACTAGGTCATAAAAAAGAAAGATGCTCGCATCCCATCTATATTTCTTAAAGAACTAAATCTGAACAACTCTGCTCCTTTCTGCCCATCAGACCCTCTCCACCCTTCAGGGTCCTCTAAATCTTCCTGATCACCCAGCACCCTGAAAATTCAGCTCTCTTATCTCCCCTGACGACTAGTTTTTCTATACCACCTAGCACCTCATCGAATGTTGCCCTGGGACGCCCAGGGCATTATTTTCCTGGGTTATGTAACTCCTGTGGAGATTTAACTTTTCCCGTGGGTGTGTCCCGCTTCCCCACGGCAATGAAGAACCTTGAAAATGGATCCAAATCTCAGCTCTGCCTCTTAACTAGTGGGCTGACCTTGGGCAAGTTACAAAGCCTCAGTTTCCTTCTTTCGAAAACACAGAGTAGGCCGACTTCTGTGAACCACAGGCAATCACTTGCTTTTGCAACATTGGCTAACAGGGGATTTTTCTGAGAACTGCCGTAACAATCTGGAGCACCAAGCACAATGCTGGCACGCACGCAGCTGATCAGTCTTCCCAACTGCGCTGGCATGATGGGCAGAAGTGACCTTAACCATCGCCTGCCCTTCCTAGGTGAGTGGGTGATGCATGAGTCAATGCAAAAGTTTGAGTCTCACCGGGCTACAGTATACCCTCCTAAGGGGACACTGCGGAATGAGCCCGGGCACAGGGCTACTGGCTTGTAGCGAGCAGGAGTTACTGACCTTTAGCAGGCAGGGACATACCTAAGTCTCCATCCACCCAAGTGTCACAGATTTCTATCTCAGACATGAAATTTGCCATCTCCCCATCCTAGTGCCTCATCGAGTACACAGCATCGTAAGCTTCTCGCTCATAGAAGGGGGTCCCCCAGTGTCTCTCCCCAGCCACCCCTGGGGTCTAAGGGTATCTCCAATCCCTAGGAGAGATGTCAGCATCTCCAGTCTCTCAAGTAGGCTTTTTTCTTACCGATAGGTTGAAATGATAGAGCGCCCCTACCACTTTATCTTGCTCCCAAGAAGGGTAGGAAAGTGGCTGCTCCCAGCTTTGAGAGCTTATCTCCTTCACCTAGAGCACCTTCCCACAGTTCTCCTATCCCTCTAGCCCCTCTCCCTCACTCTCTCTCTCTGTCTCTGACAGACAGCCCACAGCTCCCTCAGAGAGAGAGACAGGAAGCAGCCAAGGAATGCTTTTTCTGTGTGAATGTGGATTCCACTGCCTCGGACTGTGATCCCTGGGAAGGGACCCCAGCAAACAAGCCCTGTGTGTGAACTCTGGACAGGCAATCTGAATATTTTCATTGTTTTCTGGGGAGTCACAGTTTTGTTTATCTAGATTGCAAAGGAGGGAGAGAAAATTTCTCCCAAGCCATATCCACATGCTTTGGGCGTGTAACAGCTACACATGATACACTGTGCACATGTGTTTCAGATGGACCACACCTTGTAGTATCTGTTAGAGAAAAGCCTGACCCTGTCTTTCAAATGTGATCCACCATCAGTTTACCACCCCCCACTCACTCAGTACACATTTCCCAAGTGCCCAGTGCCCACCGCTGCTTTCCCGAGAGTGGGAATGAGCTGGATGAAATAAGGATATAGGCGGGTGCCCAAATAGTCCTTCCCCTGGTCCACAGGACCTCCTGGGGATATGGGCTAAAGGGCCTCTGCTGGTATCTGCCTTAAGAAAAAAACTTCAAAATAAGAAACATAGTTTGCCCTCTGAGAATAAAACTAGAAGAACCCAATAAGGAATCAGTGCAAAAATAAGCAAAGTCAATTACTTAGACGAGATCTCAGATTAAACACGTGAACATAATCTCAAAACAAAAACAAAGACCGGAATGGGATTGGAGCAGGGTGGGGTGGGGCAACCAGCAAAGAGAGCCAAGAAGGAGGGAAGTCCCAAAATGTACAATGACACTACCTGGCCCAGCAGTGCCCGCAGGCGGGGGTCTAAGGTGGGGACGGGGGCCTCGGGCCCCCTCTACCTATAGCTAATAAACCATTTTTCCAAACTTTGAACTGAAAGCAGAGTCTACAAAATCCGCAAATTTGAATAAATTTGAGCAACATTGACTATCAACTCTCTAGGAGAATTATAACCCATATTAGCATATGAAAGGTTCTGATAAGCTCTGAAATAAAGAAACCTGTTTCACTTTTTAACTCATTTCCCAAACGCACTTGCCCAGAGAACAAGTGCACTTGCCCATGGAACAACCATGAATAGCCCTCAGAACTAGTGTTCCTTAGAATCCCAGATCGGACCAAGCCATCACTGAAAACTCATTCTCCTACCTCTGACTCTGGCACCCAGAGTCAGGCCTTCTGCAGAGCCTGCTCCAGAGACAGAACAGAATGGTGAACTGACCCCAGAACCCCAGTTGGCATAATACCCAATTCTCCTTGTAAGTTCATAAAAACCGGAACCCTGGGTTTATACATCCATTGATAGCACCTGGTTATCCTTAGCTCTCTCCAAACAGCTGGAGCCCCTCTCACCTTCTAACCTACTGGTTCTCAACTAGGGGCATTTTGCCCTCTGAGGGGATGTTTGGTAATATCTGGAGACATCTTTAGATGCTACTAAACGTCCCACAATGCACAGGACAGCACCCGGCCAGAGTTCTCACGCCCAAAATGCCAATAGCGCTGAGGCTGGAAAACCTATGAAGTCACGATATTGATCTATAAGGTTGGGAATCTTGGTACGTTCACCAAAAACAATGAATGACACCTGGAAAGGACTGTTGGCTGGTCATCGACCTCTGCTGGGGTCTTTGCTCACAAGTACAAAAAGATCTTTTCTTTTAAAGATTTTATTTATTTTCAGAAAAAGAGAGAGAGAGAGAGAGCACAAACAGGGGGAGAAGCAGGCAGAGAGAGAAACAGAATCCCCGCTGAGCAGGAAGCCTGATGCAGGACTCGACCCCAGGACTCTGGGATCATGACCTGAGCAGAAGGCAGGTGCTTAACCAACTGAGCCACCCAGGTGACCCAAGAGCCTTTCTTTTAATGTGCCTGAGATGTAACCTATGTACATCTGTAGCTGTACATAGATGTAGATGTACAGCTGTACCCAGATGTAGCTGGGGCCTGGCTACAGTTTCACTCTCATTTGCTCAAAGACTTGGGATCAGCTTGTGGAAGTAGCCAGGTGGGTGGGCACTTGGGTCCTTCAGTTGCCTTTCCCATTAGCAGCCCCCAACACAGAGGTAGAAGCCAAAGAGTATGACTCAGCCACAGACTATATCAGTGGGCTGACTATCACCATTAACCAACCACACAAACCAGGAGGAAAGAGGCCTCAGGATCCTGTCCTGAAGTCAGGGCAGATTAAAGAACTCAGATGGAAGGAACACATTCCACTCCTTGGGACCCGCAGATATGCACGAAGCATGCATCATCCTTTGGTGGGGAGCCCAATGTAGGTTTCCTAGTGCAAGCAAAACGCTCCCAAATTTGTGCATCTCTGTGTTTAAGTACATGTGCCCCTGTGTAGATAAGTAGAGTAGAGCAGATGGATGACAGGTAGGCATATAGATGATTGATTGAGCGATTACAAAGGGGCTGGTATCCAAGTGCTGCTCCTTAACTCACAAGTCCAGCTCTCCTTCCTAGGAGAGTTTCAGTGAGACACACACACGAACAATCCGCAAGCCAGAGAAGCTGCACTCTGGGAGCAAATGAGAGGCTGAAGTCCGCCTTCCTAGTGGCAGTTACGCCACCTTCAAAGGGGACTAGCGTCTACCAGAGGCAGACACAGTGGGAGCCCCACCGATCACTCAAGGACCTTGAACAGGTTGGGCTGCTGGACTATCTCCATGGCATTGGCCCTGACCTTTGAAAGCTGGAGAAATGACCCTTCCCAAGGATTCAAGTTCTGCTTGGGCCCCTAGGTAACCGCTGAAGATGAAGAGAGGAGTACAGAGAGAGAAAAGCAAGTGTTTGCAGGCTTCAAAAGGCACTTTCCAGGTGACGAACTGAAAACGGGATTTTGACAGGTGGCACTTGGCTAAGATTGTGAGGTGAGGCACAGCACCGGGAGGAGAGACCTTTGGGCTTCTACCCAGGAGGGTGGGTTCAGGGGTGCTCTGAGGTGACAGGCTCCAGGGGCAAGGTGCAGAAAGGAGAGGACAAGCAACACTTAGTGGACTTTAGCTTGCCCTTGGCTAACACTGCTCAACCTGTCCCAAACCATGAGACTCCATCCTGCCCCAAAAATAGGAGCAAGAGGAAATAACTGAGTCACTGGTGAAAGGCAGTTTATGTGGTGAAGAGAGAGGGCAAGAAGGGAAAAAAAAAAATCAGAAGAGCATTCAAAGACAACAAAGTGGGAGAAATAAGAGGACCTGAGGCACATGGAGGAAAAAATCACCCCCCCAACACACCATTATTCACTAGAAACCAATGAGAGCACTTAGGTCGGCACAGAAAGCATGGCACTGTGGTGTGGCAGTATACACACACGCTCCAGACGCCAACAGACCTGGACTCGAGTCCTAGTTCCACCACTGAGAAGCTGACTCACCTTGGGCAAGGTGGTTTACTTCCCAAGACTCAGCTTTCTGCTCTGCAAGATGGCGGCAACAACGCCTTTTTCCCTGGGGTGGCGCAAGCGAGGTAGGAGGCTCTCAGAATCCACCCATACATGGCCCTCCCCTCCCTCCCTTATTTATCCCCTCACCGCAAGCAAACTTTATTTCTGAAAGGGATTTGACTCCTTAGAATATACTAGTCTGTTTCTATGGAAACAGTAGGCTGATGATGGTAGAAAATTCCAGAAGAAGCCAAGTCTCTGGGAACAATGGCAGGATTCCCTTGCTCCTCAGAAGCTGCAAGACAATGAGGGATAGTGAATGGATAAAAGCAGGAGGAGAGGGATTTCCTCTGGGAGAGGGCTGAAATTGGGCAGAGAAAAGAACCAATCGATATCTTTAAGGACTCTGATTTCCCCAAGGTTCCCAAAGTGGGTGACATAATTTAAGATTCACTGGCACCTAATGAGGGTGTCAAGGGTCAGTGGGTGTTGAGAGGGTCAGAACCTAAGGAGGAGAGAAGCTTCCCTCACTAGAAGCCTCAACCTGACAGAGGTCATAAGACCAATATACAGGGGACTACCCATGGCAAAAGATGACGAAGTGCCCTCCAAGGTCATCTGATGGTGCCACACACACACACACACACACACACACACACACCTCAATATAGTGGGTGCTCAAGAAATATCTGGGAAGTGAGTGAATGAGTTATTCATTAAATTCCCATCTTTGAGTTGCTTGCCTTCGGAAGAGCTCTGCGAAGCCCAGTCTCCTTTTCTGCCAGGGAACAGTTCCAGGCTGTTCCAGGGAAAACAACAAAGCCTGGGGAGGGACCTGCAAATGCTGGAAAGCCTGAAGCCAAGAGGTGAGCCGCCTTGTGGTTGTCTGCTCGCCCCAAACACCCAGACCGCGAGGCTGCAACCCGCTTACTCACATACGTGACAGTTATTAATACTCTCAGGCCAGCGGCCGGCGCCTCAGGTCTGCCTTGGTTCCGAGGAACACAGAAATCAGACTGCAAGAGCACCAAGAGATTCCAGGACAGGCTCAGCAGGCCAAGGCCCATCCCCTGAGTCAGGAAAGGCATCCACTAAGTCGAACCATGATCCCCCCCCCATACGATCTGTCCTCAGTGCACAGAAAGGATATCACCTCTCGAGCAGGCTAAGCAGTGGTGGGTCAAGAAAACCATATACATATACGAGGTCGGCAAAAGGAGGCAGAGAGGAAGGAAGGAACACAGAAGGATAGACCCTGTTGTGAGTTTTTCACCCAGCTGAAGGTGTTTCATTTAAAGCGCCATCCTTTATTCTGATTTTGGCTTCTAACTCTGAGTACCCTACTTTTTCTATTTTCTCTCCTGAGTACACTGGTCCTTGCCCACCGTAGGGCCTTTGCACACACAGTCTCCTCTGTCTCAGACACTTATCTCCCTTTCCATATCCAGCTTCTTCTCTCCCTCCACTCTCTTACAAACCTGCCCCTGGAGGAGGCTTCCTCTCCTCACATCCATCTCAGCCCCCTTTTTCTTTAGAGCCTTTTTGACAATGTGCACCTATCTGTAGGCTTATTTCGTGCCAATCCCCTTCCCCACTCAAAGTGCCCTTAGAGCAGGGACCATACCATTAAATAGCCAGTACTTAGCACAGTGTTTGGGGCATACTGGCTCTCAATAAATGCTTATTCAATCATTGAATTAAAATACTCTGTCTATAAAACCATTACAGTAGTAAATTTATTCTTCAAATCCTTACTTGGAAACATTAAGCTCAACTCTACCTTGGTGCCCTCCTCTTTTTCAGGGGGTGCTGGGAAGAGAAAACATTTTACTGTATCAAAAAATGTAAAAGTTTTCAAACAAATGCTTTACAGAATAAAAGTCCTTTTGTAAATATTATAGGGTCTCTGTTAAAACTAAAAACAGGTACCTATAAATGGAATGTCTACAAATCCAGATCTATTTCCAGAGAGACTCACTTTTTGGGAGATGTTTCATCGTCATTTGCCCTTCACCAACAGTGGAAACTAATATCACAGATCCCAGCTTTTCTGCCTTCCCCTTTCTTCACCAAGTTCTTTATTATGTAGGTTTAAATTTTTCTTTCTTTTTTTAGTTTTATTGATTGATTGATTGATTGATTGGGGTGGGGAAGGAGCAGAAGGAGAGGGACAAGCAGCCTCCATACTGAGTGTCGAACCCACTGCGGGGCTCGATCTCAGGGCCCGGAGATCGTGACCTGAGCCAAAATCAAAAGTTGGATGCTTTGCTGACTGAGCCACGCAGGTGCCCCCGGTTTAAATTTTTCAAGCCATAAAAATTCATGAGTTCCTAATTTAGGAAATGGCAATGAATCCTTTCTTCAAATGAAGAATGATTTTTGTCTGCATTAACAATCGCCCACTGTTTTTGTTGGTTTGGATGCTCCTATACTGAGTTTTCTCGCAGCAAGGTTCATCTGTGCACTGGACGGCTCCCTGGAGGCCTGACCTGATGATTAGTAACGCAGGAGGGGGACGCATACTCCTGCCGCTACCCGGAACATAAGGAGTCTTACAGCTATTCATTGCCAACAGGCAGCGTACAACTATGTAGGGCACAGAAAAATACACATTATCAGCCACCCCCAGGCTTGTGCTCTCCCGTGGCTGTTCCCATCTGGCAAAGTGGTTTGGAGTCCAAGGACAAGACGGACAAAACAAGGATGCCCTCTGTATGTCCATTCCCAAGACATTCTTCAGTAAGCATCCATTTCACCTTTACAAGCTCCTTGGGATGCCTGTGGTGGCAGATCTTTTACAGGTGGACAGACATCCCGGGGAGATGAACTCGCTTACTGAAGCCAATGCTACAAGTCGGCTCTGGATCCGGAAAAGGATAAAAATACAGAAGCATGAGAGCTCTGAAATCATGATGTGCATTGAAGATGCAAGGCAACAGTGTTGTAGCTCTCATTACTCATCCATTCAAAATCTTGGAGCATTTACTGTGTGCCACATGTGCTTCCAGGCTCAAGGAGGTAGACGTGGGGGTGAATACAGAAGTAAGTGACACACAGTCCCTGCCCATCGAGGAAAGGGACAAGCACTGCGGGAGCTGACTGTCTCCTAAACAAATCAGCATGAAGGGATGCAACCCTAGAGTGAAGTGGCTGGGAGCCCAGAGGAGGACAGCCCGACTCCATGTGCAGAAGCAAGGACCTTTGAGCTAGAACTTGAGGAAGGGCTTCAATGGATGGAGAAGAAGCAATGGATCACTCCAGGCAGAGGGAACAGCACGCCCAGACCCTGGAGGTGTGAGAGATCATGAAGGGACTGCAAAGGTCAGGTGGGATCATCCAGGGTCAACTGGCCAAGAGCCTCACAGACCTTGGGAAGGAGGAGAGACTTTCCTGGAGGCCACCAACAGGATGTGCCTCCATCAGGGTGCATCAAAGAGAAGAACAGCATGATCAGATGTGGGTGTCAGGAGGATGGGGCCGGCAGTAAGTTGGTGAGTGGTTAATAAGAGCACCTCGGAGCACAGAGAAGATACAACTGATAAGGCAAGTGACAGTGGGAGCTAAACAGGGGATCTGTCTCCGTCACTTAGCCTTTCACCTGCAGAGCAGATGAACAGTATTTATCCTACCTCCTTTGCAGGACTATGATAAACTTATCAATAATAACGGAAAGATAATAAAAATAATAGCCAACGAGTACTGAGCGCTTGTGTACTCCATCAATTACTTAGCATTTGCAACGCCATCAGGCATTGCTCTAAGCATTTACCAATACTAGTCCGTTTCATCCTTGTAGCAATCCTGTGAGCTTTTATTATCCCCATTGTCCAAATTAGAAAATCAAGGCACAGAGAGGTTAAGTAACTTATACCAGGTCACACAGGCAGGAAGTAACGGAGCTGTGATTTGCATCCAGGCCATCAGGCCATAGTCCCTGCCCTTGCTCACATCCATGGCCTCTTGCTTATTCCAGTGGTAAGAGCCTTACAGCCATTACTTGTTACTTTGGTCCTCACAATAGTCTTATGAGGTAGGCACCTCTGATGCTCATTCTGCAAACAAGGAAACTGAGGCACAACAAGGCAAGTACTTTGCCCATGGTTACACATTCAGTAAGCAGTGGAGTTGCAAACGGATCCCAGTCTGTGTTACTGCAAAGTCTGTGCTCTTAAGGGCTCTCCGCTCTCCCTTCCTTCTAAAAGGATGAGAAGTAAGGAGAGGGGACAGGGAGGGGCAGCAACCTGGAAGGAAGGCCAGTCACAAAGCACAGTGGGCAAGCGCATGGAATAGGTTTTTGCCTGGCCACAGTGTCCCACCCAATGTCAAGCAGCACCCCTTCCCAGAACCCCTGCTCAGCCTGGAAGACAAGTCAGACCCTGCCAGCCGGGCAACAAAACACCCCAGTCCCTTGGGGGTGAGGGTCTGAGGGCCTCGGTGCTGGGAACAGGGGGGTGGAAAACAATGGTATCTCAGTCGGGCCCGGGCTTCACTGATGGGTCCCGCCAAAAACAAGATGTCACTTATCAACAGCTGTGAGTCCTTGTGACAGCAGCTCCCGGGGCTCTGGGCACACTCTGGGCCATGATGGAGCCACAATGTCTAGAGCCTTCTGTCACCTCTCGGGACCGGGAGTCCTGGCCTGGGGCCTGACCGTGGAATCATTCATCTATGGACAGGCTTCCTAGGGAGGAAAACATGCAGGAAATTTTACAGAAGAAAACAGAGCTACAAAATGATTTGACTGGGGGTTCAGCTGAGACAAGACCATCTAAGGCAGTGATTCTGAAGCAGGAGGGCAAAACTCCCAAGAGGATGCCGCAGAGGTTCTGGGGGATGTGTGGACCTGGAACGAGCACTAAGGACAGGCTGCATATCCCAGTGGTCAAGGGCATGGGCTCTGAAGCCAGACTCCCGGTTCAAATCCCAACTTGACCACTTGCCAGCTGAAAGCCTTGGGCATGCTGGCACCTACCTCATCAGGTTGTCACAAGAATTAAATGAATTAATTTACAGAGAGCTATATATGTGTTTATTAAGTAAGGTAAGTGGGCTGAGGGAAATAGGAGATGTCTCCTAGGTCGGTGTAAAATTCCATAATATCCAGGATCATGGAGATGCGGACTAGGGAGCGGTTACTAGAGCACAGAGCCTGATGCAGGGCTCGATCCCAGGACCCCAAGAGCATAACCTGAGCCGAAATCAAGAGCTGGATGCCCAACCGAGCCGCCCAGGTGCCCCTAAAAGAGTTCAGATCTTTTAGAAGTTGGTAGTTATTGATTTAGGGTCCCAGGGAAAGTGGAAGGACTATTCAGCAACATGCTAGAGCAGCTGTAGACGGCACAGCCAGGGCCTTGCAGTCTGGGGGGGGGGGGGGGGGGGGGGGGGGGGGGGGGGCAGAGTGGGCCAGGAACTCTAGAAACTCCTACACTCCTACACTGTGGTCTGTACTAAAGCTTTCAAAATTCACCCTCCGGAATATCTGAAATCATGGAGTCCACACCCAACCCACTGAGCAAGAAAAGGATCGTGCTGAGGGCCAGAGAAGGGCCTTGTCCAAGGACACATAGATGGCTGGGGTGGGGAACGGAGCAAGAGCCAAGAGCTGTTGGAGCCGAGGCATCTTCTCGCCACCCCCCTTCCCCCAGGTAGGCTGGGAACCCCCAGGTGACCCGTCAAGGTCTTGGCCTGGCTGAAGCCGCTGCCACGCTGTATCCAGCCCAGGGTGTTCCTGCGCAGCACCCGTCACCAAGCTCTGGCAGTCCCTAGAAGCCTCGGGCCCAATTTCTTCCTTTCGAAGTGGGGATTGGGGGTCTTCACCTCCTACGTTTTTCCACCCAGAAGTGCCTCCCAGTCAGGGCACTAGTCCAGAAGCAGCTGTTCAAGAGGTCCCACAGTGTCCCTTGTTTCATCCAGACTGATTCCAGGTTCCTAACTCAAGCCAACAACAGTCTCTGAAACTGGTATATTAGGGAAATACGTAGATCCCAAACCTCAGTGGCTCAGGGCAATCCAAGCCCAGACTCAGTGCTCCCATCCTCACAAGAGGGCTCTCCTCCAAGCAGGGATTTGGAGCCCGAGGCTCCTTCCTCCTTGTGACTCTGCCACCTTCAACCCATGGCCCCCGAGGTACCACAACTGACTGCTACAAGCCAACAGAGGGGAAAGCACGTGACCCCCAGAGCTTTTCATGGGTGTATCCCTTTTATCCACCTTCTGCTGGTCAGATTTAGCCATGCAGCCACCCCTGGCCATATAGGAAGCTGAGAGGTATAGTCTAGCTGTGTGCCCAGAAACTAGAATGGGCTTTGGTGGACACACGGGCCCTCTGCTCCAATCCACGGTACAGGTTTGCTGTGTGGCACTGAATGGTCCTGGTCTGGAGCTCCAGCTTAGGTTAGCAACCTGTTCTGCCCAGGTAACTTCAAGGGAATCTGATGGCCCTCCGTGTCCAGGCTGTGACACGCAGGGAGGAGTGACAGGGACAGACTGTACTAGACCCGGAACTCACTGAGGGCAAGAACCGCACAGGGCTCCCTGTGCACGGCTGGGCCCGGCACAGTCAGCCCGCGCTCGTCCGCTGAATGGGAAGGAGGGCAGGAGGGCCAGGCGTGAGTCCTGTCCCAGGAACACCACGGGTGGCTACTGGGAGCCTCTCGCCTGGGATTCCCGGGTCCAGCTTAGTCGGGGGGGAGGTGGGTAATGCAAGGAGGAGGGAACAGCCAGAGCCATCTCCCGCTCTGTGCCCAGCTCCCACATCAGAAGCAGACTCTCGGCTTGTCTGTGTGGGAAGGAAGCAGGAGCCGTTTCCATTTTATTTCATCTTCATCACGAACTCTGTCCCACAGACATGAGAAGCCACAGGATAAACGCTCCCCCTCCCCCACAGCAGTCTCAACAGCAGGAGCCCCAAGAAAGTGGCCATGGGAATACCCAGGACTTCAGGGGACAGACAAAAGTTCCCCGGAAGGGGCCCTTAGGGGAAAGAATAAGAAAGCAAGGACAGCTATCGGTTTGCTTTGTGACCTTGAGCAAGTGACAGATTCTGCATCTCTATTTCCCCCTGTCTGTCAAATAGAGATAATAAAGGCTGTTCTGAAGTTGGAATGAGATAATCAATGTTTAAATGGCTCTGGAAAGTACAGCACTTTACATGGGACTGTAAGGTGTTATTATCCACTCACCCATCCCCCCCCACGCCACCCCCGCCTCTCCAGCAAATTCGGATGTTTGATAACAGTTACAATCTTGGCTCAGGCTCTGTCTTGACGAATGGAAGCAAGGCAGCGGCCTCTACGTTTAAGAGGTGGGGACAGAGGCATGAGCCTGGGCCAGACACAGGCCAGGTATGTTCTGGAACACGTGCTTGAATCAAGGAATATTAATATCTGCATATGAAACAAAGAACTGTGATCCACACAGGGACTTCCACCACATTCATTGGAAGCTGGATCTTGCAGAATCCAACGTGGTTTCTGCTGGAAGTGTGAGGAATACAGTAAAAGAAAAAAAAAATTCACAGAATTCTACAGTTGGCCGGGACCCCAGTCCTTGGGGGGAAATGATCTAGTTCCCAAGTAAAAGTGGAAAACAACTCAGTTTCCCTCTTGACCTGTGAAAAGCAAAACAGGTTCATGTCTATCACCACGGACTCAGTTTGGGACCCTTCAGCAAATCACTTGTCCACCGTGTACCCTAGCATCCTCCTGTTCAGAGAACTACTGGATGGGAAAGGACTCTGGTGACTAAAGGACAGAGCCCCAATGAAAGGTACTTCTTGCTGTCGACGATCAAGTTTCTTCCCCGTGAATCACCTGCAGGGTTCTCAGATTCTCTCCCACACAGGAGACAGAGGTTCCCATTTTCGTTCTGCTGGAATTTAATTCAATGTGGTAAGGCCAGACTGTCCTGCAGCCAACACCAAACTCTACCGTGGGATAAACAGGACAGGAGACACCGCGGGAACGATACGGCGGAGCTGGTGACACCTGCAAACTATTAATTCAAAGCAGAAGCAAGAGCAAAGATCATTCTGGATTCCAGTCCGACTCCTGCAAGGGCTGAGGCCAGCTTTCCAAATACCTTTGCAGACTGTTTGGCAGCTCCTGCTTCGAGCCCCACTGACCTGACAGAACCACAGGACTGAGGCCTGAAACGGGGCAGCCGGCATCCAGGGAAAAGAAGGCAAAGACAAGAATGACAAGAAACAGGGCACTTCATTTTCTCATTACCATTACCGTGCATTTAGTTCCTCAGTTGAAAGGGGAAAAAAGTTTTCCATGGGGAATCTAGGGCAATTCCATGTAATATTTCATTCCACAGCCTCCTTTTCTTGCCAACTACCTCAGCAGCTAGGAAGCACTGTCTTTCTCTTCAGCCCTCACTTCTAGCCCAGCATCAACTCAGAGTCCTCCCCACTTTGCTCGTCCTCCTCCCACCCCACCCCTACGTTGTCACCTGGATACGTTTCCGTTCAGGTGAAACCCCTGGTAGAAATAGTTTCTAGACAGTGAATGATGGAAAATTCGAGGAGGACCAGAGACCCCTCAATCTGTGAGAATGACCTGCGGGACAGAGTGAACAGAGGAGAGAAAGCCAGAAACCAAGCTCCAAAAGCATACATCTAACTTGACACATCTGAGGGTTCTAAAGCTCTGCTCAGCACTGAGCCTGAGAACCATTTTCCAAAAGCTCCACAGTCCCACCAGCCACTGCTCTGGACAGATTCATTATCCTCAGCTACAGGGCAAGACAGAAGCTTCATCAGGTCAGCAGCATTTGATCTGAAAATAAGTACTTTTTTTTTGACACTCCACAGATTATAGGAATTCTGCCTGGTAAAGTCACCTATACATCCATCATGTCAAAGATAGTCAGGGGTATGCAGCTGAGAGGAATAATCACACAGTCAAATGCTATCAGACCCACAAAATGAAAGCAAGCCCACCCAAACCTCCAGAAGCCAAAGCCTTGGAGTTGATGTGACAGTGGAAAAAACCCAGCCGATTCCTAAGATTTGTCTTGCCTCCCTCCTTCCGTGGAGCTTATGACCTACACTGGGGGAGGGCAGGGGATGGCATGGCTGGGACTCTACCCAGTCTTCTCCAATGGGTACATATGCCGTGGTTTGGAGTCCCTTCCATGTTTTCTGAAAGCCATTGCTTCCAGCTAAAATTTTCCACTCCTGGACTCGACCCAAAGGTGAGTTTATTTTGGAAAGTCTGAGCCAAATTTTTCTGCAGCTAGAGTCTGAAGCAGGTGAAATCAAGGTTGCCGCTTCCCCCTACGTGAAATGATGTCCTCAGAGTACAACAATAGTTGAGGCCCCTTGGGTTCCACGGAGCCAGTCTCCACAGATCCAGGGGCAACGTCTGCATGAAAGGTGGTGGGAAACGTTATGCTTCCAAAAATGATACTGAATGAGGAATTCCTTTAATTTTGATATATCCAAATGGTGGTGATAGGGAGTTACCAGCAATGGTCAGCTTCAGACATCTCAAAATACTTGACCCCCCGCATCTCATCCGTGCCACATAGCTGCCACAGGGACAGGAGGGGACCTTCCATGCTCTCTTCTGACACATGGTAAATGGAGCAAAGGAGGGGCCAGGGAGACCTTAAGGTCACATTATATGAGGGTTGGTAAGGTCAAGACCTACCCTCTTGACCACTGGTCTTCTTAGGCCAAATTTTATAGTCTTTAATAGTAAGTACAGGAGTTACAATGAAATCTTAAAATATGGCACTGAAGCACATTATCAAAGCTTCTTAAAACATGGTCTTGTGGGGCGCCTGGGTGGCTCAGTCGTTAAGCGTCTGCCTTCGGCTCAGGTCATGATCCCAGGGTCCTGGGATTGAGCCCCGCATTGGGCTCCCTGCTTGGCAGGAAGCCTGCTTCTCCCGCTACCATTCCCTCTGCTTGTGTTCCCTCTCTTGCTGTGTTTCTCTCTGTCAAATAAATAAAATCTTAAAAAACAAAAACAAAAACAAAAAAAAACATGGTCTTGTTTGCCCTCTCGACAAATCCCAGGGACGAGGAAGACACTGGCGTTTGCCAAGCATCCACCCATGCCAAACACCACGCCAAGCACGGCATTCTCACAAGACTGCTATAAAAGTGCTCTGGCGATGCCCTTTCTTCCGAGTCGGGAGGCGAGAGACCCAGATTGGCAGGATTAGTACTGGGGACCAAGGAGGTCTGCTGGCAAGAGCCCAAGGAACCACCCCAGAGCTCCAGGCTCGGGAAGACGGAAGGACCCCAGGTCACATTTTGTATGGGAAAGTCACTTTAGGATTTTCTAACAAAAAGCAATACTAAAGGCTTACCTCTCCTTTCTTGTCCCTCTCCAATGGCCCCATCTCTGAAAAGGGAAGGACATTGTCCAAAGGTAGGGGATATTCAAGGGATTGGTAAATAATCTATAAACAAGAAAACCAACCCCTGAGTAAGCCAGTAGTGACCTTCAAATATACTGCTCTGAGGAGGCACATATAGATTTTTTTCCCCTATGTTTAATCCTAAAATCAATGAAAGAAATTAAGTGGATATAAAATGTTAATAACCTGAAAACTACACACTGCTCCCTGCCATTTTTCTACGCAGGTATGTATCACCCATGGGTCTCTGGACCAGCACCAATTAATGTTGGATGGATAGATAGATGGATGGATGGACAGACAAAATAATAATGTTTTCAGTAATAATGCCTCCTAATCTAGATGGAATTCAAACCTACACTATCCCAATCATTTCCTATTTGAAGACATATTTGTCATTTTAATACTTGTAATATAAAGTAAGCTATTTGAGCTTTATCTTCTGTGAGCATATGCACGAAAAAATATGAATGTTTTATTGCAAGTGAACAGACTGCATCACCGAAGAGAGTTTTCTCCAAAAAATGTGACAGAAGCCTAATTATTTTTTTAAAAACAAAGCAAAATAAATGTTCTAGGAAAGAATTTTTACAAGAAGTGGAGCTTTTTACTTAGGACAATGAAAGAGAATCCAAAGAGGACTCTGTTCTGTGAATGGTGGCCTTTTTCTGTCCCTCTAGTGGAAGGTAACCTGGAGATTCCAAACAAAATGCCTCTGCCCTCCAGGACCTTCTCATCAACTTGTGTGTTTCTGGGCTGGAGAATAAAACTTAAGCAGAAAGGACATAGCTCCGCGGTCTCAAACTCAGGTAGGGGGGTACATAACAGTCACCAGGAATGCAAAAATAACTACACAGAAGCTGAGGCTCAACACATTCCACCTTTATTAGGGCATTTATTAAATTGTAAGATTTGTAGTTAAAAATAAGGACAAATTTCCTTAAGAAAAAAAATTTTTTTGTGACAATTCACAGACATGTACCCTGGGGCAAATAATACATTATATGTTAATAAAAATTTTTAAAAAAATTTTTTTAAAGCAAAAACCAAAAGCCCCTTCGAGCTCCTTCTATAATCAGTGTAAGGTTTTTGAACATCTCCTTTGAGGGTACTGTCCAAGGGGTGATGGGGACAGGAAATGGGACAAAAGAGGCAGTCCCTGCCCTGTCTTCAACAACAAGAGTTCCTTAGATTTACTTTATGTGCTAGGGTTCCCCTCGAGCTTTTTGTAGAAAAAGAAAAGGAGGGGATTTCCTATTACTAAAAAATATTAGTAATTTGGATACTACTGTTGTAGAACATTGGCTAAAGCTCGTTCAAGTCCAGATGCTTTAAACAGTCAAGATATGGAAACAACCTAAATATCTGTCAAAGGATATGGATTTTTAAGATGTCTATATACCGAGAATATTACTCAGACATAACAAAGATGGAAATCCTGCCACTTGTGATGACATGGATGAACGTGGCAAAATTATGCTAAGTGCATCAAGCCAGACAGAGAATGACAAATACTGTACAATCTCACTCATACGTGGAATCTAAAAAAATCCAACTCATAGAACCAGAGAGTAGAGCTACGGCGACCAGAGGCATGAGGGAAAGGGGACTATGTCGGTCAAAATGTACAAACTTCCAATTATAAGATGAATGAATTCTGGGAATCTAATGTACAGCATGGTGATTATAGTTAATATTATACTTGATATTTGCTAAGAGAGTAAGATCTTAAGTGTTCTTGCTGCAAAAAAAGAAAAAAAAAGGTGAGCATGTGAATTGATGGGTGTGTTTATGACCTTGATTGTGGGAATCATTTCACAATCAATTCACCATGATCACAAAGTCTACGTATATTAAATGGTTACATCACACACCTGAAAAAAATCACATTGTACACTTGAATATATTTCTCATCAACTGAACTTCAAAAAAACTGGAAAAAAATGAACTAGATCACATAGATCAGCCTTCAGGAGGCATGAATCCCTCAGCTCAAGGTAAACACACCCAACAAACTGCCTGGACAACTCACAGAAGCTATCTCATGTGATCGCCACTAAAGAGGCAGGCCTTATATTCCATTTTTTAAATGTATTTTTTCAAGATTTTATTTATTTATTTGACAGAGAGGAGAGAGATCACAAGTAGGCAGAAAGGCAGGCAGAGAAAGAGGAAGCAGGCTCCCTGCTGAGCAGAGAGCCCGATGTGGGGCTCGATCCCAGGACCCTGAGATCATAACCTGAGCCAAAGGCAGAGGCTTTAACCCACTGAGCCACCCAGGCTCCCCTTAAATTCCATCCTTAACAGATGAGGAAACTGACACTGAGAAAAGGCAAAGAACTTGTCTAACAGCTGCGATTCGAATGCCAGGCCACGAGACCATGGCCTCCTCATCACCAAAGCATCTTTGCCTGCTACTAAACCAAGTTGATCTCCCCTTTCCTGCTTCAGTGTGTGACTCCCCATTTCAGGTTCACTCTTTGGACTTGGTTTCTCGTTCTGTATCGAGGTGATTCCCAATACCAGATACTAAGGGAGAAAGGAAGGAAATAATCTAGACCCATCAATTTCTCTGAGAATCCAGATGTTTTTTGAACACCAATGTAAAAGGTGTCTTATGTTGTTTATTAGCCTGGAATTTAAGTGGGGATGGAAAGCAGCCTGGACCAATAGGAAAAATCCTGCCTTCACCTGAGGTTATACCTGGGTTACCCACTAGGTGGGCAAAACTTTCTTTCTTCACTGCCTTAGCCTTTCTGGAAAGCCCTCTTCTGTACATCATGCCTTTATTACCCCGGTAGACTCTGTGCTCTCCCCTCTCTAAATAAAAACTGTCCCCCCAGAAGATCTGGGGGTCAGTCATTTACCTGTTAGTGAACCTGCAGGTCACCGTGACCCACCTCCCAGTGCATCTGCATTTTATTTTTTTATTAAAGATTTACTTGTTTATTTATTTATTTGAGAAAGGGAGAGAAAAAGTGGGAGGTAGGGTGGGTGGAGGGAGAGAGAAACTCAAGCAGACTCCACACTGAGCACGGAGCCCAATCCAGGGCATGGAGCCTGAGGTAGGGCTCGATCTCGTGACCCTGAGATCATGACCTGAGCTGAAACCAAGAGTTAGACGCTTAACCGACTGAGCCACCCAGAAGCCCCTGCAGCTGCATTTTAAAGCTGTCCTCTGATAAAGGGCTAGAGGTCTTATCACAAGTGGACCGATAGGGGCATTTGTTTTTTTTAGTATGAGGGCATAAGCGATTCTCTAGAGCGGCCATCAATGTTATACACACATATCAGACAGCCCAATTTAGCCTTTGAATACGTCCAGTTTTCCCAAAAACAAAAACACCACACACGTACACACACACACTCCAAAAACCAAAATGGAGTCTGCCCCTGTTTCCCCCCAATAAACTAACAATAGTCACTATTCATTGAGCACCTATTAAGCTCCAGGCTTCTTTGTAGGTGTCAACGTATTCTCTTTAATCTCCAACACAAGCCTTCCTTCCTCACTCCCGTGGTTCCCTAGGGCTGCTGGAACAAATAACCACCAACAGGGTGGCTTAAGACAACTGAAACGTATCCTTTTGCAGCTCCAGGGGCTAGGAGTCTGACATCAAGGTGTGGGCAGTGCCACGCTCCCTCCAAAGCCTCCAAAAGAGGATCCTGCCTCGCCTCTCCCAGCTTCCGGCAGCCCCAGGTGTTCCTTGACTTGCGGCTTCTTAACCGCTCTCCCTGCCTCCATCCTCCTGGGGCCTTCTTCTCCCAGTGTCTGTCTTTGAGTCCAAATTTCCCCTTTTTATAAGTACGCCAACCATACTGGATTACAGCCCACCCTAATGACCTCAATATAAATCGATGACATCTGCGAAGACCTTACTTCCAAATAAGGTCATCGCCTGAGACTCTGGGAATGAGGACTGCAACGCATCTTTACAGTGGGGGCGGGGGGCTCGTAATTCAACTCCTAACCCCCACCTATGAGATGACCTCAAGGTCCTACAAGATCCCGGGCAAAGCAAAGTTCGGTTTCATTTCCTAGATTATTCTCAGTCAAGCAGAAGCACGAGCTCAAATATCTTAAAGAAATGTCTCCCATCAAGGTTGACAGCCCTGCGTTGGTTCCTGCTATCCCCTCTGCTCCAGACCTCTTCTCTCCCTTCTTCATCCAACTACGTCTTTTCCTCCTTTACATCTTGGCTCATGCATCCCTACCCCAAGCAGCCTTCCCTGAGCTCCCAGCCCAGGTCAACCCATTTCGAAATCTCTGCACCATCTCTCTCTCCCTCATTGCCCTCATCAGTGTTGAAATTTTCCATTTGTTGCAGGATTATTTGACAGATATCTCTCTTGGCCACCAGCCTGAGAGCCCCCACATGGCTAAGACCACTCTGCTTTGCTCACAGCTGTATCCCCAATGCTTAGTACTTGGCTCTCAGGTGGGGCTCAGAGCTTTGTCTCTCTTCCTTGGAAAGAAAACTCAGGTAACCGTACTATGCTCAACCACACGAATCTTGGTTAGTTAAGTGCAGTCATTAATCTTGGGACCCATACCTTCTACCTTCCTAGGCTGGGCGCAGCCACTGATTCCCCTCTATGGCCCAGCTTGTGGCTGGCAACTCTGAGAACCAGAGAGCCATCACCCAGCTCCCTGCCTAAATTCCCCCTTCTCCCTCTACCCCACATGCAGCCCTCATCAATGTGGGAAACAGGTGTCTCCCCTCCCACCAGACACAAGAGCGACATTTACACTAGAACTTTCCAGGGTCCTAAGAGGTGCTTTCATTTCACCCCTTCCTCAACAGCTGGCAGCACCAACACAGACTCCTGGAAGCCACTATGTCCTGAGGAGTCAATTTCATACCTCTAACATCCTACCGAACCCTGTACACCCCACCCCCTCTGCTTCTGGAATCCTCCAGGACCACAAAAAAAACAGAGCCGGCTTCCTTAGGATCAGCTTTAACTAGTCACTGCAGCTAAAGCAAGTTTGGCCTGTGTATAGATAAGGAGAGCAGAGTCACATCCACAGCTACCCAGCATGGGGACTGGCCCCTTACCCACAAGCAACAGCCCCTCCAACCAAGGGACTCTGGGTGGTGCCATCAAGGAAGGCCATCTGGCCATTCCTTCACCTTGCAACTCCTGAAAACTCACTCACCTCTTCATCTAGCCAACCTCTCCTGAGTTCTTTTAGTGGTCATGGAACAAGCTAAGACCCTGGAAATGATAGGGCCGGAAGAAAGAGGCCCCTCTTGTTCCTACACGCCAGCATCTGAACTCTGGAGAGACACAGCTAAGAAATCAAATGAGAAGGCAGTGGGGTAAATGCCCCAGCAGAGGTGAATACAAACGGGCTGCAGGGGGAGTGACATCTCTGCACCAGGAAGACAGGGAGGAGGATGGGCGGAGGTGGGGGGCCATGAGGCAGAGCTTCCAAGCAGAAGGAAAGAAACTATGTTATGGGAAGAGCAAACCATTTGCCTGTGGTGTAGGGTGTCCAGTAAAAATAGAAATTGATGAAGCCAAAAAGATAGAACCAGGGGCCACTTTATAAAGGGTCTTGTAATGAGCTGACAAGACATAATTTGTTACCACTCCCTTGGTGGTACATTCAGTTTTGCCCTCCAACTAATGGTCAATTTTTAAGTTCATTGATGTCAATCCTCTCAAAGGGGGTGTAAGCACATACACGCCCCTATGGAACACCGGCTCCATTCACCTCTACACACACATCAGACCCTAGCTAAGAAACCCAAGCCACTTGTGGCCACGTGCCTGCCCTCGGTCACCCTCGGGCCTCTCTCAGATCGGCTGCTTTTCCGGCTGGGTTCCTAGGATCCATGCATTCGCAATCATGGCCAGATACAAGAATTTGGATTTGAAAAACTGAACCTCATCCCCGTTTCCTGCTTACATTGCTGACCTCTCTCCCCTCTTCTTCCTCTCCACTTCCTTTCTCTCTTCCTTTATAATCTTTTTTTTTTTTCCTGTGCTCACTGCTGTTTGCAACAGCTGCAGAACTTCACATATCTGGGAAGTCCATTAACTTGTTGTTTACTGAGCGCCACACCATTAGCAGAGATGCTCAGTAAAAAGCAAGCCTCTCACCCCCACCCCGACACCCAGGGAGCCACGGCCCCTCACGTAACCGGGGACCCTCCCTCCAAACCGCCCCTCTGTTTCACTCCCCCAACTGGAGATTTATGTTTTCTATCAAGCCAGATGACGTTAACTTTACTACAGTAAGATGTGAAATATGATTTGGGATTCCGGTAGAGAAAGATCCCGTCAACCTACCAGTGATCTGGACAATTTAACGTCCATCTATGCAGTAGGTAATCATACACAAAATCCTATAGTAACCACTGGTCCAGAAACTACTGGACACGCAGCCGGGCATTACATTTGCACGTGGCCCCCAGCAGAGCATTTGTGGGAAATAAAACCAGCACAGACCGATGTCCGCTCTCATTGGCGCTGCCTGGAAATGGAAATAAGCCACGAGGTGACATGAGCTTAGCAACTCTTTGGAATCTGGGCTTTTTCTTCTGTCAAAAGGCTGCACTCCGCTCACCTGGGCTGACCATAAAGTGCCCGGAGAGTTTTAATATTCTTGATTTCTTTCAATGTAGAAAACAAATGCACAACAATAAAGAACCTGGGAACAAACTCTACCCACCTGCAGGAATATATGGGTGCTGGCTCATCCGAAAAAGCTTGCCAGGAATTGAGGTGGTCAGCTTAGCTGTTCTGACCCTCCAGCCTGGACCCCAAGGGAAGGGTGGGGCCCTGAATCAGGAAGCTACTTTGGTCAGCTCCTGGGAATGAAGGCGGGTTAGGGCCTTGGGCCTCCAGGTGAAGCTGGCCCCTTGTAGGAAGCCACTGAAGATTGAGGTAACCAGATCTAGAGTGAAAGAGAGGGGCTGAAGATGGTGCCAGCCAGGGCACACGGAGTTAGGAAGCCTGTTCTATGTCGGCCCCTCACTTCTTTGCTTTGTTGGCAGGTTCCGCTTGCCATTTCTACAGTAAAAGTCCACCTCTGTCCTGGTTAAATGAAGAAGAAAATGGATTGTCACCCCTATTTTGGCCAAGACCAACAGAGAATCCGAGCACTGTTAGGGGGCACAAAGGCAATAATGTCAGCCAGACCAGTTCTCCAGAGCTGCAAAATAAAACCCTTTGGGACCAGAGCCAAGCAGAATGTGGGCAACCAGGAGGACAGGAGAAGGCCAGAAGGGAGCACCTCCTCCTCACCTCCCAGGCTCTCCCAGGCAGAGCACTGGGTTTGAGATGAGAAATCGCTTATTAGCTACATCAGAGTGCCTCACCTCACATGGAGGCATCTTCGTAAGTATTAGACCAAAAATCCATCTGTGATCTTGCGACCGTCCCCGGCATCACCATGGGCGGGAACGGAAGAGTGGTCATTAAAGGGCTTGCCTTCAGCTCTGCACCAGACATAGCTCTTTTCGGCAGGTGAAGAAGCCAAGGCAGACGAAGCCCAGAATAAACAGGAAGTGGGGTTTGGGGTCCCAGCAAGAGAAGAAGGGATCTGTGACTAGGGTGGTGTGGTCACATGCTCAGTCATGGGCCCCAGCAGTGTCCTGAGCAATCATTTCCTGGTCCACACCTACACGGTCAAGGGTACTAGAGCTTTTTCAAACTCCGTGATGAGCCTAGAAATCTAACAAAAGGTCTGATGCTGGAACAAAAGGCCACACGGTGTCCATATTTCATTTCGAGGACCAAGCTGACGGCATTCTCAGCTTTCTGGGAGAAGATTCTAGCTGGGTGGGAAAACCGAGGTCTGGGTTCTCAGATCTCTGCTCACCTCCCACCCCTCCTGGCAGCTCCCTGTCAGGCCTTTTGCTTATTTCAGGAAGCCCTCAATTTTTCAAAGGAAATGAAGAGATGATGCCAAGCGGTACCTCCACCTGCCACGTGGCACCGCGGCTTCTCTCTCCAGGAGCCGTGAGGAGGTGGAACACGGTGGGAAGGACAAGAGCAAACCCAAGAGGTGAAATGAGGAAATCAGAGCAGCTCAGAGGAGGGCAAAGACACACAGAGCATCTCGAGCGAAGTTCAAAATTCGAGGACGAGGAGGGGCGTCCTCCGCTGTCTCCTGCCAAATTTCCTCCAGGGATCTGGAACAACAAGGTGTGTCTCTTGTGGCCCCAGGAAATCGATTGGGAGCAACCGTAGCTGATATGTAACAGGGCCCAGAAAGCCTTTTTCGTAATTTAAAAAAAGTAATTATTTTAACCACTGATGTGTATAATAAACTCTTGTCAGCCTGACATTAAAATCTGTTTCTTTTCTCTGCTCCCCACCCGCTTCCCCACGAAGCCCTTGCTTCCCACAAGTATGGCACATGTTCTGCTATTGTTATTTTAGGATTTCTTCAAGGAGCTCTGTGACGGGCAGTTATTTTGTTAAGTGGCGGTGCATTTATCTAACACGTATACCATCTCCCTGCAGGAAAGGAGAGGAGGATTGGAAGGCAGTCAGCCTCTCAACCTCCAGCTGGGACTGTGTTCTCTTCCATGAGGAGTGATGGTTTCAGAAGACTCATTGTGGATTTAGGGAAAATCTGAAGAGGAATGTTATCGAGGTCCTTCGAGGTTAAGGAGAAGAGACCAATGACAAGGGAAAAAGAAAAGAAGAAAAAAACTGAAAAGTGGGTTTTTCCTCTCAAGGATGTACAGCAACCCGCATTCTGCACCGTTTGGAGGAGTAAACCCAAGCTCCTGGGGGAAGTTTCCTGACAGAAAGAGGAATAACAGGAAGGAAGAGCTGCCCTCCCTGTGTGTGAGTTCCACAAGGGCAGGGAACGTGGCCAATGCATCTCGCATGAGGCAGTTAGCTCTTCAGAGCCAAGCTGAAGTAGAAAGGAGAGGCCATCCTCTTGCCCAAACACTGGCTTCCCGGTAGCTCCCAGTCTCTCTCAGAAAGTCTACACTCTTTGGCCTTCTACTCAAAGCCCTCCACAGTCCAGATTCATTCTACTTGATCACAGCCCACTCCCAGATACAACCCCCTCTACACTTGGCCAGTCTTCTCATTGTCTCATGGATGTGCCACATTGATGCCAACGTGTTAGCCATCAACCCAAGAAGCTTCTGCATTTCTCACCTGTCTATGGAGACTACCCATCATCCAGAGTCCCACTCCTATCTTCCATGAGGCCCTTCTCAACCACTCTAGCCAATACTGTCCTTGCCTTGCCTTTGTGAGCCATAAAACCAACACACATGCATTTCTCAGGCAACTTTGTTCTCCTCCGCTAGTGTGGAATAGGCTCTAAGTCCCACGTAAGTCCCATGAAAGCAGGAAACCTGCCCTTCTTGCATCTATTAGCACTTAGCATGGAGCTAGACTGATGCCTTTGGTCCCTAAGGAGCACGGCAAAGGGCTGTGGTCACACACTCCAGGCTTCCTGACCCCGTCCTCACTTTCCTGCCCCATTCTCTAGATCCAGATCTAGTTCTTAGATCTAGAGAGAGGTAGGAATGAAGGGAAGAACAGAGTTGTTTTTCTCGGTGGTGACAGAGGGAAACTAGTTACTTCCAAGTCAGGCCTCTATGGTACTTTTATTTCTCAGATGAGACATTTTACCTAGCATTAGTTCTTGGGTCAGAGAAAGCCTACCCAGGATGTAAAGGTGACCCTTTAGTTTTGGAAACAGCCATAAAATGAAAAAGCTGGACAATCTATGGGGAAGCTACTGGAGCTGGGGTGGGAGCCCTCCGTGTCCATGTCAGTAGGGTACAGCAGAGGTCAACCATCACGATGTTCTGTGTCTCTGGGTCAACTAGCCCATTCTTCAGTCATCCAGGAGGGCTGTGGACCCCATCACATGGGTGATCCTCATGAACCAAAAATCTCCATGAGATTCAGACTTCATTGGGCCGCCTGGGTGGCTCAGTCGTTAAGTGTCCGCCTTCGGCTCAGGTCATGATCCTGAGGTCCTGGGATGGAGCCCCCCATCGGGCTCTGTTCTCGACGGAAAGTCTGCTTTCCCTCTCCCACTCTCCCTGCTTATATTCCTTCTCTCTGTGTGTGTCTCTAAATAAATAAAATATTTAAAAAAAAAAAAAAAAAGATTCAGACTTCACGTACACAATGACTCCCTCATATTTTTCTCAAAATTCCCTGGAGAGTCTCAGTTAAACTTCTTTTCTCCCTACAATCGATCCATAGCCTGCCACCTTTTCTAGAACGTAGTTCATCAAGTAATTATCCTCTCTTTTCTATCTTCCCAACTAACTATTCCTTCTTTTTACTCTGCTTCCCCAGGTTACCCCCCCACACACACCATCTCTCCTCTCCCTGCCAAGATGTGACAGTCTACCCTTCTCCCCTTTTCAAGAGTGACAGACTATTCTTTGCTGCCTTACTTCCCCATCTCCTGCTCAACCCCTTCACATCTTGCGATTCGGATTCTGCCCCCAATTGCTTCACAGGAGAGAGTTTTCTCGAAATCAGCCTCTCAGACGGAACATCAACTGTCAGATCTGACAGTCTCCTTGTTTTCCATTCTCCTCAGTTAACTCAGAGCAGGACGCAGCCTGCTGGGTGTACGGTCTCCACTCTCTCCCCGCTCCCTTTCTGGCCTACATCGTCTCCTATCCTTGTTCCTCCCCTGGCCCTGCCCCAAGGTTTGGCCTTGCTTTGCTTCCCCCTATGGCCTCTGGCCACACTCAGGTCCACTTCACCTGCTCCCATGGTTTCAACTATCACATGGGCATTGTCGCCTCCAAACTGAACCTGTCCTCCAGAACGCCAATCTCAAGTTTCTAAATTTGTGCTGCCCCTCTGCACCCAGAGCTACAGCTACCTCAAACCCAACACAATGTGCTTTCCTCCTGAGCTCCCTGCCCTGCCTAAAGGCTCCACCATCCTCCCAGCCCACCCCACCAGAAGTCCTCTGACCGTCTCCCACTACCCATCCATTGCCACCTTCCATCAACTCGTCGCCCCTACACCCTCCTCGTGATCTCTCCCTGACTTCCCATCCCACCATCATGTCCAAGTTCAGGCCCTCCTGGGCCCTCCCGGCCTCAGCAGAACCTCTCAACTGGTCTCCAGTCTCAGACCTCTAATCCTTCCCTCTGATTTCTGCCAGAGGCCTCTTTCTTCCCAGGTCCGAGCAAGTGTGCTTTCATAACTTTGCTCACACTCGGCTTGAGATGCCCGTCACTGCCCACTTCTCCGTAACTAAAATCTGCCCATCCTTCAGGGACACACCAGGGAATACTGCACAGAGCCTTTTAACTTAGCAATTCTGCATCATACTATAGATGCATATTTGGTGTTGGCTGGGGTGTGTCTGTGTGCCCACATGTGTATATGTGCATGCGTGTGCGTGTATACATGTGTGCACATGCATGTGTGTGTGTGTGTGTGTGTGTGTGCGCGCGCGCATGCGCACCCTCCCCAGGACCCCTACAGCCCAGCAGCACTCAGGCCTCTTTTAACACTGAATTCACCGTCCTTCCCTGTCAGTTTCCCCCCACTGAACTGGAAGCTTCCTGAGGACAGGTGGGATTATGGAGTGAAATGCACTTCCCAAAAAGCTGGGTCGAAGTCCTACATCCTTGTGGATGTGACCTTATTTGGAAATAGGGCCTTTGTGGAGACAATCAAGTTAAGATGAGGTCATCAGGGTGGGCCCCAGTCCAGTGACTGGTTGTCCTGAGAAGAGAGAAGACAGAGTGGGAGGGAAGACAGCCATGTAAAGACAGAGCCGGAGCCTGGAGTTCTGCTGACACAAGCCAAGGAATAAGCCTGGGGCTCCCAGGAGCTGGACGAGGCCAGGAAGGATTCCCCACCAGGTTTCAGAGGAAGGGTGGCCCTGCCAACACCTTGATCTGGGACTCAGAGCTTCCAGAACTGTGAGAGGATAAATTCTGTGGAGTTTGTGCACAGCAACCCTAGGAAATCCTGTCTTGATTCTTCTTTGTGGACCCTCAGTATCCACGGAACTCTTGAAACTCGTTAACTTCTTGGTGACTTCACAGACCAAAATGAAGCATGCATACCAAGGAACTTGGACCATGAGAGCACACTTTTAAAAAAAGAAAAATCTCTTAGACTTAAATGTATATTCATAACTTAAACCATCATTTCCCGAGACAGGATTACTGATCTATAATCACGAGAAGCTCAGATGTGCGTTTTGTGTCCAGAAAGAGAAAGATGAGCTGAACGTAAGCCACCCGTACCCTCTTCACCCAGCCTCCCTGTACCTCATGGAAACGTGGGCAAAGCAGCTGGCCGGGCCCGCAGGTGTCCTCCACGGGAAAGTGAGGCCTTCCTCCGCGCAGAGCTGTGACCTTGTACTCATTAGCACGGGGCTCTGTTCCACCAAGCTAATGACCTCAGATAGCAGCCAGCAGAAATTAGATTCGATAAAAGGGAGCGGGGAGAAGAGGCTGACAGAGACAGTATCACTCCTCACACGCAAAATGAAGTGGAGCAGAATTATCACGATGTCAATGCTGACACCGAAATGCTTTCCATTCAACCAGGTGGACACTCACACCAAACGTCTTTTAGGAACGAACAGGGCGGGGAGGAGGTGGCAAAACGAGCCAGAGGGTGAGTCGTTCTCTTTTCTCTGTGAACACCGAAAACCAACACTTTGGGGGCATTCCAGAGAAACCTCTGAATGGAAAGAGGGGAAACACTCTCCCAGCCTGTGTCACTTGGTCTGTCTGTTGCTACCAGCACGGTGGCCATAAATACTCCCCGTGAGTCACAGTGAGAATCCACAGTCTCTCTGGAGACACAGCAGAAGGGCGGCAGGTGCGCCCAGCCCCGCTCCTGTGAGGGAATCACGACCTGGGGTAGCAAAACTGCTCTCCCGGCCACAAACATGCAAATGGTCCATTCTTCCCCGAACAGGCTGCAAAGGAGAACTGTGTAGTCTGACCACTGCCGGACATGGCTCACTGGTTTCCAGGGGCCCCCAGCTCCAGTCTAGTTTCAGCCTTTATTTTTTAAAAGATTTTATTTATTTATTAGCCAGGGAGAGAGAAAGAATGCACAAGAAGGGGGAGAGGCAGGCAGAGGGAGAAGCAGGCTCCCTGCTGAGCAGGGAGCCTGATGCAGGACCGGATCCCAGGGACCTGAGCTGAAGGCCAATACTTAACTGACTGAGCCACCCGGGCATCCCTGGTTCCAGCCTTTAGATCGTCAGTCCTAAAACCCTGGGGCTATCTATGTGTGTGATTTTTAAATAAAAGGAATACCAAGCCATAAGGGGAAGAAGTCCAATAACATTCCTGATGGCAACTCTGAAGCTTTTTGGTAAATATGAAACATAAGATTCTTTCCAAAATAAATGTGCGGGGTGCTTCGTCAGCCTCGGGCAGCTGAGCATGGCCCATGGTGCTCCTCAGTTGTCCCTCAGTGGCCAGAGTGGTCTAGGCTTGCCTGCCTCTTCGCCCTTCACTTCACACCCCCCGAGAGTGTGTTAGTCTTGTCACTAGATTCCTGCACATAGAGGGAACATCACTCCTGCCCTCACCTCCCTGAGTCTCTTAACTCCCCTACCCCCAGCTCTCTGCTTAAACCTCTGTTTGAGAGGTTCTTTGGCAGCCCCTGTTTTTTAAAAGTTTTTTTTAAAGGAATAATCTCTAATATGTTGGTATCTATCATTTTATTTTATTAGTTTTTGTAGCTATCATTTTGTTTCTTTTTAAGATTTTTTAAAAATTTATTTATTTGAGGGGCACCTGGGTGGCTCAGTGGGTTAAAGCCTCTGCCTTCGGCTCAGGTCATGATCTCAGGGTCCTGGGATCGAGCCCCACATCAGGCTCTCTGCTCAGCAGGGAGCCTGCTTCCCCCTCCCTCTCTGCCTGCCTCTCTGCCTACTTGTGGTCTCTCTCTCTCTCTGTCAAATAAATAAATAAAATCTTTAAAAAAAAATTTATTTGAGAGAGTGCACACGTGAGTGAGGGGAGGGGAGAAGCAGGCTCCTGCTTCTTCCCAGCACCCCAAGATCATGACCTGAGCCGAAGGCAGACGCTTAACCGATTGAGCCACCCAGGTGCCCCTGTATCTATCATTGTAAAAGGCAGTGAGGTTTTTATCTCAAATCTGATTTAACCTTTTACCAGTGACCCAGCCATCACCAGGAACAGCGGTTCTCAAGGGTACGAATGACAGCCCAGCCCTGCAGTGAATCGATGTGCTACCCCATCTCCTGTCTCCACAGACAGAAGGCCTGGCGGTCCATCCTTCACCTTCGTCCACCCACACATGACCGCGGTCAAGGGCTGACAATGGGTGTGCTTTTATATCCCACGAGGAGCAGCACATGTGATTTGTAACAACTATTTTTTTCCCTGCCCTGACATTTTATTAGCCAAGATGTTAAAGTCATAGAAATTCAGAGCTGCGGGGAATGGAAGGTCTATGAAATAAAGTAACTATTCATCAAGACACTGGTTAAACTAATTATTGAACTGTGGATTACTACACTGTAGAGTCTTTCAGATGCAGAGAGTAGATCTATATGAGCCTATACTAACAATTTCCAAAATTGTTCAGTAAAAGAAGCAAGAAGCAGGACGATGTGTACACCAATTATCTCATTCGTTCTCAAAAGCTATCTACATAAAATGCCTGCAGAGTATTGCTGGAAGGTTATACAAGGAACCAGTACAGGGGTGCCTCTGGAGAGGGACCTGGGGGCCTGGGGTAAGAGGAGGGCTAACTTTCCACCATCTTCCCTTTTACTGTTTGAATTCCTCTCAAGGTCTATGTATCCAACCTTTTAAAAATATATTATAAATAAACATATAAACACAAATAAAACCTAGATTACACGTTTTCAGTTTGTAACAAGGAGAGAGACCTTGAGACCATCCGATGCCCTCATTTTCCCAATGGGGAAAGCACGGTCCAAAGAATGAGCCGAGGGTGGCTGGAGGCTGGACCACTGGCCCTTCGGTTCTGTTCTTCCCTTCCAGCATCTCCTTATTCATGGGCATGTTCTGGTTGCCCAAGGTTACCTGAAATCGACTCCCCAGTTACAGGAAGCGCCACCGTTATTCGTTTCATTGATATTACATGCTTAAAACAAGGAATCTGTGATCTAGGGGAGCCTGGGTGGCTCAGCGGGTTAAAGCCTCTGCCTTCGGCTCAGGGCATGATCTCAGGGTCCTGGGATCGAGCCCCAAGTTGGGCTCTCTGCTCAGTAGGGAGCCTGCTTCCCCCTCTCTCTCTGCCTGCCTCTCTGCCTACTTGTGATCTCTCTGTCAAATAAATAAATAAAATCTTAAAAAAAAAAAAAAAAAGGAATCTGTGATCTAGATTTTTTTCCAATCAAATTCTATTCTCAATTGGCCACAAGAGTTGTTCTCAAATCACTCCCTTTGTGAAAACCAAAGAAATGATCCCCCAGCTCATGCGGTTTCTTTAACCCTGCTTTTCTTTTATGGGATTTGCTGTAAACAAAGCACATGTCTGCTCGTTCCTGCCTGCAACATTTTGTTCATTTTCCCTCGTGCTCTGATATTCTGGCCAGACCCGTGCTGTCTGCTTTGGTGCTGTCTGCTTTGAAACGTGAGCTCCCAGAAAGGTCGACCTGATTCTCTTATATCGTTGATATGCGGCTAATGAATTATGCCCCGTATGGTCATTTCGGACATGACAGCCTTCGGATATAACAGCCTCTTCAACTAATGCACTTGACACAAGGCCCAAGATGCATTTACTATAGGTACACTTTATAAAATTATCCTAACACATAATCAGAGTACAGTCCTCTGACTCAAATAGGAAGCTCTATTTGAAATCTTGTTCCCCGTGCCTTTTTTCTGGACTTAACCAATGCAAGCTGAAATGTTACATAAGTCCAGGAGATTCTAAATGCTTGGGCTCTTTCAAGAAACCCACAAAATCAACACAGTCATTTGGTGGTTTAGGCTTTTGCCATTAACAAAGCCCAGACTGATGCTCTGTTTCTTATCCATAATGTATTCATCCAAGTTAAATTCCCTTCATTTTGCTAAATTGTAGCCACTGCTGTTTGTAAACTCCCAGAATGGTTATTTTATTAGGCTTTATTTTGGGGTTGAGGGAAAAAAAAAAAACAACAAGAAAATCTAACATGGTGTTTTTTTCTAACAACATTTTAAAAAAGAAACAAGCTTAAAACCAAAAGCTTTCATTTCCATGAGTCTCAGTTCACCTTCTTCTATTATATATTGTTGTCTGGACAAATAATAGCTATGACATCTTATTCTAGGGTTATCTTGTTGTTGTTGTTTCTTAATATTAAAAAAATTCTTTACCTGCCCATCCATTAATTACTTGAAAATATTTCCTTCTGGCCTCCAACTGCTCAGGGACCTCCCTTAGCAATTTCCTTACCTATGATTATGCTGATGGCCTGTGTAACAGGTTGCATCATTATGTGAGTTAAATTACTGTTGGTGTCAATGTAATGTCAAATCTGAGATCTTCCCATGTTCTGGAACCCAAGATGATGGCCCCAGGGGAGCTTCCCTCCGAAGCATGCCAGAAGACCTGGTGAGGTGTCCCTACGTGGTGAGGAGCCCATTGACCAGGAGTTCCCTCTTTTGGGGCCCAGTGCCAGAAAGGCCACCAGCCACCCCCATCACAATGGCCTCCAAAGTCCTTCAAGTGGTTCCCAACCCTCAGTGCTTCCCTGAGCATTTGATGCCAGAGTAGAGAAGCAAGCAGAAACCTAGCACGACTAGGATGACTTTTCCCCGGCATTTCAATTACCTAAGGGCAATTACCTTATAATTAGGACTCTTCCTTTTTCTGAAACACCAGAATAATATCCTAAATTTAGAGAGTACCTGTCTTCTTCTTTCAGGCAGCCTCGCTTATTTCTCAGATACCCTTATACCCGCCATTTTAAGTGTCAGGCAACTCGAATCATTATTTCTCCCTCACGAGTGAGCAAGATGAAACCCAGAGTAACGAAGACTGCACACACTGCTATGAATATTCTCCTACATATCTTTACACATAAATTTTTCTGAAGGATAACATTTCTGGAGGTGAAATTATTGAGTTAATGATACCCATCTGAATAAAGATGATCAAAACACCCACTATGGAAGGCATTCCAATTTAAGCTCCCATTATGCATGAATTTCTGCTTCTCTCTACCCTCAATGAGAATTTTCTTTTTTATGTATTTACCATTCTGGCACTTAAAAAAAAATAGCTAATTGTAGACTGAATATCTTTTTATATATTTAAGACTCACTTTATTTCTTTTTTCTGTCAGTCACCTGTTCTTGTCTTTCCCCATTTCTTCCATCATGTTGTGGACCTTATTAATTCAGTATAGCTTTTAGTCAATTAAGGATACTGGATTTTATTTGTGATTCCAAGTTCACTGTTTTTTTACTTTACTTATGATGGTCCATGAAGCTGTCATAGATGAACCCTGGGTTAATTTTCTGAAATTTAACACATTCATCTATTCCTTTATGGTTCCCAGGGTTTGTGTTATACCTAGCAAGACCACGCTATCACACGGTTTTTAAAACTTCTCTGTTTTCTTCTGCTACTTTTAATATTTAAATTTTTGATCCGTCTGGCATTTAGGCTGCCATAAGAAGTGAGGTATGGATCCAATTTTTGTTTTCCCAGATGGCAACCCAGTTGTCCCAAACGATGTATTGAATAATGTATCATTTCCTTACTGATACAAATCCCACGTCGAGCTGAAGACAAAGTTTCTGTACATATCAGCACCCAGTTCCAGATTCTATTCTGTACTATTGATCTTTCTGTCTATTCAGGAGTCAGAACTATATTACTTAAATATATATATAATGTTGTTTAAAACATGTACTATCCGGCAGAGCTAGTTTATCTTAATTATCCTCACTTATCCTTACCATGAATAGAGCCAATGCTTCCATTCCATTTCCTACCTGATTGTTTTTCTCTAAAGCTATTTTTCTATGTGAATTTCCTGCCAAGCCACTTTACTGCAGTCTCTTGTTATTTATGGTAAATAGCATATCATTCAGCTATCACACAGGTATATCATACGTGCATAATAACTCCACCTCTTGCTTTCTACCTGTGGACTTCCTTTCTTTGTTTCCCTTGTCCAAGAGCATCAGCTAATACCTACACACCAGCATGTAACAAATGCAGTGGACAGCTTCATTTTGAGGGCAGCATGACCCCTAACAACCCATGCAATCCTGCTAGCTCTGTATTCTGCAAACCCTTAGAAGAAACAAGGAAAAAAAAAAAAAGGAGAAAATCAAATTGCTGGTTTCTACTCTGGGAAGCAGGGAAATATTGAAGAAGGAAATGTTTTTTTCTCTAGGACCCTCCCACTGCTCCTCCCTTTTCCCCCACCACTAATCCGCCCCCTGGATTATGCTGGCCTCCCCCTCCCCTTTTATGTGCCACACTTTATAGGGCTAGGTGGGTATTTGTATTTTATCAATGCCAAAAATAAAACAAGAAACTAATACCCATCCTAAGAACTTCCATGAGTGACTTCCTACATTATACCTACACAATTTCCCGTACTTAAAGTTTTCAATGACAATACTAACCAAAACCCACTACGCTATAACTTGCCTCTTCGAGCTACTGGGGGGTCAGGGATCAATGAATGGATAAGGAGCCACAAAACTGCTAGAGAGGGACCTTCGCAAGCTCTGGTGTATCCGCCATAGCAGAGGAGTCTGGTTTCCAGTGTACGGAGTGTCACCCAGTCTCATCCAAATACTGCCCAGTCTATGAAAGCCTCAATCACATCTCACCCCCTTTACAAAGCTTTCCTACACCACTGTACCCAGGCCTTGGAGAGAGACTGCTAGTTGCCAACCTCAACATCCATTCTCCCCTTCTTTCGTAGTAATAAACTTCCTGAATTTTAGCTGTACACACGACTGCCTAGAAAAAAAGGCTCTATTTCCCCAACCTTTCTTAGAAGGGAGAACGTATGCCCTTCTTCTCTCCTTTCTTCTGGAATAACTATGTGATGGCTGGAGGTCTGGCAGCCATCTTGAACCGTGTGAATGAGGACCACATTCTAGGGATGATGAAGTAGAAAGCTGGGTGGAGCCCAGGCCTCTGACTGCTTCACGGAATACATATCTGCACTGATCAAGATTTCTTGTCCACGAGAAAATAAAACCCTGTGTCTTTAAGCCACTGTTGATGTAGGTTTCCTGTCACATGCAGACACATTTAATGCTGACTGGTACATACTGAAGGGAACCTTTCCCGATGACCATCACAGGGGGGCTCAGAGCACTTTCTCATGCTTGATCAGGAGTCAGCCTCACCTGCCCCTCCAGCCTGCTCCCTGACAGCCCCTGTCCTTCTCAGTTCTGCTTCAGGTCAGGTGCCTACTCTGTGTCAGGGACACAACAGCCACTCAGTAAATATTTGCTGAGTGAGGAACTCTGACATGAAAGAAATGCCATGCTTTCCACGGTGTTATCAAGAACATGAGGGGAAAAGAAAACTTTCTCTTACCCTAGGAGACCTGGCAAATGTTTTGTTAACTTTAATTTATTCTCTGACACTCCCTCCTGGCACAATGGTCATTATTTGAATAACAGTTGATTCTCCTCTAAGGTCAGGAAATTTACGCTCAGTGGCTAGCTAAAAGTGAAGAAAATTCATAGAATTCAAATGAGGGCATTCATGCAGATGGGCAAATATCTTTTTTTTTTTTAGAGAATTTATTATAATCCATGGTGGCTATAAGAAGCCATTTACACAATGCAGCATCTGATTCAGTCTGGGGTACAGGGAATGTTCTCAACAAATATTTTTTGAGTTTGTGATTTATTTTCATTTTTTACAGCATTTATTTTTTTCATCGTTTCTTTTACCTTATTTTCCTACACAGACGAAAACTCAGCTCTTCTCTTCAGACAAGCCTTGATTCCCTGAGAGGCAGTGGCCAGTGTTTAGATGAGACAGGCTTTTTTCTCCCTTGTCTTGGTTCAGCACCTTCCTGATCTTCTGACTACAAAAGGGGACATGAGAGGGGCACCTGGGCGGTTCAGTCGGTCAAGTGTCTGCCTTGGGCTCAGATCGTGATTTCAGGGTCCCGGGATCAAGTTCCGTGTTGAGCTAGGACTGGCCCTCTAGCTCAATGTGCCACTTGTGAGTGGTAAAGGCAATTTAGGAGGGCCAATCGACATTTTTTAAATAATAGGGCAGTAAAATGGATCAGGTGCCTCTCATGTAGTAAGGCATTACTCCACCACTCCCCATGCGTGTACCTGTGTCACAAGGCGGAATGCATTTTCTGCTGGGGGTCTAGTTGAACTAGTTTCAACTCCAGATGTTGGAAACCCAGCCCGAAGCTGGCCCACAGTGTTCTGAGCACAGTCCCAGAATCACACCAGCCTATTTGTCTCCTTGTGAGTCCTTCACCTGGCCTTTCAGCTCACCAAGGAGACCTAGATTCAAAAGGCAAATTTCCTGAAAAGGGGAAACCCCGACTTAAGTCGCCCTGGCATCTAAATGGCTGATTACAAATGCTCCTGAGAGCAAGTTTCAATAAGGTGGGAAAAGACCATTGCCTTACTGAATGGAGAGGAAAGGAATGAAGGTACCCCCACTGAACTTGACCGCTGTGTCCAGCTCTGGCCTCACCTCTCACTCCCGCTCACCCCCCTCTCCCCCTCCCCAACATCAAGCCAGTTGTACTCTGAAATCATTTACGATGTTGGGACAACAGGGACCACTGAAACTTCTGACTAATAAGGCCTTGGGTCGACTTGTGGATGGAGCCTCCCACATGATTTCTGTCCCCCGAACACCACAAATGATTGAGAATTGGCTGCAATGTTAGCTGTCCATCAATGGAAAACATATGTCTAGGGAAGGCAGAAAAAAACAAGAGCCTCCACTAACTACCAAAGACAGACATGGGATCCCTGCTGAGTGTGGCCAGGGGGAGGGAGCACTCAAGACTGTGGGCTATTTGTTTTTTTAGACTTTATTCTTTGGGCATCAGTACCCTTTCGTACCGTTCTAGCCCTAACGATTTGTTCAAGGTAAGAAGACGCCTTCTGACATGGCCATGAATATTGCTCCCAAGAAACATTTCCCCGGCTCCCGTGAAAGAGGAAGGCCTGATTATGTCCCATCTCACTCTGTCCATCCAGAGCTGCAAGGACTGGAGAGGAAAGATCTTCAGCATCTTCTTGCTGCTGCTCGAAGCCCATAGTCTGGTTTAGAAGGAATACTTTCCGGCACTCTGCCCCTCAGGTATTTCTCTTCCTTATCTCACTTCCTCCCCATTTCTGAGAAAGACAGGACTTGCAGAGACTGAGCCTGAAAATAGTTTTGCCTTTTTGATGATCCCAAAGAAAGATATCTCACCTTTCCTAATGCTACCTGACTGGCTGACTGCTTGGGGGTGGGGGGGGGGGCGGTGCTGTTACAGCCTATGGGGGTGCTAATTAGAATCAGTTAAAACCCAGCTGGCCTGCCCTGGCATTGAATTACCTTCCAGGACTTGTTCAGTCCTTATGAAAATCAAAGAGGGATCCAGAGAGAAAGAGATTCTGCAGAGATTCTAACCCAGACTTAACCAGCCAGCATCCCTCTGCTCAGGGAGGAAAATTGTTGCTGGATTTGTCAAAAGGATAAAATGCCTGAGGTTGCTGAGCGCATTATAGTTTATAACAAAGTGATAGTATAGTTTATAACAAAGTGATGGATCTGTCAATGAATTTAATTGTGGGGATAATTTCACTAGGTGTGTGTATATATGTGTATATAAACACACAAACACATATATATCACATTAGGTTGTGCACTTTAAATATATACACTTTGGTCAATTATACCTCGATAAAGCTGGAAAAAAATAAATGTAAAAAACTATTCTCCATCAAAAAATAAATAAAAATGTAAAGTATTCCTTTTTAAAGGACGCCCAGATGACAACTTGAGAAACACACACACACACACACATACACACACACACACACACACACACACACACACACACACACGACCTTCAGTGGCCAGGATTTATCGCATATCTACTGCATGCCTGGAGCAGCCACCTCCGCTGGGCAGACAGCTACAATGTAAAGTCATCTGGGTGCCAGATTACTCCCTCACCACCACACACGCGTCACTGTGAAAGTTCCTACCTTACACTCTAAGGCAACTTACGTAAAATCAGTGCTCACTGAATGTTTAAAGAAAAGAGAGAGACATCAAGTTATCAAGTCCAAATTTATCAAATTGTACGCTTTCAATACATCTCGTGTACTATATGTCAATGATGACTCTCTAAATTCGTCTTTTTTAAAGTTCAGGTAGTCCATTCATAATTGTTTGGATAAACAATACTTATATTTTCCTAACTCAAGCACCTCCATTTAAAACACAAATCAAGTTGGCTCCCATAAAGTGCACTGGGAAAGGATCTGAATGGGAAGGAAACCGTGTGTCCACACCGTGGGGCAGTAAAGCTACAGACAAGAAACAAGTGCACGCAAAGGTTACTAATAACCTAACACAGGATGTAACAGGTGCCAACTGAGTGACTCAGACAATACATGCTCCAAGAGCTGTGACTGCTGGCTGATCTCGCTCCGGGGGACCAAGCCACTCAGCTGTCGCAAATGCAGGCTACACGCCCCTCTCCCAGCCCCAAAGGCATCACCCGTGCGTGTCCATTCGCAGGGGGCACCGCAGATCCCCTAGCTCTGGTCTCCCTGGCCTCACCCACAGGCTGAGAAAGGGAAAGCCAAAAGAACTAGATACATTTTGGAACAGAGTAACAGACGAAATGGCCCCAGGACTCAAATGTGGCATTAACCACAGGTAGAAACACTAAAACCAACACACTAAAACCCAAAACAGATTGGCCTCTACACCCGTGTGTAAATTTCTACTTTGGCGTTCTGAAAACTTTATGACTTGGTTTATAGATAAATGTAATAGGACCAATTTCCAAACAGCAATTTAAAAGCCACCTGGCAGGGCGCCTGGGTGGCTCAGTGGTTAAGCATCTGCCTTCGGCTCAGGTCGTGATCCCAGGGTCCTGAGATCGAGCCCTGCATCGGGCTCACTGCTCGGCGGGAGTCTGCTTCTCCCGCTACCATTCTCTCTGCTTGTGTTCCCTCTCTCGCTGTGTTTCTCTCTGTCAAATAAATAAAATCTTTAAAAAAAAATTAAAAATAAATAAAAGCCACCTGGCTAAAATTTAGCAGAACTAACAGGGTCCCAGACACTCAATCATAATTAGTTCTTATCAGGAGACAAATGAAGAGAGTTTATAATAAGTATAGGAAGAAAACACTGTAGACTGAAATACCTAAATTCCTAAAGTGTTGCAATTTCTAACCTCTTAACACAGTGCCTGGAACACAGTAGCTAGTCAATAAATGTCTGTTGAATGAAGAACAAATATATTGTATAGGAACTTTAAAGTGTCTAAGACAAGGCTCTGATTGTTTTATGTGGATTAGCCTGGTTTCTATTATAAGCACCTTAAGACAACCACATCTTATTTTATTTTCACAAGTCAAAGTCTATAAGGTTTGTTTCTGTAATATGTACATTTCTTTTTTTTTCTTTAAGATTTTATTTATTTATTTGACAGAGAGAGCACAAGTAGGCAGAGAGGCAGGCAGAGAGAGAGGGGGAAGCAGCCCCTGCTGAGCAGAGAGCCCGACGTGGGGCTCAATCCCAGGACCCTGAGATCATGACCTGGGCCGAAGGCAGAGGCTTTAACCCACCAGGCGCCCCAATATGTACATTTCTTTAAAAGTTTTTCTTCTCTCCTGAAAATCACTTGATGGCAGGATGCCTTAGGTATGTGTGTATGTGTCTATCTCAGAGTGATTGAGTTCTCAGCTAATGGCAAAAGCGGGCTGTGTTTATCAGATTGTCTTTATCTTTTACTTTCCCAATTTGGCTTTCCATGTCCTGAGCCTGTCAATAGCCCAATTTTAATGTTTCACTCTGGGCATCGTAAAACTATCAAAGAAACAGCACCCCTACCATATATTATCACTATGCAGGATATAAGGAGCATGGTCGTCTCCATTCTCTCTTCTAGTCGGGGAGAGAGAGAGGCATAGAGAGCTCATTCTATCAGCCTGAACATGCCAGAATCTCCTAACTCAGAAGGAAGAAATCGTGCTGCTAGACCTCCTAAGATTACTAGCACTCACCATTCTAACTCAGCAAAGTTGGCAACCTCTAGACCTTTTAGTGTAGCCCTAACACTGAACCACTCCCGTATGATTTGTCTAGTGACTTTTCTTGTTTCTAGAACAGCCCGCGCTTTGTCTGTCAATGCTAGCTTCAAACCTGCCCCCTCACCTGCCATCCCAACACACTCCTGTTAGCCTTTGATTCTTTCTGTCTCTCAAGAGTTATCACAATCTCTCTCAAAATCCTCTATTACACAAAGGGATGCGAAATCTCTTCCCCACAGTGACAGCTTGGAATGGAAGTGTGGGAAATAGGTAGAGCCTAGATTTGGAAAATAGACTTCTCCCACCCTTCGCTCTAGGAGGACTTTACCTTTGTGTCACATGGTCCTCTGGTCAGACCTGGAAGAGCTAAGTCGAGCCAGCCCTCTGTCCCAGCTGACAGGAACCCAGATGAAGGAAGGTCACAGTGCCCAACGAAGCCAGTCAACAAACGCACAGCAGAGCCCCACGTCCACCAGCCCTTGGCAGTCCCCAGCCCTCCATGCCCCTTCTTCATCTAAGCATCTCGTGTGAACCCCAGCCCTCCCCATCTTTCAGCCCCTCACTCCCGGTCCGCTTCCCCCAGCAGGACCCCCCAGCTCTCACAGCTTTGTACACCCCTGAGCTTGACCTTCTTAGATCCACACTGCTTCCTGCCTACATCATGTCCTTGGCACTTACCACAAACAGACTTAGATTTCAATATATGTGCACTTTATTTTCCCAACTGAATTGCAAACTCGGAGGGCAGAATTTTCCCTAGTAAAACCACCTTTTGCATAGTAGACACACTATAAAAATATATGAATTCAGGTGGGATAAGGATGAAGAAGGAGCTTCTGCCTCCCCCAGGACGGGTCTTAGAAGCTTCCAATACCGTGTGTTTTTTTACACCTAACACGTGGGCCTGTAGTTTACTGTCGCAGCTAAAGATCGTCTGTGGCAGTCCGGGGGCAGACTGTTATTGTGGCCACAGCCATTTGCTGCGTGCATATTTATGAAAAATTATCCTTTCAGGATGAAATTTTCCATGACTGGCTTCTGATCCAAAATAAGGGTGTTTCTCTCTCTCTCTCTCTCTCTCTCTCTTTTTCTTTTGGAAAATTTGAACAATATCCAGTCAGCCATGTAGAAGTTGGGCATTAGTGAAAAAAACAATGACATGTTTTGTCTTTCCAAATCAATGTAAGCCTTTCTTTGGCGTGACCAATTAAAAAACAACTAAACTTCAAAATGAGAAACTTTCCACTTGTCTAGGCCTCATCAAGGATGAACCTTGATGATAAAGAGATAGTGCAATAAGAATAGAACCAAAATAATTGAAATGCGTATCTCTTCACTTCACTTGCACTGCATTTCACAAAGGCCCGCACACACAGTCCGCTTCCCATGACTTCTGAAATCTAAAAAAAAACGTTGTATTTGTGACATCTCAGCATCTGCTGGGGCTGAGCTTCAGCTCCAAGAAACAAAAAACCTTCCAGATAATCCAAGGATAAATTTCGGGACAGTAAATAATTTAGTTACTTTGAAAGAAGAGTTCCCTCCAAATTTCCCTTAATACAGATTTGTTTGCCTTCTATCTTCTCAGTGATAAAATTTCCTCTCCTGATACTTGTTTAAACACTCGGATTTACTCAAGTTCAATTCTGTGCCCTGACAGTCAGAGAGAAGTTTAGAAATGACTAGTCACCTTCACTGGCACATGCATTTTTTAATTTGGCAATAAATGTTGCAAAACATTTGCAGTCTATAGAATATGACAACATGGTAGACGTTTTAAAATCTGATCCCTCACTCATGTTACCAAAACTGTACAGCACACCAGTAACAAACACCAAAATAAATATAAAAATCTTTACTTCGGTTTCTTTTATTTTTTAGTTTAAAAGAAAAATATTTTAAGAACATGTGGCATCACATAATTCAAAAGAACTGTATTGTATATTCTGAACCCATTTGAACATAGGTAGAATATTAAAATTTTTTTTTTGTCTTTTTTAAATTATTATTATGTTATGTTAGTCACCACGCACGTCATTAGTTTTTGATGTAGTGTTCCATGATTCATTGTTTGCGTATAATACCCAGTGCTCCATGCAATACGTGCCCTCCTTAATACTCAACACTGGGCTAGCCCATGACCCCACTGCTCTTCCCTCTGAAACCCTGTTTGTTTCTTGGAGTCCATAGTCTCTCATGGTTCGAATATTGAAACATTTTTTTAAGTCCAAATTTCAATACAAAGTATTCACATACACATACAACCCAAGAAAACCAAAAAGAAATAGGTAAGGGAGCCAAGTGGGTAGAAATTCCCTTGATATAACAAAGACACAAAGCTTTCCCCCAGATCAGTGCATGAGTTTGGTTAATTCGACCCTCAAAGATTTCTCCGACTCATAAAAGGAGGTTGATATTTACATTGTAGGACCAGAGAAAAAGGCAGGAAAAGTTACCAATACACTCCTCTCAGTTCCTACTACCTTTTCAGAGTTTCTATCACTTAATTCACCTTTCAGTTATCCTCGTCACTCCCCACTTTACACAGCCCTCTTTATTCTGAAACGAAATTCCCCAAAGCAGATAAAGCAGTGGTCAAAGACCCCAGCACCCATAAAGACACCCTCTCCTCTGAACTGCCCATCTCAGTAAATAGCTCCCAGAGCCGCCCCATTGCTCAAGCCAGAAACCTAGACTTCATCCTAGATCCTGGCCACCCTCCCTTCCTCCTCCATTCAACCCACTGCCGGCCCCACCTTCTAAAATCAGCCCTACTAATTTCTCTTTTTGGGCCACCAGCATCTCTAACTGGCTCACTACAACAGTCCTTAATTCTTTAAATTCTGATCCATTGTCCAGGAAGACAAAATCCAAATCTGATCAGGCTACAGCTCAGCTTGACAATTTTCTACCGGCTCCCCTGTCACCTTCAGAATAGAGCCCAAACTCACCCACTGCAAGGCACTGAGAGTGACCTCTCGAGATTCCAGGATTAAATCTTAAGAATGGAAGGGAGAGAAGGAGGAAGGAAGAAAGGAGGGAAGGGAGGCAAGAGGGAAGGAAAGAAGGAAGGAAGTCAGCTGATGAAATAAATCTCACTTTTCCCCGTGCTTCCAAGTCACGGCCACCCACCACCCCACTTGACAATGCAGCCACAACCAAACTATTTTCAGTTTCCCATTTCAGGTCTCTGCTTAAATGTCACTTCTCAAAAGCTCCCCCAACCCCACGCGTCTAGTTCGACACCCCTCTCAAGTGCCCCCATGGCATACGTCATAGTGATTTTCATACTATGTAAATTGCCTCTTTGCTTATCTGCCCCCCCAATTTGAGCGTAAGTCCTCTGAGGTCGGGATCCATATCTATCATGTTCCTAGGCCTCGCTTGATGCCTGGAATGTGGCAGGGGCTTCCTAATGCTTTGCTGAATGACCGCATCAATGACCTCGAAAACAGGGAGAAAATGAGAGAGGATCGAGATGCTTGCGACCCCCCCACCTTGGACGAGCAGTGGTGACTGACCACAGAAAGAAGGGCCTGTGCCTTGACTCACCCCTCCTCACAACCCTCTTCATTGCGACCTCCTTTCATCACAGTGGAATGATGTACGTGTCTGCAAAGAGTGCAGAAGCCCCGGTATTTGCCCGCACTGGTGCCACTTCCTGGCCTCGGTCTGTAGGTCAGAATGGACTCCAAGCCGACCTTCCTCCTCTCTGGCCACACTCCAGGCTTGACCTTCGTTTTCCTCTCGATGTGAAAATACAGTCTTCACTGCTGTCATGCCTAACCGCACGTGTTAAGGGAGGAAAAGGCCCCGCACCCGTTTAAGACATTATTAAAATGTCTTCAATGGTTTTGTTGTACTTGTTTTGGTTTTTAAAAATCTCTTTCATGGCAACACTTCAGTCGTGACAATGCTTGCCTCGTGAGGCCAACGACGATCACAACACAAGCTGCCGGGCCAGTCCGCACAGGTGAGCTAGCACGCGTCCCTAGGGCTGCACACCCGGCAGAGAAGCAGGGCGGGGGGGCATCCTGAGATGGGAAATGATTCTGGCCATGATCTCCTCGAAGTGAAGCCATCTTGGGGCTCCCCGAATTTCCCGAGGCCCCAGAAGAACTCCCCGCTTCGGCAGTAACTTTTCAAAAGTAACAACAACAGACATCCATCAACCACCATAACTACAGAGTCCAGACAGAAAGAACATCAGTGTGGACGGGCTGAAGCTTCTGGTGTTAGAGCCTGGCATGGAGGCAGGGACGGTCAGGAAAAGCAGCATGATGCTGAAACACTTTCCTATCTATGACCAGAATCTGCCCCCTCCCTAGCCTCCACCCCATTCCTGCCAGCTAGATGGAGCCTCCTGGTCCCACTGGGGACCCCCCATGGGCTGAAGGCCAGCTCCCTGAAGACCCCTAAGGAATTCTGAGCGGTGTGCGACAACAAGCAGAGGCCTGGCCTCTTCTCTTCTCGCCTGACCTCCAGCCCAGCTTCTCCCCCTCTCTCCGTCCTCCCACACTAAGATGAAGCAAGATAAGGGGGCCAGTAGACCAGCATGGTGAAAGGAGCCAGGGTGGAGGGAAATAAGGGGTGACCGAACCAGGAAATGCACCACTGCATTTCCCCAAACCACATGGACTTAAAACTCGTCAGACCGGTTTAAAATTAGCCAATACCCAGAAGAATGTATTAAATGCAACTGTTATGATTCATTTAGATTCACTCCAATTCCAAAATGAGAGATGACAGTGCAAAGACTGGATTTATTTTCCCTAAACCAGTCACAGTCCCACCCCCACCACGCCTGAGCAAACGATGGGATAAAAGGATCCAAGCACAGACTTCAAAACAGCTCCGTGCTCATCCGCTGGAGGAAAAGAAGATCTGAGAAGAGCTGAAACCCTGAGTTAAGATGAGGACAACCAACGGGCTTGTTAGGTCTTCCTGGTCGAAGGAAACAGTTTCTGGAAAGCTTCGCGTGTCTACAGAGTACTTTCTCTTGCTGGTCCTGTTTTGCTTTCCGACATAGGACCTTCTGGATTGTTCCGTTTGTTTGTCATTTAGGATGAGGTCCGGTCCGCAGGATCTGTCTGCTTTGTCCCTTGGTCAGTCGGCCTCAGAAACTTCCACTCCTTCCCTTCTTTTCCTTCTCCAACACTAACCAGCATCCAATTGGAATGAGGTACACGCATGACCTGGGGAATTCTTTGCCTTGTTGGGACAAATGTCAATTAAGATATTGGATCTGTAAGAGGCATAATCCAAACACAAAAATCTTGCTACCAAAAGCAATCCTTTTTCCCATCCACTTCCCAAACCTCGGTTCGACCACCTGCTACAGTGACACCAAGTGAGTCCTCAGGTTCATCAGGACGAGGCCCAGAATACTGGTAAACTCATCAAGGGCCCCAGAAGAGGAGTTTCTGTAGACTCACTGAAGTCTCCCCCACCCTCTCCCCTCCCTCAGGCAGCGGCTCCCTCTTTTCAGGAAGCAATCTCTCTTTTCCATTCAACTTTCCATAAAGAAGCTGGAGTTTTATTTTTCCTTGGCTTCCAACCTGTGCTTTGGACAGTCCCATAAAATTCCTCAGTAATTTATGGCCTGTTTTTCCTTTCAAGTGGAAAAGCACTAATCCCTCACAGAGGGGAAAGACAAGTGCTACCAGTGGGAGGTATTCTAGAAATATGTCCAGTCAGCACAGGTGAGTTGGGCCCTGACCCACTCTGGAAGGCTTACGTGATGGCCCTCGCCCTTGACATAGAGCATGGTCTCAGTAACAGCCTGGGTCCAAGTGAGTGCCTGCTTTTGAAAGATTCCTCTTGACCAAAAAACTTATCTTCACCTGTCACTGACATCTGAAAATTCCAGAGGTACAGATGTCACCCAGATGCCATCCTCTACATCACTCCTCTAAAATGCCAGCCTGGAATACTCATTATCGTGCATCGACACCTCAGTGTAAATGCGTTTATCAGCAAGAGGAACCCAGGAACCTTGACTTTGCCCCCGGCGAGGAGGGGCTCTGCAGGGCACATAAACATGAAACCAATCTTCGTCTCCTTGCTTCCTTCACAGTTTTTGCTGCAAGTCAGTCCCAGTAATCAAACTCAGATCTTTGAAAGTAGTCTTTTTTTTTTTTTTTTTTTTTACCATCTTGTCTAACGGATGCAAAGGAACGAAGGAGTAAAATACACCTTCACAACAGAGTTGATTGGTAGCAACAATCAAGTAAGAGATCATCTCTGAGGAGAAGGAGCTAGAGTTAACCTGCACTTGGATAATATTCAGCCTGACCTGATTCAGGAAAGAAGAGGAACCAGGGGCTTCTGGCCTCAGTCCTTGTAATTCCATAAGAACGATCTCAAAACCGTAACACTAGCTTTGCTACTGCTTTATAAATGTTATTGGCTAAAGACAGAACAGAGATCAACTACTAGAATATCACTTAGAAAATCTTGCTTACGAGGAGCCTATTTACAACCGGATATTCACATAAAAACATTTGTCCAACCTCAGCTTCCCTCCCTAAACAGTGTCGCATGATCAAATGAGCTTGGAAACACTACTCACTCAACTGTCATCCTGGAGATTAATGGAAATTAGCATATTAAAGGCTCTGAGAAGTCCTGCAATAAATGTTTCGCTTCATTTAAACTATTGTTTCCCAAATCTATCTGATTATGGCATTTCTTATTGTTTAAGACTTTTGTTTGTTTGTTTGTTTGTTTGTTTGTTTGTTTATGGGGGGAGAAATCCTCGTGCAGATTCCCCACTAAACATGAAACTCCACTCAGGGCTCAATCTCACAACCCTGAGATCATGACCTGAGCTGAAATCAAGAGTCACGGTTTTTACTATCCTTTTGACAGGTAAAGGCCAACCCTTAACAGACAGGTGAATGGTTATCTCAACCAAATAGACAAGTTTCAACTTTTGTCAGCCCAAAAAGTGGGCTGATAAAGTGCTCCAACCTCAGCCAATAGCTGAAGAGTAAATCGAAAACCTGAATAAATAAATCAGCCTCCCTTACTAGAAGTTGCAGACATGTGGTATTGGCATTCACTTGTGACCGATCAACTGGATGGGACAGATGGTAGTGGACGATGGGAGTGTGGCAGGTGGATGATGGCTTGGACCAGTGTGGTAGAATCAGCTCCACGAGCACCTTCTAGGAATTAGGAAGCCTGTTTGTTCCTATTTTCTGTGTCTCTACTGCATTTTTTTTTTACTTTGATCCAATCACTTAAGTTCTGGGCTCTATTATTTTTTCCATCTACATGAGGATTTAATGAATCTCTGTTACTAGGTATCAGTTTTTACATCCTTTCAATTGGAGGGAATATATTCCATAGGCCTTTCTACCACTTGATCATCCCTAAGAGGAAAAGAGAAAGAAAGAAAAGGAAGGGGAAGGAGAGACAAAGGTAGGAAGGAATTTTGATTCAGTTGAATGCCTTTTGAACAGAGCTTCAATGTAAAAATACGTAATGGTATTGAATGTGTAATGGTTTTGATGTCAATGCCTTCTGGGCCATGCCCTGGGCCTCCTGGACTCAGTGTGTTTGGCTACATATCCGTGCGTGTGCCCCAGGAAACAGCCCCATCCTAAAAACCAAGAACCCCAGGTGCTCCTTCATCTGCCCCAACTGCCAAGTCCTCCTCTAACTTCCCTGGGTCTTGCTGTCCTGAGATATCAAGTTAAGCAGGAGAACATGTACTTCTTACCATACAACTATGCGGGGAGAATCAAGACAACAGGTACAGATGTCTGATTAAGATATTAACATGAGGGGTGAAGGTGAAGGTGAAAACACATTATTTTCCAAGGACCTCCCATTCCCGATCAAGAAGTGCAGAAATGCCCTGTGCCTGCTGAAGGGTCACTAGAGCGGCAGGAACCCGCCGTGCAGCTGCCAGGCGCCAGCCAAGCTCTCCAACTGGGGCTTTCGGACACTTCAACCCAAGACCCCGGAAGCACTGCTAGCTGATCCTGAGTGCCATTTGCAGGGGGTGTTAGGAGATGGGGGGCTCCTGGAGAACATAAAGTATGTCCGTTCATGGGGTCATTTCTGCATCCCACGTTAATATGGACTTGTTCACAGAGGAGGAGTCGGGCAGGTTTTTCAGGGTCAGTCTGATCTACCCATTCCTTAAAAGCCACCTCCTGCACAAAGCCCTTCTCCTTATTCCCCTGGATGATCATAACACATCTGCCTCTATGGAAGTGTTTGGGTGAACAAATTGGAAGCTTACTGAGTGCAGGGAACCCTGTCTTCCTGACTTTCTTCTCCGCATCTTAGTGGTACTAATTAAAGTTCTATTAAACTAAAATTGGTTTCTAGGCCAATGTTTCTTAATTTTTAAAAATGTTTACTGGGACCCACAGATCATATAAATTAAACTCATATAAATAAAACTGAAACAGAGGTTTTATAAAGCCGTATTTACCCTTACCACATGCAATGCCTTCTGATAATTTCGGTACTGTACTATTCTACCTCCATATTTAAAATTGCTGTTTGAGGGGAGCCTGGGTGGCTCAGTCATTTAAGCGTCTGCCCTTTGGCTCAGGTCATGACCCCAGGGTCCTGGGATCGAGCCCCACATCAGGCTTCTTGCTCGGCAGGGAGCCTGCTTCCCCCTCTGCCTGCCACACTCCCCCTGCTTGTGCTCTCTCTCTCTGTCAAATAAATGAATAAAGTCTTTTTAAAAACTAATAAAATAAATAAAATTGCTGTTTGAGATCCACTTAATGGATTTCGTGACTTCAACTCATGGGTCCTGACCCATAGTTTAAAAAACTATTCATGATGTGCCCTTAGTATCTTTCCTCTCCCCAAAAGGAAAAAATAATGGATCTTCATCAAGAGGTAAATAAAAATTCTAAAAGTTCTTAACCAATTTAAATTTGGAAAGTGTCAAACGCCGCTCATTTGCCTAAAATCCAAATCCTATTAGGAAAGGCACAAGGCAGCCTTAAGGTGTGTGGGCGTTACTAAACTTCCACCCATAGGTTAGGACAGGATCCATGTCCCTCTCTAAAACTAACATGATCAGTCTTTTGGAAGGGGCATATCTCTTTTTTATATTCCTGAATGTAGGCAGGAGATCTGTCCTTTGGAACCCCTCTGCCTTCTAGCACAGCCCCCGGGAACAGAGCAGGGTTCAAAGCCCGCGGATCAGAGAGCTCTAAGGAGCTCGCCTCCGATGAGGGCACGCTCACGGGAACCCAGGGAAGGCTGCTCCGGCTGGGCTCTGAAGCTTCTTGGAACACAGAAAAGGGCTTTCAAACACACGCCTGATGGGTCTCATTTACTCTCCAGGGACTCAGGATGCTTTCTCAGTCTACAAAACTGCTGTACATCCCACCCACAAGGGGACAACCACATGACTCCATTTTCCTGCTTGTTTCTGAATCACTGTCTTATCTGTCTTCCTCCCTGTTCCCCTTAAAATAGTTGGCTTCACGGTTGTCTGTGCACAGTCATATGATAAGCAGTGATAAAAAAAAATTTAAAGAGCCAAGAAGGAGTAAAGAAGCAAAGTGAAGAAGACGTGTTCCTTGAGCCTGGGGGTGGGTTTCTAAGACTCCAGTTTCCTAGAAACAAAGCCCGGAGATCAATTTTAAATCTTTAGCCCTGACAATGTGAAAAAGCTAGGCACACTGGCTGAGAAACCCAAAAGCTGTTCACTGTTATCAGGTACTCGGGGCGATAAGGCCTGAGTTCTATTCTGGTCCCTACCAGGAGACGCCGGCTATCCCCAGTTTTCTCATCTGCAAACTTAGGAGGAAAATGCCATGCCCCTCCTCAAATCTGAAATCGATTCACCATTGCTACTTACATGTGTGTCACATGTTTCATTTTGCAGAGGGATATTAAATGAGTCTCACAACCCAATGAGGTAGGCAGAGCCAATATGACTATTCACATCTTACAGTCCCCAGAACTGAAGTTCAGAGAGGTTAAATTTCTTCCCCGAGGTCACACAGCTCATTAGGGTGGAGCTGAATTAATCAAGAATAAACAAGCACGCTGTGAATGCAGCCCTTTGTGAACGTATACTGGCCCAAAAAGGCTTGAAAGCAGGCAGCAAATACAAACTTAGCAAACTGTAGTGATTCCCTATGTAACTCTTTACTATCAGAACCACCATCTTTCCAAGTCATGCCCCTGGGGTGGAAAGCAACCCTCAACCCCAAGTGACCCTGCAACACACAGAATCCAATCAAATGGACTCTGACAACATGGTAAGTCCTAAACCACATAATCTATAATTTATTTTTTTACAATAGAATTCTAATAATAAAAATAATAGCTAACATTTTATGTGTGCCTATCATGTGATAAACACTTTTCTAAGCATTCCAAATGACACAATTAGAGAGAGATTAATGATCTTGTTTGACAGATGATGAAATGAAGGCACAGAGAGGTTACACAACTTGTCAAAAGGACGCACAGCTGGTTCAGTGGTGCCACCAGGATTAGAACCTGTCCCTCTAGTGCAAAGCCTTCACATTTAACCGTGATGCTTCAATATGCAGTAGCTGGTGCTGCGTCTTTTTTGCCTTTTCGTAAAAGTCAAATATATATACATACACTTGACCTTTTAACAACATGGGTTTCAACTGTGCAGGTCCACTTATAGGCAGATTTTTTTGGATAAATTCAGTACTATAAGCGTATTTTCTCTTCCCCATGATTTTCTTCCTAACATTTTCTTCCCTCTAGCTCTCTTTATTGTAAGAATACAGTATATAATATTATATGCAACATACAAGATATGTGTTAATCTACGTTTATGTTATTGGTAAAGCTTCCAGTCAACAACAGGCTACTAGTAGTTCAGTTTCGGGAAGTTAGAAGTTATACTTGTATTTTCAACTGACAGAGGTCAGCGCCCCCGACCCCTCTCATTGTCCACGGGTCAACTGTAATAATGGGGAAACTGTGAGTGCGAATGAGGGGGTATATTGGAACTCTCTGTACTTTCTGCTCAATTTTTTATAAACCGAAAAGTACTCTAAAAAAGCAAAGTTTATTGATTTTTTTAAAAAAATAATGCTGAAATAAAGGTAAAAGATAAAAGACCACCGCATATGTCGGCATCCTCCCTTGCCTTTTCCTGTTTAAAATAACATACAGATGTGTGGGGGTGTGTGGGGGGGGTGCATGCGCGATTTTTTTTTTTTTTTTTTTTTTTGAGAGAAGAGCGGAAGGAGGGGCAGAGGGAGAGAGAGAATCCCAAGAAGGTTCCACGCTCAGCACAGAGCCTGACACGGGGCTTGATCTCACAACCCTGAGATCATGACGTGCACCAAAATCTAGAGTCAGACCCTTAATTGACTGAGCCACCCAGGTGCTCCTGTGTGTGATTTTTTTTTAAAAATACATTCTTCTCTGTCATGGAAGGAAGGAGAACACTCCAGAACAAATATCTACAGAACAGCTACTGTTTAGGTAGATACTATTATAATTTAACATTAAAATTTATTTAAGCAATCAAGCAACTATTCTGTGCCAGGCAATATGCCAAGTGTTAGCGCAAAGTGGCATGAGTTTTTCCTCTCTGGGACCTCTTCTGCCTCTGGAAGAGAACAGAGAGTATCCGACCATCAACACAAGACATCAATAATTTTAAATGGAGGGCCCAAATAGTAAATGTTAACAGGATTCCAAAGACCAAAAGAGCTGTAGCCTGGAGAGTTCTAGGAAAAAGGCCCAAGAAGGAGGGAGACTTGGAGAGGTGGTCAGTATTCCTAGTATTCCAGGAATATGGATATGTGGGGATCGGAGCACCCAGAAAAACTGCACACAGATGAGATAAACAAGCTCCCATGGAGGAGATTTCCAGCATGAAGGATACAGGATCCCCTTGGCAGAAGAATGGGGGAGGGGGAAGGATGCAACCTACACATGGCCTGAAATGTCTGGTGGGGTGATGAGGCTAGACTTCATCCTGTAAGTACGTGGGGTTAGGGGAGACAATTGATTCTGAGCACCCCAAAAGGGTATTTAGGGCCACTGCACAACTCTTACATAAATCCCCTGGATTCCAGAGAACCAGGCTAATAAAGCTATGAAAATGAACCCTAAAGCTAGCAACATGAATTAGTACTCAGGCACCTGACACTTTAGTGAGCTGTTCTTTTCTAAAATGAAAAAAAAAAATTCTTTTAAACAGCTAGGCGGTCATGGCCAGGGACTTGCACTTCTTGTGAACTGAGCTCTCTGATTCAATGCGGGGAAAAAGAAGAAGCCCTGGGGTCCTGACACACAAAACAGGCCAGTGGGGTGGACGGGACTTCAAGTGTTAAGGCAGGAGGCTACCGCCATGAGTCTAGAGGTTCTTAAAAGCGGTTGTTCATCAGAAAAACATGTTCCCTACCTCTGGCGAATGCTGGAATTATTTTAACAAGGGGCTAAGGCTTCCATTTTAAAGCAACTGCAAATGTCCTTCCTCTGCCTTCAGTGGGGATCTTCAAAGAGATGACAAACACATCCTTTCCTGGGCATGCTTTGGTACTGGGATGGGGAGGACACAGAGGCCCAGCTTTAGCAAATGAAAAGACAGGATGCCCAGTTAAATGTGAATTCCAGACAATGAATACTTTGTTAGTGGCAGTATGTAAGTATAAGTTTAAGTATATCCCGTGCAATATTTACAACGTACCTATAGCAGAAAAGTAATGTTCAGATTTAACTGGGCATCCTGAACTGCACCTGGCACCTAACAGAAATAGGACAGAGTCCTGGGGGAGCAAAGAATACAGACCAAGAGCTTGAGTCCCCAGAACGAACTTTATTACCTACTTCAATAGACGCCCTGGACACAGAGTTAATGCTTACAGGCCCAAGAACCTTCACCTACATAAGCCTTATTTATTCCTGCCGGCAACCCTACAACCCAAGAAGGGTGATTGTTCCTAACCCTTTTTATAAACAAAGAAAGAAAAGTCTGAGGAGTTTAAGTGAACTGTCACAAAGTCACAGAGCTACAAAATAGAAGAACCAGACCCCCTGTTCTTGGGTGAATTCTGAAGAAAGTTTTGAAGGAAGAAAAGGACTCAGATGGTTGGAGAGAACAGGCAGGTTCTCAGAACGATCCCTCGGGAAGGTCAAGGACCTCTGTGCACCCTTCGGTTCTGTGACTTCAATGTCAAGTATCTAAAATGAAATCTGAACTCAAAAACCAAGGGTCCTAACAGAAAATTAACAAAGGAACGTATGATTCTTTACAAGCATCCAGTAATCTTTTTAAAAGGCTGGCTATCCTTCAACTCGTGCGACTCCTTAGCAATTCTGATGTCCTGGTCAGAAACAAAGTCCCGCACTCTCAGTACGCTACCAACACTCAGGCCAGAACAACAGAGCAATCGGCGTGCATTCCGTTAGAGGCTGGGCTTACAGAAGAGACGCGTGGTAGGAAAAGGAAATCAGATGCTTTAGCCTAGAGAAATGGGATATACACCTGGACCACAGCAAAATGGGTGGTAAAACACACACACACACACACACACACACACACACAAATCAACAACTTGTTTTTGTTTTGTTTTTGTTTTTGTTTTGTGTGTGTGTGTGTGTGTGTGTGTGTGTGTGTTTAAATGAAGGAATTATTTTTGGACTGCATTCCTGCTTTAATCTCACTGGTTTCCTGACTGCCCTCATCACCAAAATGCTGAAAACTGCTTGCCTGACATTTTTTATGCTCTTCTTCCAACGTAGAGGGGCTGGCTCCCTTCCCTGTTATTTAGATTCCATATTCTGTAAGGCCTGGCTCAAAATCTTATGAAGAACCCTTTGCCAGCTAGTAGAACCCACATTATTCTTCCTCTTCAGTGAATTCCCATAGTTCTTCAACTTCATTGTTTCAGAAAAAGGTGTTAATCTCAAATCCCCAAATGGCCCACTTGAGGAAGATCCATTCCTTTTTTTTCCCCTAATTATAATGTTTTTCAAAATATATACGCAAAACACTAGTTCTAGGGTGCTAATAATTTTTCACAAATAAGAGCATTCTATGATGAATCAGTCTGGGAAATCTGTGGTTACACACACAGAGGTGTATAAGTCCCTTTGCAGCTGGCCACCTTGGAGTCTTTAATATACTAATGTGCATTTGACTCTGAAACATTTCCCAACCTCTTTGATCACAGCAACCTGAGAATATTAGAAGGCTCCTACTCTTTGAAAGACACTCTGGCAAATACGGGTCGATTACATGTTCCATCCTTGGAGGCTGATTGATGATTCTCTCAGCTGCCCAAAATGGTTTAGGTAATCATCCATCTAAAACATCGGGAGATGGATTCATAGGCCCTGCATTCCAGAAATCCTGCTTGCTCGTTTGTTTTCAGAATATCCTTTGAGTAGGTCAATGATACAGGCAGAGGGGTCCAGTTAAAAAAATAAATGTAGGGGTGCCTGAGTGGCTCAGGCAGTTAAGTGTCGGGCTCTTGATTTCGGCTCAGGTCATGACCTCAGGGTTAGGAGATCAAGACTCGATCGAGGTCAACACTGGGAATTCACTAGGAAATTCACCCCATGTCCACACCCAGTGTGGAGCCTGCTTAAGATTTTCTCTCTCCCTCTGCCCCTCCACCCTCTAAAAAATATATAAAAAACAAATGTATTTTTGTGCGCCTTGAACACTAGGTAAAGAAGCAAGCTATCAAAAATGGCTTTGTGATTTTGATCGCAGTAATAAAGAAAGATAAGGAGGGAAAAAAGCAGAAGCTGACAGTTTTTCAGAGATACAAGACTCAGCTTCATGGAAAACAATAAAGATAAAATATCATCAAGTGCTAGGTCAAGCAAAGTCAAGGGCCAAAATGCAGACAGCCAAGTCTGTCAGGATCATGGTTAACAGAGGCCTTACATAAGGGTATCTAGATCTATGCTACCTCCTGTTTTCACAGATGTGGAATCTCAGGTCCAACACCACTGATTAACAGGAGGTGCCTGACTCCCTAGTCAATAAATTTCCCAAAGCAGGGGGGCGGGGGGGATGGGTAAGGGAAACGATTAGCCGGTCCAACTCTAAAAGTTGGACTCAGAGAGCCTTGTGATGAGCTCTCCTTCTTAATTAATTTTATACACCAGAATATTTATGTTACTTACTGATTAGTATTGTGTCTCCTACCAGACTATCTGCTCCATGAGAACAGCTCCTGGCATGCCACCTGGCATATAAGGTATTCGCTAAATGTTTGCAAAGTGGATAATAGGATGGCTGGAGCAATAAATGAACAAACCACTTTGTCCACTGGTAAGAACCTTTTGTGGGTGCTGCCATCTTTCTTTTCAGCACTCTACTGGATGGTGAACTTCTAAGGAAGAGCAGAATCTAAGTTAGTCTGATTAAAGAGTGCTGCCTACGTGACCTTCTACAAGACAAACCCCAAAGGCAGCCTTTTATTCAATGAACAGATGAGTGATTGGCTACACGTACTTCTCGAGTGGCTCATACTTTGCTTGGTGAGCCACTGGGAGGAAGACATTTCCATAACTGGCATCAAGAGATACTATAGC
>CM053610.1:53977856-54025208 GCA_028646535.1 Procyon lotor
GCACTAATCTCCTAAGAGGATTATGCAGGAAATTTGATACAGCCATTTCCCCCTTCTTTCTTCCATCTCTCTTTGATGGTTCAGGGTCAAGAATTCATTCATTCATTCATTCATTCATTCATTCATTCATTCATTCTTTATTTTACAATCCAAAGCAAGAAGCACATTTGGTCAAATGCTGGTTTCAGAGCCAAAAGAAAGCTGTGTGTTCTTTGAGCTGTGACCACAGCGGGCAGGCCGGGCTTCCCCGTGTTAGGAGTCCGCCCTTCTCCACAGCTCAGGCGGTGCCTTCCTCGACTTCTCTGGCTAATTCTGCTTCTCTCCTGACCCTGTCGCACAGGCTCCTGTTCTGATGGGACATTTCATCCTCTCCCTTCAGCTTTCCAACACTGGATACCGTGTCTTTTTCTTCCCGGGTTCCCTCCATTCGTAGGGCCCTACCCATGATTAGTGACTTCGAAGTCTCAATTTCTCATCTGAAAAATGAGAGCGATAGGATCCCCACCACCCGTCCAGAGCTGGCGCCGGCACAATGGGCGTGAATGCCGGGAAGTGGACCGAGCATGCCGGCGGAGCACTTAGGAATCTGGCCGTGAAGCTAAGGTATATCCTAGGTGTAGATGGGGCTTTCATCGAATCACTTCCTCTGGCCTGTGAGGCGGACGGGAAAGACGCTTCTTGCTTTATATTTGTGTTTATTCATCTGTCCACTTATTATCCCAACTCCTAAAATCCCTGCTGCTGTGGTTGCCCAGCGCTGCATAGATGAAGGTGGGGTGTGTGGTCTTTCCCAGGAACTGCATGATCTCGGGATTCTGCTTTAAAAACCCATTTAGCTCGTTCCTGAGTCTCAGACTAAAAAAAAAAAAAAAAAAAGCAAGGACAGTTGACCAGGCTGAGCGGTATGTGTTCGTTATCCCCCAGGACTGGACTGAGGTTTACACTTTTGGGGGGGGAGGTCTCCTGGCCTTCTGGGACTAAAAAAATCGATGAATTCTTTTCCTTGGGGATGAGAGCAGGTGCCCTTTCTCCAGGATGGAGAACACAGGTGGAGAACTCGACACCTCATCACCCCTAACACGGAGAGATGTACTTCCGCTTCTGTGTCAGCTAGACGGAAGCGATCCAGGGCTGGCCAGACTCCAAAGTTCTTGCGAAACTCCTGGCTTTCGTTTGTTTTGTTTTGTTCTCAATGAATCTTTCTTTCCTTGGCCTTAAATTCCTGCCGTTTTATTATTATAATTATTTTTCAAATGTCAGGGCTTTGGTTTTGGAACTCTCTTGTGTTTCTTTCTGCCCTGTCTTCCATAATCCTGCCCCCCATGCCCTGATCGCTCACCACACCACATCGCGCCCTGTACCCCCGTACATCAGATTGTCCCTCCCTACAAGCTGATTGCCACTCTTACCTCTTTGGTCTTCCTCTTAACCCTCCATTTCCCTTTCCCCGATTGTTCGAGGGTGAACTGGCCCCAAGTATGAAGAAGGGGGTAGGTTCACTTCCTTTAGATGTGTTATGCTTTTAAACAATGTTTTTAAGAACTAAGGCAATCATACCACCTGGCGTTGATCAAGATGTAAGAATTTATTCATAGGGTACAAGTGGGGTGTACTTGATGAGAGCTTTCTGGAGAGCAGTATGGCAAAAAATATCAAGAAATTTATGCCTCATTCAGTATTTATGTCTTGACTCAGCACTTCCATTTCTAGGTGAGAAAGATCATAGATGTATATAAAGGATGTTCTTTTTAGTATTGCTTAAAATATTGAAAAACTGCAAAATATCCCAAATGAGGGTTTGTTGTAGCTATCTAGAAATAGGCACATTAAACAATTGATTAAAACTTAACTCATCAGGGGCGCCTGGGTGGCTCAGTGGGTTAAAGCCTCTGCCTTCGGCTCAGGTCATGATCTCAGGGTCCTGGGATTGAGCTCCACATCAGGCTGTCTGCTCAGCAGGGAACCTGCTTCCTCCTCTTTCTCCGCCTGCCTCTCTGCCTACTTGTGATCTCCTTGCTCTGTGAAATAAATAAATAAATAAATAAAATCTTTAAAAAAAAAAAACTTAACTCATCAAGAGGCTGCTGGGTGACTCAGTAGGTTAAGCATCCAACTCTTGATTTTATTTTTAATTTTTTAAATTTTTTATTTATTTGACAGAGAGAGAAAGCAAGCACAAGCAGGGGGAGCAGCAGAGAGAGAGGGAGAAGCATTCCCTGCTGAGCAGGGAGCCCAATGCAGGACTCGATCCCAGGACCCTGGGATCATGACCTGAGCTGAAGGCAGATACTTAATTGACTGAGTCACCCAGGAGCCCCTAATTCTTGATTTTAGCTCAGGTCATGATCTCAGGGTCATGAGGTAGAGCCCTGCATCGGGCTCAAAGCTGGGCATGGAGCCTGCTTGAGAGTCTCTCTCTCTCTCTCTCCCCTCTGCCCCTTCCCACCAAAAGACAATAATAAAAATAACCAATAAAATAAAATGCTAAAAAAAACCTTAGCTCATCAATACTATGAAAGACTATGCAGTTATGATAATAGAAAAACAAAGTGAACACAATGCAAAGATTTTCCAAATGTTTTGACCAAATTCGCAGGTCATATTGTTTTGTTTTCGTGTTGTAATGGTCTCATGGACTCTACTGGAGTTTGAACCCAGGCTTTGCCATTTACAAGCTGTGTGACCTCGAACATGTTTCTTAACTTCTCTGTGTTTCAGTTTCCTTACCTGTAAAAGGAAGCATGAACAGTATCTACTCAGGGGTTATTGATATGATTAAATGATTAAAAACGGAAGGGCACGTATTGCATGGAGCACTGGGTGTGGTGCATGAACAATAAATCTTGTAACACTGAAAAAATAAAATAAACATATTTGGGGGAAAAGGAACATATAAAGTGTTTACACTAGTACTTGACACATAAAAAGTATTTACTATAATTAGCTCCTATTTTTTTTTTTTTAGATTTTATTTATTTATTTATTAGAGAGAGAGCAGGGGGAGGGGAGGAGCAGAGGGAGAGGAACATGCGGACTCCCCACTGAGAGGGGCTTAATCTTACAACCCCAAGGTCATGACCTGAGCCAAAATCAAGTCAGTTGGAGCCCAACCGACTGAGCCACCCAGGAGCCCCTACAGTTAGCTACTGGTGTTGTTAAAAATTATGTGTTTATGTACACAAACAGATAGGAAAAATTGGAAGGAATATATTGCAACTTATCTTTGGATAGTGAGATTATGGTTTTGTTTTTTTTTTTTTTTGCTATTTTGTTTCTCTTCTACAATTACTCCTGTAAACTTTTGAAATAATAGTATTACTAAAAATCCATGGGCTTATAGAAAGTGGTGGTGGTGGGAGATTATTTTAGGAGGAAATTACTCAAATGATGGAATGTCTGCAGAGTGTGTGTGTTGTGTGTGTGTGTGTGTGTGATTTGGGGAGGTACCTGCCCCAGGGGGAGGCCTGTGCCTCTGTCGGGGTACCTTCTACACCACCAGCTGCCACCCTATCCTTTTCAGTGTGGCAGTGGCTAATTTCTTACGGGCATTGCAGTTTACATGTGATAGGACTTTGCATTTTGTCAGGTACCATCTTTCAAATATCTGCTCTTGTAAAATCCTCAGATGACCCTCAGATTCTGCCAACAATGAGGCCTAAGTAGGTTTAGTGGCCTGACAGCACCCCCGAGGCTTGTGTGCTAAGGCTAGCATAGTGCTGTCTCTTCCTCTCTGCAGAAAGCCAGGAGGAGGAGGGGGCGGCCATCTCACCGCCTGCTCTCAGGGTTCTGGGCGACCGAGAGGCAGGGTTTTCTCCAGCTGTGCTAGGAACCAGACGACGCTCAGCCTCCCTGGAATTTCTCCTTTTTAAGCCTGGAGTCATGCAGGGTTTAAATCAGTTTGGTCTAGGGAGTACAACAGGAGAAAAGAAGGTGACACATTTATGATTCGGTGACCCACTCCCTTTTGGGGCAGGAGGAATTTCACAATCATTTTGCGTAATCAATCAGCCCAGAAGGTACAATTTAGTATCTGTCACACAGAAATTTAAGTTCTGTTTTTCTCTTTTGGCATTCGTGGGACATGTTTTTGTTACATCAAAGTGTTCGTTCCAAATATTTGGGATTCGAGGCGTAAACAAAAATCAGTCCCGCGACTTAGAGATTTCTATCTCTTTGGCTTCAGAAGTTGGAGAGACTGGCTGTCCCTCACCCCCCTTCTGGATTTGAAAGTTGACTTTCCTCTGAGCCCTAAGGATAACATTTATGAGATCAATACCTCACCGGAAGTTTTAGGAAAGAAAGAATAAGCTACCCTGGGTCTCAGTCATCATAAGAAATGTTTGCTTGGGAAGGAGAGGACCCTGGTGGGCAAGTCTCAGAAACCGTGTTATTAAATGAGAACATTGAAAGGGCTCATCTTCCACTCTGGGATTCCACCCTCTGCACTGCTTCAGCCTTGGTTTTTCCCATCTGCCTTATCTCCTTCCCAGGCCATGCTCTTTGAGCTGACAGTTTGAATTCAGGAGAAGAGAAGATGCAAGGAGCCCCACTGGCTTCGGTGGACAATGACCGCGGTGGTTTTCCCGTGAGGAGAGGGAGACCTCTTTCTGATCTTCACATTGTCTTGCTTTCCGTTCTGCCCGGCTTCAGCACTCCCTGTGCTTGTTTCCAAAACATGCACAGGGGGTCGCCTGGGTGGCTCAGTGGGTTAAAGCCTCTGCCTTCGGCTCAGGTCTTGATCTCAGGGTCCTGGGATCGAGCCCCGCACCCGGCTCTCTGCTCAGTGGGGAGCCTGCTTCCCCCTCTCTCTCTGCCTGCCTCTCTACCTGTCAGCTCTTTCTGTCAAATAAATAAATAAAATCTTAAAAAAAAAAACAAAACGTGCAGGGATGAAAACCTACATAAACATTCTTGAATTTGCCACCAAGCAGATACAGCAGTTGGCCAGAATTTGGGTATTTGCTGAGAGGAGAGAAAGCAAGTGAGAACCACTCACTGTGATGCCCCGAACGCTTGGGTGGATATTTAACATTTGAAATGTTAGGGGCAAAGGGTATAGTCTCCCGTGACAGGAAGATCCGTGTCGGGGGTGAGGCCTTTGCTCTCCTGCCTAAGTAAGGCAAAGATAGGAGGTAATGATAACCGTAATGATGATGATGGTTATAATACATATTTACTCCGTCGGGCATGATTTCTATGCATTTTATATACATGAACAACGACCCAAGGAGGGAGGTACTGTTGTATTCGCAGTTTGCAGATTGAGACTGAGGCATGAAGGGAGGAATTGACTTGCCCAGGGTCACAGGGCTATGAAGTGGAGCTGGAGCCCAGGAAGCCTGGGTCCTCAGTCCACCTTGTGCACAATGTGGTAGGCTTTTCCTCTTGATTGAAGAACTCACCTGGCCCGGAACACTGCCTTTCCTCTGGGGCAGTCAGGGAGAACACCGCTCTTATGAACCAAGGTCTGTAGTGTGGATGCAAGAGGACACGTTGTCCCTGCTGGTTAAGAGCCGTGGAGCTGAGTGGCTGGTCTGTTCCTCCAAGCCTGTGGTTTTTAGAGATCATTCTTTTCTTCCAGCTTGCTCTCTGCCAGGCTGGCTGGTTTGTTAGCGTGTGGTTTTCACGTTCCCGGGCCGGGGGCGAGAGTCCAGGTGATGGAAAGGCAGTGCACATGTAGTCCAGATGGGATGTGGGAGGTGGGAAGGTGGGGGCCAGATCTGGATGACACTGTATGGCAAGCCGGTCCATGAAATTGTTCACCTCGGAGCCACGAGAGCCACCAACTGAATGCTTTGAAACCCATGGTGGTGCGCTGGCAAGGGTGGAATGTAATGCAAGTCATAACTCATTTTTCCAATAAAGCTTCAGACATAGCTCTCTGGGTAAATGAAGAACAATGGTGAGACTGCCGGGAAGCAGGGACACAAGAAAGTAATTGCGTCCAGATGGGCCGGAGCCGTGCCCCTGCACAGCCCCGTGCCTTCCTAATGTATGGACCAGGCCTGGCTATTTCTTTGCAAAGTAATAGGGAGTTAGCAGGGATTGGAAGTGATCATTGGTCTGGAGAAAGCCCATGGAGCTTGGATGCTACACTTTCACAGGACTGGGATGAGCTCAGCCAGCAGAATGAAGGAGGATGTTTTAAGGGGGTTGGACCAAAGGAGTGAATCTTCAGTGGGATTTTCCAGCTGTACGTAATGGAAACATCATGGAGCTCCAGTTTTTCTCGGTATTGCATCATTTAACAAACAGGAGTCATCGAACACTCCTAGTGCCCTGGTGGGGAAAGGGGCATCTCCAGGGGCCATGCAAGGATGTAGGTGCGGACCTGCCTTTGCGGGGTCCCAGGATTGAGAGGAAGGCAGGTTCCAGGGAGAGATAGATCTGAAAGTTGACTTAGCTTTCATCTGGAGTTTCGGGGTGTGGGATTGCAAGGAACAGTCTGTTTGTGCGGAGGAAGGTAAGGGGTGGAGCGAGAAAGGCCTGTGATGGGGCAGCGGGGTCAGGGGCAGTGGGAACGCGGGGAGGAGGGAGTCTGGCTGAAGCAGAAGGTTGGGAGATGGAGCTGGAGATTCCATCCGGGGCTGAGTTTTAAAGAATGTTAAATGCCAGCAAGAGAAGGTTTGACTTGTGACAACAGCGATGACCAAACTGAATTCTTTAGAAAATGAGGTGCCTGGGGGACCTTTCGTCTTTAAGTCTTGGTTCGGGACCCACATGCCACTGAAGTTCCCAAGCCGAAAGCTTCCTTCTCTTCATCTGTTGAGCTCTTGACTCTTCTGAACACTCTGCCTTATGCATGATTGTTGTAGATCTCCACCCTGTCCCTGCGGGAGTTTACAGTGGGGGTGGCAGAGGCTCTGAGTAATTGCCCCGGGTCATGTGCGCCCGGGGACGGAGGCGGGGTGACAGACCTGGCCTTCCAGCTCTTCCGCAGGACAGCAAGATGCAATCCTGTGAGGCCCAGCTCTGGCTAGAGAGCTTGTTTAAGTGTGGTGACAGGTCTCTTAACACAAGACTGCACAGAGCCAGCATGTCTGAGCCTCAAGTGTTGAGGGAGCCAAGCTTGGGATGGTAGTGGGTGGGTGGGGGCCCTGTGTTCAGGACATCCAAGCCTATTCTGGGATCATTCATCCTTCCGAGCCCCCCATGCACTCTTGGTGATCTCATCTACTGTAGGCACGCTACCCTTTTGTAGTTTTAGAAACGGGTTGATTGATGGAAAGGAGGTATAGCATTTCAGAAATATTGTTTACATCCAGAGTCACTTTGCTCAACTTCAAACACTTGGAAGTTGAAGTAGTTATAGCCTCTAAGTTATAGATGCTAAAGGAAGAGATGACATTTTTTTTTTTTTTTTTTAAGTAGGCTCTGCACCCAGCTCGGGATTTGAACTCACAACCCTGAGCTCAAGTGTTACGTGCTACACCAACTAAGCCAGCCAGGCGCCCCTTAGCAAATATTTTTTGAACAGCTCCTATGCTTGAGGCCCTTTCCTAGGACCCAGGGACCGAAGGACAGAGGAAAAGGGGAATATAGAGTGGATTGTGCCCCTGCAAGCTACCTGTGGAGCCTACCTGAGCACCGGTAATACAGGCCAGAGAATTCCTGACAACCTAAACATGGCTCAGTACCAGAGGAGTGGCTCCATGGAGACCCCTGGAGGCAGCATGAGGCGTCGGGCTGGGTCTCCAGTGCTGCGGAGGCGCCCATGTGAGGGAGAGCTCGGGCAGGATGGGGGCTCAGTGAGCCTGCCCGAGCATTGGGGCCTTGCAGGGGAGAGGAATACAGGGAACCAAATGTCACCCCGTGGACAGAGATAGGGTTGGCAAAGAGGCATCGTGACGACAGTGTTATAAGTCAGCCGGCTGGGCTTGCATGTGGAGTGTGGACGAATGCTGGGGAGAAGAAGGGGAGTTCTGGGGCCCTCAGGCTGGTGCTGGGGGTGCGAATGTAAAGAGGGGCCCAGCAGCTTATGAAGAAGGACCTGAGGGGCTCAGTGGCCCACCGGACGTGAGAGGCCGTGTGCGAGAGTTGCTCTCTGTCTTTCCGAGTTCTTCGTATCTATGTCTTCAGAAGGTCTTGTGTAAAGTCAGTGTGTGGTGGTCATTTTGTACATCAGCCGTGGTGTGTACAAGCCGCATACAGAGGCAGGAAAGCTATGTTCCCATCGTCTCCAAAGGGGAGAAAAGTAATTTTGCTGTTTGGGGGAGAGCCTGTGGCATTTTAAGAGCACGACTGTGCCGAGGAGGAAGCCTGAGCCACCCCCGGGGAGGGGCCCTATGGCTCTTGGGAAAATTGGAAAGCGGCCAGAATTGTGCCCCACTCGCTGCCTCAGGAGATACGGTCAGGGAGAGTGTGCAGTGAAGGGTGCCCACCGCGATCCCCCATTCTGCAGGTGTTTGCTCCTTCTGCCCGGCTTTGCGTGCCCTGGAAGGACTCTGGGCGGTAGAGTAGAAAGGGCCTGGTTCACTCTGGCTGCTGGGCCGTGGAGGTGGCGGTATGGGAGCATTTGCGGCCGCCGTGGACCATGAGATGTGAATCTATGTCACTCACCGAATCTGCTGCGACATCAAGGGTTAACGCTCTCTCAAGGCTGACTTCTGTTTTCTCTCTTAGGAGGGTTTGCTTTTTAGCCTTCTCTCTGTGTAAGGAGAGTTGCCTCTGAGCTTTTTATTTTGGCGATGATTCCCTTATGCAAAACATAAGCTCACGTTAATAATTACCCTTATTCCTACAAGAGGTCCTATGATTGATATGTGATAGCCCCAACGAAATGTTCCACCAGAGACGTGAAGTTTCTCATTAGTCTTCCGATTGGGAAGGTCACTCCCCTGTAGCTAATACCTGTCACCCCACCCTCACCCCAATTGCCCGTGCCATGCTAGGGTGCCATGCTAGGCCTGGGGACACAAAGGGGTATGGGGACCTGCTCTGTTAGAGCCCAGAGGTCGCTCCCTTTTGTCAGGCCCTGTGCCCCAGGAGACCTGGTGAAGAGGGAAGGGGCTTCAGCACTGGAGTGAATTCCCAGGGCTGTGATTCTGAAGGTTGAGACGTTGGCCGGACACCCATAGCCTTCCCACCTCCCCAGACGGCACACCCAGGCCGGCCAGGATCTTCAGCAGGAACTTTGATCCTCTGTTCTTTCTGGATAGAGAGAAATCGGAGTTTGTTGGAAAAGATTTCACACAGGGGTTGAGCCATGGAATTCACTTGCTCAGACAGACGATTGCAAGGTTTGGATCCCATTGAATTATTAATGGGATTAATAATAAGCCTGTTATTCCCCGATAGGTTGATGAATAAAAGAGTCAGAGTCACATGACTTGTGAGAAGTGATGGTGGGTTTGCTCACAGTTGGCTACTGACGTACCAGGGTCTGTGGTCACACTCTAGGAGAAACACCCTAAGTGTGTAAGGGGGCCGAGAGGAAGCCAGAATTGGGCCCTGGAGCGATCCCCCCTCCTCCTCTCTGCTTGGTGGCACCTTCCATCTGTCTGGGACAGAGAGCCTCAGGTTTTCCGTCCCGTCCCCTTGGCTGTATTTTACTTCCCTGTCATTTCCTGGGTCCAGTTCCACCTCTGGGGGGGTGGGGGGCACAGCCAACCCCTCCTCTGGCAGCCACAGAGGCCCCTGAGTTGCGTGTGCTCTGGGCAGCGGGTTCTGTGCCTCGCTGGTGGAGTGCACGGCCGCAGCCAGCCAGAGGTCACAGCTCCCGGCCCGCGTGAAGGCTGGGCGTCTGCTCAGCTGACACGGGCCAAGCTTTGCACTCCCCGGGAAGGCTCATCAGCTTGCTGGCCCTTCCTCGGCCCCGCTGGGAGGTTGGCAGCATTGTTCACACTCTGGAGGCTGCCGTGGCCTCTGTGCTGCCCGGTGCTGACTCTGCGCATCCGGCTTTCCACGGCCACACAGCCGAGCACGGTCATGTGCAAGTTTACTGGGCTGGGTGGCGGTGAGGTAATCTCGAAGCAATCAAAGGGAATCAGGGATAATTTGCAGGCTTCAGCAGGACCGTCATATTGTTAACTCAATTAGTTCCATTAATTCTCCCTAATCATCTAAGGTAAACATACGGCCTTTGAAGTCAGGGAAAACATCTTTATCAAGAAAGGAAAGCATGAAGTGATCAACTCCTTTTTTCCTCCAAAGTGCTTAGCATTGTGAATCATGAAGGAAGCATTAAGAGCACCAGCTGTGTGAGGTATCTGCACCAGAGGATCAGGGGAAGGGCTTGGGCAGGCTCTCTGCAGAGGGGCCATGATGAGGGCCCGAATGGACAACATTGGCTTGCGATTCCTTATTCCTTGGTCCCCAGCAGGGTATTGGGGTGAATCAGTTGGGTCAGGAGGTAGGAAGGGTTTGAGTTAAGTTTGGCACCCTGCTCCCCAGTTGAGGTCTTTAAGAAAACCGAGGCCTAGCCATGGAACATGGGTCCCCTTGGGATCGTGAAACTGAGTACTTCCGCCCTCCCTCAATCCCTCTTTTCCTCCCTTCTCCTTCTCCTTCTTCTTTTTGTCTTCTGGAGAATTTCAAACATGTACAGAAGTGTACAGAGTATGGGGCGCCTGGGTGGCTCAGTGGGTTAAAGCCTCTGCCTTTGGCTCAGGTCATGATCTTAGGGTCCTGGGATCGAGCCCCACATCGGTCTCTCTGCTCAGCGGAGAGCCTGCTTCCCCCTCTCCCTCTGCCTGCCTCTCTGCCTACTTGTGATCTCTCTTCTCTCTGTCAAATAAATAAAAAACTCTTTGAAAAAAAAAAGTGGACAGAGTAGAATAATGGACCGCCGCTATATCTACCACCCAGTTTCAATGCTTATCTTGACCGATGACCGATTTTCCATTTGTTGTGTGTTGCTCATCTGTATTTGAATACCGGAATTTCTTTTTTTTTCTTTACTTTTTTTTTTTAAGATTGATTGATTTTGGGGGTCGAGTTGAGGGGGGAGGCGGGAGAGAGTCTTCCAGCAGACTCCCCACTGAGCGCAGAGCCTGATGTGGGGATTGGTCTCACCACCCTGAGATCATGACCTTAGCTGAAACCAAGAGTCGGATGCTCAACCAACTGAGCCACCCAGGCGCCCCAACCCGGAATTTCTAACAGAGATTTCTTGTCTCTTCTTTCTTTAGAAGTTAAATAGGCCAACGATTTAGGCTGATGATGGAGGAGGTCTTCTGAGCCTAGGACTCCACAGTCAGGAGAAGCGGATGGAGGGTGGTGGTTGGGTAGTGGGGCCTGGGAAGGCAGCAGAACCTGGGTCCATTTTAGGGGGCTAGATGGATTCACGAGTAGGAGTACCTTTTCATTTCTATTTGTAATTGTTTCCATGGCTACTTCTCTTCAGCAAACCTGCCCCCTCCAGAGCACGTTTAATCCCTGGAGTGACGGTGGGCCTAACAGCAGCCATGACAGCGGCAGCTTCCTTGGCCTGGGTCCTAAATCCTCTCACCCTTCTCTGTCTTGCCTTAGAGCACAAGGCTGCTCCTGTGGGGGCCCTGGGGCTCGGCAGCCTCAGGGACATCTTGGGTGGGGGCTGAAAGTCCACCTCTCACTGCAGTGTTTTCCTGCCACAGGTCTAGGACTTAGGGTGCGTCCTGACAGAATTTTGCAGTTTGGGTGTCAGTGGTGGAAGGAGGGACTCTCAATCTGTTAGAGCAACTGCAGCAGGCAGACAGGCTTCCCAGAAACAGGAAACGCCTTGATGCTAACTACAAGCTTTATTTCTGGTTTTCTTCATTTTTTTTTTCCCTTCATCACACAAACCCCACCTTACGACAAGTGCAGCGAGTAGTTCAGCAGTGCATGAAGTCAGTGTTTAACAGGCTTAATAAAAACTGAGGGGGGGGGATTTTTTTTGCCATCTCTTTTGAAGACACAGAGAAAGCTAAGAAAACCAAGGCTTTTATAAGCCACACATCTGTGATGAGTGCTTGGTGTGTGCTTGGTGGTGGTGGTTTGGACAGAAGAAGGAGGGAAGTCGAATTGACTCCACCCAGGGTACTGGAGGTCAGGCCTCTGTGGGAAGATCTTTCCAGACGTCTGGGCAGGTCCCTCCTCTTCTCAGTCTCTCTATGTTGGAGGGCCCCTGGGATCAATTCTCATCCCTCCATTGTCATGGCTCAAATTACAGATCCACACCTCTAACCAAAACCCGTAGGGCCGGATTTGTTTAGAAATGACTTTTTTTTTATTCTAGAAGTTTCCTAGAGTATATAGACTATGTATTACCCAACGCCCCCAGCAGACTCTAGGGCAGCCCTTCCTGATCAAACATAAATATTTGTAGCACAAGTGTATAAATATTCATACTAAATGGAGTAAATATATATGGTAAATAGCCTTGTATTAACCTGGGTCAGGGGTTTGTTAAAATGATTTTGGTCCAAACTTCAGAAAATGCCAGAATTTTAGAGCTTTTTGGAGGTCAAGGTTGTGGGTCGGGGCTTGTGGCTCCGTACCCTCTACCTGCTACTGACTTCCAAATCCCGACCCTAAGCTTGGGCCTTTCCCTGCGTGTATCCAGTTGTCCCTGGCCGTCTCAGACGTGTCTCCTGCCCAGCCTGTCCAAACCCTCCTGCCAGCACCCGACTCCGATGGGCTCCTGCTCAGCTGACGGCAGCTCCATGTTTGGCCAGAGAGCTCCACGCTGCCCTTGAGCCCTCTTTTTATCTCCCACCCGGCATCCAATCTGTCAGCAATCCACTTGGCTCTACCGTCAGAATATCTCAGAATCTGGCCACTCTTCATCCCTACTGTTACCATCCCTTCTGGCGACCATCGTCTCCCACTTGGATGACGACAGTAGCTCCCTAAGCCACCCTCCTGTGCCTAAGGCTTGTTCTCTACCCAGCAGCCAGAGTGATCCTCCCAACGTGGAATTCGAGGCGTGTCACCACTCTGCGGAGACTGTCCCCTGGCTCCCCATCTCACCGGGAGCCAAAGCCCACGTGCTCACGGTGCCCTGCCTGTCTGACCTCACCTCCAGCTTCCAGCATCAGGGAGGCCCTCCTCGATGAATTAACAGTTACGTTAACATAGAGTCACCAAACCCACACTTCGAAAACTGCCTTTCTGCAACCAAGGCATGAGATATTCTAAAGGGAAACCAACAAAAGCGTCAACATGTGAGAAAGGATCTATTAACCCAAACTAGTTTCCGGTGTCACCTACTCTGAGCAATAAACAAAGCACTGACTACTTTGAGGATAGAACTGGATGTTTTAAATCTTATTTTTCTTTGATAACTTCGAAAGGCTGAGAGCTTTCTTTATGTTTGGGTAGTGGTTTATATCTTCTGTTTATTTCAAGCCCTGCCCTATTAATTAGTGATTGTAGCCGGCCCACACTGTCCTTACAAAGTGGATTTGCGTTCATAAAATCTCTCTCATCTGGTCTGCAGCATAATATACATATGATAGAACTCTTCTCTGTGCTTGTCCAAAATATATGAAAATCTAATACCCAGGATAGAAAACTGCATTAAGGAACTATTCTGATGTTTAGAGCTTGAACGACAGTTTTCAGATCCCCTTTGCTGTGTGCTTTAGGAAATATCCTTCTAGTTCAGATATTGATGTGTACACATCTGTACACATAAGTCTAATTTGTATGTCTAGCTGCATGAATCTGTTCATCTTATAAGGCCTGGGACTTCATTAAGGTGTAGAAAATTAGAGCAGAATGTACAAAGAGAGTTGTTTATTTTCAGAGACGAGAGTCCATGCTTTCATATGTCATTTGTGTGTGTAAACTTAAATATTCATTAATTTATAGGAAAAAATCCAACTTAACATTCACGATACTCATCAGAGTACATGTAAAGGCAGTCTCTATCCCAGAAAACTGGAAATTACGCCAAACTTCTTACTTACATCTTCTTCACCTTTTTGATACAAAATCTAGAAGTTTTAAAAATTGGATGTTTTCCTTCAAAACTCAATAGAGTCAACCGATGAGTATCCAGTAGAGGGAAAATTTTGACTGATTCTGACGTGCGTACTAAATTCTGTTTCTCTTTTTGCTTGATTTTTGTAGCAGCAGCAGCATTTTTTATTTTAATTTTTTTTCTGTTTCCTAGAATGTTGAAGACAAATGGGGGAATGTATTCCCAAGAATCCCTGCAGAAACAAGATGGCGACACAGAGTAGCTGGATCATAGGCACTGTGTCAAAACAAAAATGTTTTGCTATGACGTAGGCATGTCATAGCAAAAATGTTTGCTTGTTACTTGTTGGACAAAGTCTCTGGTGTTATGAAAGTCTGTTACATGAAAGGTAGTTTGAAGGCAACTTGTGCAAGGTGTTAAAATGCAGGCCTCATCACCCCCCAGAAACAGGAACATCATCATGTAGAGAAGGAGGTTTGAGCAAAGAAAAGGACTTTTAGTCTGGTGTTTTCCATTTGGTTGAGCTGTGGACAGTTTTCCTTAATATGTTGAAATTGTATCTAATTAAGAATATGCCTGGCTGAGGGGCACCTGGTCAGTCCGTTAAGCATCTGATTCTTGATTTCTGCTCAGGTCATGATCACAGAGTCATGAGATGGAGCCCTGTGTTGGGCTCTGTGCTGGGCATGGAGCCTGCTTAAGATTCTCTCTCACCCTCTCCCTCCCCTGGCTTGTTCTTTCTCTCTCTCTCAAGAAAGAAAGAAAGAGAAAAAAAGAATATGCCTAGTTGATTAGGATTGAGTAGTGCTATTACTATTTGACCAGAAAACTACACATCAAAAAATATGTAAATTTAAAATAGTGTGTCTCATTTTTAACTTGCACCTTAGCTCTAGACTGAAAATCAAGATAACAAAGTTTTTTTTCTTTCCCTCTTTTTTGCCTGTGGGTAATTTACTCAGGTTCTGAATGGATTGCTTAACCTCACTGTGCCTCAATTTCCTTATCTATAAATGACATAATGTTCTTCAAGCAACAACAAATTTACTGTTTGATTTTTTTTTGTCTTTAAAGTTACAGTGGGACATAGAAGAAAAATAAAATGCTTAGATAAGTATAGATATGCACAAAGAAAAAACTCACGCATTATTCCACTCTTCCTTGGATAATCTTTTTCTTCCCCTTTGTGTGTGTACCCAACCATACACGTTTTGTTTTACAAAATTGTACCATAGAATACATATTCCTTTATCATCGCATTTTCCCTTTCACTTAATACCGTATTTTGCATATCTTTTCATGTCATTAAATATAATTGAGCAAGATCTTTTTTCATGATGGCATGGTTTCCAATGATTTGAATATGCCACAACTTATTTAAATAGTTTGCAATCGTTAAACAATTAGTTTCTAATTTTACCCTCTTAAAAAATGCTGTAATGATCATCCTTGTTGTTAAATTGTTTTGCACATGTGTGATTTGGGATGAATTCCCAGAAGTGGAATTGCTAGGTCAAAGGATTTTTGTTATATAATGCCAAACCCCTCTCTACAAATTTTGTGCCAGTTTACACTTCATCAGCAGTGTATAAGAATGTCTGCTTCTCCTCTACTCTCACCAGCACTGGTTTGTATAACTTGAGATGATTTTTTTTTAGATTTTCCATTCGAGGCAGTCTTGAAGCAAATAATATGTTTGTTTCTTTGCCTCCTCAAGACCCCATCTAAATAATAGAAAAAGAAAAAAGTAGAGGGATAAAATTCTATAACACCTACGTAGGCAGAAAGAAGCTTCATCAGACTATTTCAGTGGCTTTCTGGGGATCAAAGTAGAGGGCAGGGCAATTGATGGAACAGAATAGCAGTACCGAAGGGTCACAGCCTGGAACAGGTGCAGAGGGGACTGGAGCCTCACCTGAGGCCAGCTCTTCTGCAGAACCTGAAAGGGGCTCCCAGTCTGGAGACTGTAGTTGCCCTAGGGAGGAGACGTGAGAGGTGCAGCTGCAAACATGTGACTGTCCAAAGTCCTGTATGTGAAGCTACCCTCCCTATAGAAGGACCTGGAGCCAGATTATGACTCACAGGGTAAAAAACTAGATGGTTCTATGAAAAGCCCACAGTATAATGCTTTGCGGGGCGGGGGTGGGGGGGACTGGCAAAGCTGATGTGGGGACTCCCCTGCTGTCATGGCCAGCTCCCCCTCTATCACCCTAAGACAGTAGGACTGGTATCCACAGAAATATGCTGCATCTGTAAACCTAAATAAGCAAATCAGTCAAATTTTTAAAAAGGATGCTACGAGAAAGGAGAAAATAGGGAGGCATTTCTGGAAACATAGCATATTATTGTTGGAAATAAAAGTTCAGTGAAGAGTTGTGAGATGAAGCTAAGGAAATCTCCTAGAATATGAACTAAGAAGATAAAAGAAAAGGAAATATGGATAACATGTAGGATGAGACATAGAGATCGACCCTACAGGTCCAACATCTGAATACTAGGGGTTTCATAGGGAAAATGAAGAGGCCAATAGCCAAGAACAAAATAGAAGAGCTTCTTCCACAAATTGAGTTTCAGCGCAATGAATCAGAAAAGGACAGCTTGAGACATATCATTGTGAGTGTTCACAGCACGAAGATAAAAAAAGGTCCTAGAATTTCCAAAGAGTGAAAACAAAACAAAATCACCTGCTAAACAACAGCTATCAAGCTGACATGAGCTCCACTGGCAATATTTATGTTAGAAAGGTTCCGATAATGATTTTTTTTCACCTAGAATTCTATACCCAGCCAAACTATCCATCATGTGTGAGGACGGGCATGTCTTGGCTGGCTTTCTAGGCACTCTTAATCAATATTTCAATCAGAACTTTATTTCAATGAGTACTTTACTGGTAAAAGCAAGGGAATAACCCAGAACAAAGAAGATGATGGATTCCAGTAACAGCAGCTGCATTCAGCAGAGCAGTGAAAAGAAGCCACAGCACTACAGCTGTGCAGCAGACCAAAGTGTAGTCAGTCCATTAGGAAGGAGGACAGTGGAAATTTCTAGAAGGGCAAACCCCAAAAGAAAAGGACCCTGGGAAAGCTTGATCTGAGAAATGCAATCAGCTGAGTGGGGAAAAAAATCTATTTAAATCTGATACTAGGTATAGTTTCCATTGAGTGACACGTGGGTTGTCATTGGACCCACGGAAAAGAAAGGATACATAATGCCATTTAAAAGTTAGAATAGGGGCACCTGGGTGGCTCAGTGGGTAAAAGCCTCTGCCTTCAGCTCAGGTCATGATCTCAGGGTCCTGGGATTGAGCCCCACATCGGGCTCTCTGCTCAGCAGGGAACCTGCTTCCTCCTCTCTTTCTACCTGCCTCTGCCTACTTGTGATCTCTCTCTCTCTCTCTGTCAAATAAATAAATAAATAAAATCTTTAAAAGTTAGAATAAAGAAGCACTCTCAATTTGTTTTCAGATTTTTGAAACAACATATATGGAAAACATGGACCTCAATTACAATCAGAGAACAGAATGTCAATGTTGTAAACATTGATGATCTAACAGGAAAGACATGGAGGTGGGGCTGGGGTTGGATGGGAGAGGTGGTCCGAGGATAGGGAGGACTGGACACACTAAGATCCTCTAGTTATAATATGGAGGGTCAAGGAATATTGTCTCTAGTTGATGAAATAAGAAACTGACACTTTGGATTGCTTTTTTGCAGTTGCAGAGCATAGAAAAGGAACTGAGAATTGAGATGTATATCTTTTTTTTTTTTAAGATTTTATTTATTTATTTGATAGAGAGATCAAAAGTAGGCAGAGAGGCAGGCGGAGAGAGGGGGTTAGCAGGCTCCCTGCTGAGAAGAGAGCCCAATGCAGGGCTTGATCCCAGGACCTTGAGATCATGAACTGAGCCGAAGGCGGAGGCTTTAACCCACTGAGCCACTCAGGCGCCCCTGAGATGTATATCTTTTGGAGGGGGAAAGTGGAGGTAGGTAGGTGGTGAGTGCACTAAATCCTCATTGATCACAACAGCAAGGCAAAAGAGAATATCTAAAATAAGAAATAAGGAAATTGAGGTACAAGCATTTTATTTAGGGACATGGCTGTGACCACTAGCAAAACCCAAATAGAAATTGTTAAAATTGGCTCCCCCTGGGGAATAGTGGGGCAGGAGACTGTTGCTTCTCATTATAAGTTCACATGTAGTTTTTTTTACTTTTAAAAACTGAGCATATCATGATACTTAATTTTGTTTAAATTTTAATAAACAAATAACACAAAAATAGGTAGCCCCAAAGCAACTTTGGTTCATTTGATAGGGAAAAGAAAAATTTTAAGAATCTTACCCTTTCATTTGTATTTCTTTGCTTATTTCCAAGTGTCTGATGACTCTTAAATTTTGTGCTTCTGGGATTTTTATAAAATGCAACAGGAGGAGCACTGGGTCCAGAGTTGCAGAGCCCTGCTTTAATCCAGGTTTCTGATCTTCAAGCTGGGAGAATGTGGGCAGGTTACCTAAATCCCTCAGCCTCTGTTTCTCATCCTTGAAACAGTTAAGAAGAAGGATATTGCCTCCCTCACACAGATAACGTGTGAAAAATGCTCGATGGAGGGTGTTATGAGGGTTGTGATTATTCTTTTTTTTTTTTTTTTAAGATTTTATTTATTTGACAGAGAGAAACACAGCGAGAGAGGGAACACAAGCAGAGGGAATGGTAGTGGGAAAAGCAGGCTTCCTGCTGAGCAGGGAGCCCGATGCAGGGCTCGATCCCAGGACTCTGGGATCATGACCTGAGCCGAAGGCAGACACTTAACGACTGAGCCACCCAGGCGCCCTGGGTTGTGGTTATTCTTATGAACAAAATAGTCTCTCTTGAGGAGCTCGAAAGTGATGAATAACAATGATACGTCTTGGATTGGGAGGGGAGTCAAGAACTGAACATCTTTGCGGGCAGCCATCAGTTGAAGGTTCTGCTGGGTTGTCATGTTACAGAGTCAGAGAAGTTCGAAGGTGATTTTCTGGTTGCACTATCCTGAGCTCCTTAGCTTGTCTTGTTCTACGTGGATCCATTCAGTTCCACTTGGAGTGTCTGGTGATTCCCTGCCTTGCCCCGAGCCGTGGAATAAGTACTGCAGAAGCCCCCAAAGGAGCACCTGGCTCGCAATCTGGGCAGGAAGTAACAATACTGGCCCGACACCTCGCGTTTATAGGCTGCTAGCTGTGTGCCGGGCACATCTCCAAGTGCTACATGGTGCCATTTGATTCTCCTCACACCATGAGGGGGGTGCCACCAAGGTTCTCAATTTATAGATGAGGAAAGTGAAGCAAAGGCCACACAGCTTTATAACAGGCCGAGCTGGGATTTGAACCCAGGTGGGCTAGCTTTAGAGCCCTTTCTCTTAATCATTGTAATGTACTGGCTTAGTGTAACAAATGGGAAATGTAGAATTCAACACATGCATACGAACACACCCGAAGAGAGAGGGTGTTGCAAAGCAAAATGCACAGTGCAAAGTGCAGATCGGTGGTGGGCTAGTTTTCACTTCAGAACACCAGGGGTAGGTGCCTGCGTTTCCTGCTGTTTGCACGCATCATCTCCTCTTGGGATAGCAGTCATGCACGGCCATTTCCCTGAAGGGAGATGGAAAATCTATACTGTTCCTGCACGGCGCCTTGTAAACCATTCCACGCTCCTGATATTAGCTTTGGTACCTTTGGATATTTTCTCAGTGCAGGAGAGCATTTGTGGACACATAGCGGTATTTGTTTTCAGCCACCTCTGTCTTCAGAGGGAGCCACCTCTCTGGGTCTGTTTCTGAGCCTATTGAGAAGAGGAAGCAGGGGGCGCCTGGGTGGCTCAGTCAGTGAAATGTCTGCCTTCAGCTCAGGCCATGATCTTAGGGTCCTGCAGGGAGTCTGCCTCCTCCCTCTCCCTCTGCCTCTCCCGTCTCCACCTCTGCTCGCGGACTCTCTTTCTCTCATATAAATAAATAAAATAAAGTAAAATAAAAAGAAGCAGGTACTAACTTTCGTTTACTCCGTTTGTGGCCTTGAGGAGCTGGAATCTGCAACGTAGGTCTCCAGTCCAGTCAACAGGACTTCCATGTTGAGATGATGGCGGCTGCTCGGTTGGGCCCCACGCTCGGTTGAGCCCCACGACCTGGCCACAGGGGATGGGAGAGCAATCTGTTTGCCAGTTTCGAGGGGCGTTTCTTCAAGACGCATCTGGTAACCGAAGCAAGCTGCCCTCCGGGGGATTGGAGGTTAGAAATAACTGGAGAAAAAGGTATCGACTTCAATTTTGTAGCCGGTTAACCCAAGAACAGGATTTAAAAAAATCATAGGGTACAAAGAGCTTAAGTGAAGAATCAGCCTTTTCCCGTTTTCTGGTCCCCTGATCCTGTCGTTTCCATGCCTGGAGGCAACCCCTGTTTCCTGTTGATTAAGACTTCTTCTGGAGATCATCTGTGTGGAATGAGTGTGAGGACGTGGGTGTATTCACGCGGTGGCCCCACATAAAAACACATTGCACTTTGCTTCCCCCACCCCCCCAACTTAATATATCCCAGAGATCCTTCGTATCATTCGGTACATTTCAATCTTTCCATTCTTTTTTTAGCGCTTGCCTAGTGATGTACCACACGATGTACCATAATTTATTTAAGCGCTCCCTCTCCATGGATATTTAGGTCCTGAAGATCATTAAAAGGCCTCCTAGAGCGTTTGGTCTAATTGTCTTGAGATACACAGACAGCTTTAAAGACGCCAGCAGGCTCTTAAACCTACATTTTGCATGTGTTTTTCTTGCTATTATTGTATTTTGATCACAGAAGACAGAAGAAGGTGGCTGTGCCTGTGAGTGTGTTTTGCACACGTGGGTGGATGTGTGAATGTGTGTGCCTACACAGGTAGGTGTACATTATGTTGTGTGACAGATGTACTCGAAAAACTCTGAATGAACCCTTTTATTTTTAAAACTGGAATATGAAATTTTAAATGCCCCGAGGGTGGGAAGATGATTTGTTATTAAAGGAAACTTGTAGAGGAATCCTGTGAAATGAAATGGTGGCTTCTTTTTTCCTTTAAAAAAAAAACTACTTCATTGAGGTATAATTTACATACAATAAAGTGCTTTCACTTGAAGTGCTGGGTTTGACACTGTTGGACAAATGTATGTGTTTGCGCAACCTCAGCCTGGGTGGAGATACGGAAAATCTCCCCGAGGCCAAAAAGGGTCCCTGGTGCCTCTTTGCATTCACTTCCCACCTTCATCCTTAGGAGATCACGAATATGCTTCTTGTCGCTCTGGATTGGTTTTGCCTGTTGTAGGACATCACAGAAGTGGAATTGCACATTATAGACGCTCTTAATGTGTGGCTCCTTTCTGGTAGCGTCCGTCTTGTTGCAGATATCCATAGTTCATTCTTTACGGCCGAGCATAATTCCATCACAGGCGGATGGTGGGGTTTAGCTTATTCCTTTACCTACTGTGGGGCATTCAGGTTGTTTCCGACATTTAGCCGTTCGGAAGGAAGCTGCCAGGAACCGTTGTGTACAGGTTGCTGGCTTCCCCAGTGAATCATCCCTCCCCATAATTCAGTTGTGCGGACTCAGTTGAAAGTCAGGCCATTCATCCTTTGAGCCAACATGTACAATATATATTAAATCCCTCCCGTGTGCTGGTCTGGCAGGATTGTGCCCTGCAGGGATGTACTCTCAAGCCTGCGTCCTATCTTTGCGCTGCCGTGGAAAGTGAGAAAGAAACGATCCTCGGTCTCCCCTTACTTTATGAAAGTAAGTGCTGTGGGACGATGGCTTGAAATATTTAACTACATGGGGCCCCTCTACTTTCAAACAGCGCACCCTACCAATAGGGCTAGTAGCAAACGCCTCCTCAGATGAGGTCTTTAATCAGCTGCTAGCCTCAGAATCAGCACCCGAGACTTGGCCAGCACCGTGCCTCCTCGTTGTGGGTTCTCCAAAGCAGGGGTGAGGAGGCTGTCATGAAGGTCTCCTACTCTGTCTGGTGGGCCTCTTCCATGCCGGCGCCTCTGGGGACTGCAATATGGCTGTGGTTCCTCTAGGGGACGATGGCCAGCAAAAAGGGGTGTGCAGGACTTGAGAAGTGGGACCCCTGCTTTGGAAAGGAACCGTGGAGTTTCTCTCCCGATGACTCCCCCCTCCGCCTCCTCCTTCCTCGCTCCCCTCCCCTCCTCCAGGTAAAAAAAGAAAGTCTATTATCTAGGGCTTAATCGGTGTAAGACAGGCAGTGCAAGCCTCTCTCCATCCCAATCCTTTCTGGATTCATCCTCTGACCCACTCCCTGCCTCTGTAGCTTCTTTCTTTCTAAACTCTAGGCGCCTGGCAACAGAGGGAAAAGGAAGCGAAACTCACACTGGGAATGTGTGGCCTTTGCGGGCTGTTCCAAGGGAAGGTTCGCCTAGAGGTTGGGAGTCGAGCCTCTGGTGAGGAGGAAGCGTGGCTATGAGTTTCTTAACCTCCTTTGCCTCAAACTCCATCACCCCCAAAACACAGGTGCACAGACACCTGCAGGTCCCGGTGACGCAGCATCGGTGGGATTTCCCGCTGGACACATGAGGTGTGGGGGAGGGCTGTTGGACTGAGAGGTGGGAGTTGAGGGTTCGCACCCGGACTGTAGGCTGTCCAGCTCTAGGGCACTCATTTTGCAGAGGCTCCCCTGTTCTCCCTAGCCGTGCCATGCTGGCCACGTACCTTCCTTAGCCTCAGCTTTCTCACACATACAGTGGCGCTCATCATACTTACCATCTAAGTAATTGTGAGGACTACATGAAATGTGTGCAAAGGGTTTGTGACGTCGGGCACCAGCCCAAGAAGTTCCTGTGATTACTTCTGAGCAGGCTTTTTCATGGGTTCTCTATGGTTCGGGCTCTTTCTCCATTGCCTTGTTCCTCATTCAGGTGAGTAGAGCTCTGGCTTCTAGCCAGGATTTGTTTTCCCCGAGAGCTCGGGGTGGGGAGGGCAGCATCAGGGAAGATGCTGAAGGCTTTGCCCTGCCTCAAGCAGGCCTGGCTGGGGAGCCAGATCGGGGCACCTGAGAGGGAGCAGGAACGCGTGGAGAGCTGGAGGCTGACAGAAAGTGGCGGGGGTGGGGGGTGGTGGTGGCTGGCACCGGATTGTCCTAGAAGGTTTCCCAAGCTGGGCAGGGCCTGAGACAAGAGCTCCAGCAGAGTCATCTGTCCCGTGTGACCCAGGGAACCTTGAGTGGGAATCGAGCTTAAAGCTCTTGGAGCTCCAGTTTTTCCATCTGAAAAGTAAGGAGCATTGCTGGCCGCACGGGAGATGAAATGAGCTAATGCAGACTAAGCACCGGGCCCAGTGCCTGAGACATAGTAGGGGCTCGGACACCCTGCGGCCACCCTCCCCTTCTCCTTCCCTCAGGAGCACCTCATGACTCTGATGACCAGGGCCATTGCCGGTTTTGCCCCTGGCTTCCCCACGGTCTGGGCATGAAACCCTCACCTCAGAGTTTTATTTGGTATTCCCAACTCTGTAAAATCGTTCTGGAATACGGTAGAGTAATATCAACTTAGGGCTAGGAAATGTCTTTTTTTTTGTCGGGGAAAAGCTTGATGGAGTGGAAGGAACGTCGGACTAAGTAGCACATTTGAAGACTTGGCTTTTTAAAAACAATGGCACCGGAGGTTACTGAAGGATTTTGCGCCGGGCACCGTGCTGGGCGCTTGACACAGGTGATCTCATTTAACATCGCTGCAGCGCAAATGTCACAGGGCTTGTTATTAGCTCCATTTCACAGAGAAGCATTCTGAGGCTCAGAGAAGGTAGTCGCTTGCTTCAGGCCACAGAGACAGGAATTTCACCTGTCACCACCACGTACTGAGTATCTCCTGAGGGCCAAGTGCTTTGCGTGGGAGTCTCATAGAATTTTTACAACAACCCATTTCACAGACGATGAGGCGGAGGCCACAGCTCAGGGAAGAAGGTAAATGATTGCCCGAGCCGGGATTCAGCCCTGATCTGACTCTGAAGGCTGTGTTTGTCTTCCCCGTTGTTCTACTGCCTTGCTCCTGGCCTCAGCTGGAGGGGGTAGCCAAAGGGGCTAGAGATCTAAAGAAAACATCGTCAGAGATAATAGAGATAGTAGCTGGGAAGACTCATCAAGTAAAGGTATGAGTTTCACGGAGATTTGGTAAATAGGGTCGCATCTGGGATAATTTAGAGGGACCCTGAGTGCAGGAGAAAAAGTTCAGATCCAGCCCTGGTTCCCCCGTTGCCCCCTTGCCTGGGAATGGCTGGGGGGCGTCGGGGGCGGGGGAGGCCTGCTTTTATGTGGTGCCAGCCACCTGGTGCTTATGGCAATGGATGGCTGTGCAGGCCTGGGTACCTACATTGCTTCCTTATCCAGGCCAGGTCATCGTGAGCCGAATTTGGGGTTCAGTTAATTTGACCGTGAAGTTGCACCACCCTCCACCATGTTTTGTACCTGATAACCCTCCAATCATCTGCATTGAAGTCCGACCTCCCTATATGGATTCGCAGCGCCTCCTCCCTGGGCCGGCTGGGGCTCCGCCAGCCCTTTGTGGCCATCTTCCCAGGCTGCAAAGCTCTTTGTTGCTTTTGGCAGGTTTAAAAGCTTAATTTCTCTTTTTCTGTTTGGAAATGCAGTTCATTGGCATGGAGGCAGCAGTGGGTGCTAAAATGGTTTCTGATGGCTATCTTGAACGTTAATATCCTAATACATTTTATCATCAATGACCTGTTCCCCCCTTGCCACAAGTTCTCACTCCGCTTTTGCAAAGAGAGGCTTGCCTTCAAAAAGGCTTCCCAGCCCATCTTATTCCTTTGCTTTCTCCCTCCCCGCTTTTCACAGATAGCATTGTACTTTGCCAATGAAGCCCGTAGTTGTGGGAAATCTCTGAGTTGGAGGATATGAGAAGTTGTTTCATTTAGCCGGCAGGGTTTAATAGAGATGATCTAATCTCTAAAAGGCATACATTATTTAAATTCCATGCTCTTGGACAAGAGGACCCCTGATATTTGTGGCAGGGACAGGATTTTGGTTTGGCTCTGTTCAGCGGAGCTGACTGTTGGTTTTCCTGTTTGTAATTTTGTGTGGGGGCTGGATTATGCCTGTGGCATTGGGAGGGGGTGGGCATTCCTAGTGGCGAGGGTGCCGGGGAACATTTTCTTTAGACGGAAACCTGAAATCACAGATTCTTGGGACAGAAAGGATGAGGAGAGGCATTGTGGGCAACCTGAGAACTCTCTGCAGGGGCGCCTGGGTGGCTCAGTTGATTAAGCAGCTGACTCTTGATTTCCACTCAGGTCATGATCTCAGGGTCGTGAGATCGAGCCCCGTGTGGGGCTCCTGTGGGGCTCCGTGCTGGGCATGGAGCCTGCTTAGGATTTTGTCTCTCCCTCTCTCTCTGCCCCTCCCCTGTGCTCACATATGCTCTCTCTCTCGCAAACAAAAAAGAGCCCCTCTCTCCCTCCCTCCCTCCCTCCCCCTCGGCCCCTCCCCCAAAGAACTCTGCATTCCCTCACTCCCTGCCCTGACGGACCACCTGTAGGATCACCAGGGGCCTCACCTGCGAGGTGCTGAAGACCTCTGCTGACAGAGCTAAAATTTCAAGAGAAATCGTAAACACTCTCGAGCACTGAAGACCGGGTCTGGAAATAGAGTGGGGCTCATGAATGTCTCAGGGAATGTGGGCTGTGAGTGGCATGAGATGCTGGGGGAGGGACCTGGGGAATATCGGTCCAAAGGGAGTTTTTACCTCAGAGGGGAGTATGTCATACTCCTGGGAGAGCCACATCTTGTTCCCCTCCCATCTCGTTGGACTGTCACGTTAGTACCCATCACACGCCCGCCTGCCTTCCTGGGGATGGGGCGTTGGAGGGGCAAATGACCCTAGAGCAGGCTCTCAGAGTTCCGAACACAAAGTATCTTCCCCTCCCCGAAGGTTTGTTGGGTGTCTCAACAATAGACAGTGAGGTGAGCGCTAGGTATACCATTGTGATTTCTGTCTTCCCTGCCTCGCAGAGGAGACCGACATGTGGACAACATATCCTGGTGTATTAGGAACCAGAGTTCTGCTACGCACGTGCACCGTAGGAGCACAAGTGAAGGGGGAATCAGTTCTGACTGAGAACATCTGGAATGGCTTCAGAGAGGAGGTGATCATTGACCTCAACCTTGAACGAGAAGGAGGTGTTCACCCGACTGACCCTTTCTCGGTAGCACTTGCTGAATGTGTGCCTGCTCTTTGCTGGGGACAATGGAAACGATCAGGAGGGGTGGGGGTTCCTGCCCCCAAGAAATTCACGGCTTGCCGGGGAGACAGGCCTGGCACGTATGAGCCAATTAAAGCTCTGCATAGACAGATGGAAGCATGGAGGCGAGGATGGGCCACCCGGGGGTACTTGGTGAGCCAGGGTTTCCAGAGTGACTACTCTCTCATGGAGTACACAGTTTCTGGAAGGAGAGTTCCAACCTTGCCAAGACGTCAGCTGTAAGAGACTCAGCCGTTCTGACTTTAATGATCAGCCTGGTTCTGTATCGGAGTAGCTAGTTGGATTTGGAGGTGGGCTGGCAGCAAGTGAGAGTGGGCAGAGAGGGCCGATGGTAAGAATTTAGTGGTAATGGCTCACTCTTTACATCCCTCGTAGGATCTGGGGTTTTCAAAACGTGCCAACACACAGCCCAAGTGCGGATGCCTCTCAGGTCCCACGGGTACCGTGCGCATTCCCAGCCTTGGCTTATGCTATCTTTTCCACCTCGAGTGACTCCCCTTTCTTGTCTTCAAGAAATCTTCCGAGGCTGCTCTTCTACACTGATTTCAGACTCGCTGGATACTTGATCAGTGATCCTCTGTTGCTCCTCACTAAGCTGGGATCAGCATTGTTCTCTGGTTTTTAACCCCTCCACGAGCCTGTGGACACCTTCAGAGTGTGAATAGCATCGTATGCTTTTCTTTCCTCCCCTTTTCTTTCCTCCATGTGAGCAGTTTGTGTAGTCTAAGCAGCATGGTTTTCTTTAGACAGTCTTATTGAATCTCAGCATTGCCACTTACCCTAAAATTTTGAGTTCGGCTCCCATATCCGGAAAATGGCGTGACCTGGGGTTTCTCAAGGTTGACACCATTGGCATTCTGGGGCTGGATAATGCTTCATTGTGGGGACAATTGTGCCTGCTGTAGGATGCTTAGCAGAATCCCTAGCTTCCACCCATGGGGTGCCAGTGGCAGCCCTCCCTTTCCAGTCATGACAATCAAAAACACCTCTAGATGGTTTTGTGTCGCAGAAAGGTTCCCTGTGTCAAGTGTCCCCTCTGCCAGATTTCCCTCACTGTTGGGAACCACTGGGACGACACTACCTATTGGGTCTGTATGAGACCTCCTCGTGCTGCCTCTGGAATGTAGCAGACGTTCCATAAACGCCCATTCTCCTGCATTCCTGGTCCCCACCCGGCACCGGACACACTACCAGGGGATGGATGAACTGAATGGAGCCGTGACTCTAGGGGTTGGCCATTTGGGGTGAAAAAGGCATGGAACTCTTGGGCTGCGACCCCAAAGCACTAACCAAGGCACTGTCATTTTCTTAATTGCAGATTGATCTGGAGCCAGAAGGAAGAGTGTATGTGATCATTGATCTGTCGGGGTCGTCGGGTGAAGGTAGGAGAATGTGACCTCTCCTCATTGTTCTCTTCCATTGACCCTTTGTCTTCTGGTGTCTCCCTTCCCTCCTCGGCTGGGACATATTATGGCGACATTTAATTAATTTGGCACACTGGAAAGGAAAAGGTTATTTTGAAGATGCTTACGCCTGTGTACCAAAAGGGACCAGCCATCTGTTAACTTTGGTGGAGCAGAGGGAAGATTTTTGACTTCTCGAGTGAGGCCAGTGAAGCAGGCATCCCTGCGCACTGGTGCACAAGGCAGGCGTGGGCGGAGTGGCACCCTCTCCCCGGAGGCTCGCGTGGGGTGTGTGTGAGTGTCGTGGGAAGGAAGTAAAACCAGTTGGTCTAACGGTATTCAGAAATGAAACAAATAAGGTGTCCAATCTCAGAATCCTATGTTTTTGAGCTTTTATAGAAGTGTTACTTCTTTTTGCAGTTCCCCACGCAGGCAAAAGGCCTGCTTTTAGAGAGAAATAATGGGGTGAGGGACTGTCTGCTCCCCACTGGCCGATGAGACAGGGTGTAGATGTTGTCTGATGGTCGGATTTTCCTTCTTTCTTCTCCTTGCATCCGCTTCTCCCAATCCTGGCTTGGCACACTTCAAAGGCTCGATGGCCGGTGGGGATGGAGCAGTCAGAGGGGGAGGGGATTCTGTATAGTGAAACCTTGTCCGCACAGAAAAGGGAGAGGGTGGCAGACGTGGGCTCCAGGGAGACTGGGAATTTGGACGGAGACTTAATGGGGACATCTTCCCCCTCTCTCTGTGCACAGGAGGACAGAACAGTTGGCTTTTTTTTTTTAATTTTATTTATTTATTTGATACAGAGAGAGAGATCACAAGTAGGCAGAGAGTCAGGCAGAGAGAGGGGGAAGCAGGCTCCCCGCCGAGCAGAGAGCCCGATGCGGGGCTCGATCCCAGGACCCTGAGATCACGACCTGAGCCGAAGGCAGAGGCTTTAACCCACTGAGCCACCCGGGCGCCCCAGAACAATTGGCTTTAATGGTCATGGTGGAAAGATGGGAAGACCAAGGCTGGTTCCTCCTGCCAATGAGAGAAACTAGGACTTAGGGGCTGTGGCGGTCTTTAGGGAGAGCCAGTCAGCTCCCTTAGCTCCTGGTTGGAAGACTGGGGTCCTTTCCAGCATCTCTTCAGAATGCTGGAGCTCCCAAGGACAGACTCACAACACCACAAGGTCTCCCCCGCGGTAGGGATGAAGCCCTAGTTTACAGTTCGGTAACGGGAGGAGTGGGTCAAACCGTGTGCTTAACTGGGTGCCCGATGATTTCCGTTTGGCTAATTTATCACCCAATTTCAACAGGTGTTCAGAATAATTCAATAATTGTGTGTATATGGGGCTTATAATAGAATCCGGTTCTCTTTGAATAGATCTCAATTATTTGGCATAGGTTTAAAACTTTAAACATCCTTCCAAAATTGGTCTTGTACATTTTCTTCTCTTTATTGCAATTACGTTTTGGCGTTTCCAGCTTTCCTTCTCTATTCAGCTCTGAGCAGCCCAGAATAGAATCTGTTGTAGAAGATTCGGGGATTTAGCAATATTTAGTATGAAATATTTAAGATGTGCCAAAGGGCCTAAAGAATAATAAAATGAGCACCGCTGTACCCACCACCCTGATTAAGAAATAAAGCAACCATTAAGGTGAAACCTTGCATTGCTTTTAACAAAGCGTGCCATCCCAAATTCACCAGACTTGAAAGTATGATAGTGGCCTCCTGATTATAGATATTGGTGAAACATTCAGTGAGCAGAATCAATCCCCCTTTTTCCTTACATAATCTATATGCAACAGGATAATTAATTAAATATGCATTTCCTGTGCCAAGATGCTGGGCAACCAATAGGAGACTTGAATTTTTTTTTTCTTTGAGAAGATTAACAACTTGGGAAATTACAGCGGACATCCTTTTTTACATTAGAAAGGATGTGGACGAATGAGTGAATAAATAAATCAGAAGCAATTGATTTTTTTCCTCCTTGCTTCTACGGCTTATTGCATGTGAATGGCCAAAGCAATTTTCACTGGGCTGAATTCTTAGGGTTGTTGTTGTTGTTTTTTTTTAATCTCTTTCATCTAAAGAAAATAGAGTTTACTTCAGAAATGCTGACACACGCCAGACTCTGTAAAGTGCTAGCATGTGTTGCGCTGAAGAAAAGGAGAACTTTTTCTGCCCTTTCTCTCTTACTCTTCCCGGATTTGGGATTCTTTCTCCGGATGGTGGGAACGACTTGCAGCAATCTCTTAGAAGGAGCTGATCTTGTTGCATTCCATTTGTGTTCTGTACATCCTTTTGCCCTGTCCTGCTGATCAGACTTTGAGGGGTCCTGACTCCGGGGTTTTTGGAAGGGTTGAGAAGGTGAAGAGAGGAGCAAAGGATGAGTGGGCACATTTGTTACCTAGACTGCATGGGAAGGATCCAATGCAAAACCCAGTTGTCCAGGCTAGACTGTGGACATTGATAGATTCTTATTTAAGTCCCTTTCTTTAGTGAAAATACCTAACTCTGTATTCTGCAAAAGGGTGCAAAGGGAGAGGGAATGAGGCAGTGCTGATCCGTATGTATACTCCATCATTCTGCCATCAGGCATCCCTGCAGCTCGCTTGTGTCAAATGCTCCAGTCCCATCAAAAAAGATATGTATCCATAGAAATTGCACACACTTAGCAACACATGCAAATAACGAGGAGCCCAGAGAAAGGTGTGGGGTAAGGATCCAATTCCAGGATGGGCCAAAGGTTTCTTTTTCTTGCTAACACACTGTGGAACGCCTTGGACGTTTGTGTCCGCTAGAGCTGGGGCTAATGTGATTTCTAGCTGTCTAATAAAATTCCACTGCTTGCTTGTCCTGTGCAGCTCACCATAATGGGATTTGACTGCTGTGTGCTTTAGCTAACCCAGGCAACCCAACCCCAGATGTGAGGGGTCAGGCTTGATGACAGCTAAGGCCGTTTCCGGTCATGCAATTTTGATCTCTGGTCTAATTTGAATAGCAATCAGAGCTCAAGGCTGAGGGCTGGCTAATGTCGGCAGCAGGCAGAAGGGGTTGAAAGAAAAGGGCCCTTTTTGATAGGTACTATGCCAGGCACCTTACCTACATTATCTCAAATAGCAAACCTTCCTGGAATACTGGAGTCTGATCCTCCAACCTTGGGTGCCTTTGAGTGCTTGCTTTTATCATAAGCAATAACGACATGCCTTCCTGGTAAATGTGGCACTCCAGGCTCACCAGACACTTAAGTCAGAGCATAATTAGCCCAGGTGACGGACGCCTAAACAGTAATGTAACTCTCAAGCGTGTCAGCTACTGTTTCCTGCGGTGCACATTAGTTAGCATTTCTTCCTTTGTTGTGACGCCATTTGTACATTATTTCTATTCTTTTTTAATAACGTGACAATGCACCATTATTTGCAGGCTCCCAGAGGAGGGGCCGTCAGGGTCTGACCCGGGGTTTTCTAAGCTCTTCTCCTGCCTTCCATCCAGATCTAGTGTTCACCCAGAAGAGTTTTTCAGAGTCTGAACAACAGAGAGAACCAGAAGTGGGTCTCACTGATAATGTTTGGATGGCCAAACCGTGTCTCCAATAAAGTGCAGAAGATACAGAGTAATTTGAGGGAAGTTTTGCAACACAGATCTCAAATAATTCCGTTAAGTGGACACCACACCATTCAGTCTCCTCCCCGGCACCTCCCTCCCCCCGCCCCCCGAAACCAGCAGTTAGGGCAGGAAGAGCACAGTCCCAGGAGTCCCTCAGGCCTGGCCTTCAGTCCTGGCTCTAACGCTTGCTAGTCCGGAGGCTCAGGTTTCTCACCGGTGAAGGGGCATGATTGATCGCATGTCTGGTAGGGACCGTGGTCAGATTGCTCTGAGAACAGTACCCTTGAATATACGTGATGCTCAGTAGATCTCCTAAGGCCCTGGAGACCGGAGGGCTGCCCGGGAAGGAACAGCAGGCAGGGGGTTCAGAGAAGCAGTTTGACGGCAGGTTTCTGACCGAGGAATATTAAAAAGGTCGAAGAACAAAACTTATAGAATATTATCTATATCTGGCTAGGGCTATGAGATTGCTTTCTGCCGAGTTCACACCTTGCCGTAGTTTTGCCCATTTTCTGTCTTTTTCTTTCTTCCCCACCCATCCCCTAATGAACTCTTTTCCAGAAGGACAGTCTCTATCTTGTTTCTACTGTGGCCCTTAATGCCAGAAACTTCTCTTTGTGGGAGCCTGGGTGTGCTCTCTGCTCGGTGCAGACTGAGAGCACGTGGGCCCCACACTCTCACTGGCCTATGGCTCAAAGCCCTTCGTACATTTGAAGACAGTTACTAGGTCTCTCCTCTCCAGGTTTGAATTGTTCGGATCCCTTTTCCTTTCTGAAGGGGTAGTTTAGAAGTTTAACTCGTCTTTGCAGCTTTTTTTCTGGACTTGTTTTCAAGTTGCGCAGGCAGGCGGACAGACGCCATCAAACCTGCTTGGGTTTGCTCTGAGATGGTAACATGGGCGGGCCGAGGGCCTGACAGTATTAACCTGCGTGCGGGAGATGGTCACGTTGAGAGGTCAAGTGACGTACCCAAGGTCAAAGGTTGATTACCCACCTTTCGATCATACCTTGTTGGGTCTAGACCCCCAGGCTACGATCCAGTGCCCTGGCCTAAATCACGGCACCAGGCATGAGTTTGCTAATGTGGCAAAGACCTCCTCACCTCTCTGTTTATTTTAGTTCTTTTCTTCAGACACTTTTTTTTTTTTTAACCATGATATGGAGCTAGAGTTCTTAGCTTTGAATCCAAAAGTGGCCCAGAGAGTCCCTTTCACAAACAAGCAGATTTCGTTTCTATTCTCTTGGAAATGAGAACTCTCTTGTTCCCAGGTCGGGAGCCATCAGCTCCTTCCCAGGCTCTCTGTGAGGCCGGTCCCTAACTAAGTTAACTAACTAACCTGATAACTAATAACTAACCTGATTCAAATCCCAGCAGGTTGGTAGTCTCTCTTCCCTGTGTCCGTGGCAAACGTTGGAGCGCTGCCCTCAGTATTGAAATAAAAGGGGAGGGCTTCTGGAAACTGCCTCAGCCAATGGCTGTTTTCCATCTCTCAGATGCCAGTGCCCCGCTGATGCGCCAGTTCCTGAGAAGTCTACATTATTCAATCTAATGCTTTCAGTTACTAGGTCGTTAAAGAGAGCCATTTGTTCAAGGGAACGGTAGTCACCAAAGCACATTAACAAATGTGCCCAGCTTGGTGCCGTGCTGGGTGTGGGGAATGGGGAGTGGGGAGGCAAACAGAAAATGAGAGGTGATCTTCACAAGCACATGGGGCCTTGCCTTCGAGGGAGCGTACAGTTCAAATAGGAATCTGAGACTCACTTGTGGGACAAGAGCATAGGAGAAAAGTGCAAGGCAATATCACGTGGAATGCTTAATTGGGTGTTACCAGGAGTTCTCTGGATGGGACAGAATTGGGGCTGGAACAACCCAGGACAGCCGCAGGGAAGAGGCAGAGCTTGGGCTGGAAAGTTGAAGATAGGCAGCCTGGATTGCCAGGGGGGAGGCCATTCTGAGCAGAGGGGGATCATGTCATCACTATCAAAGGCAGCTTGGAAGCTCTTATTTTTAGGTAAGGCTGGATAGATACCATAGATTACATAGATACAAACTGTTCTCTAAGAACTTCTGAACAAAGACAATTATCAGTATTGTAGACAGAAATTTTTATGCCGTGCTAACAAGAAAATGAAATACTTTCCATGATTAAACCGTGTTTGAAGGTTGAAGGCAGTTCTTTCTGGATGTGTCTTCATGGTCAAGGCCTCTCACCCACCTTGGACCCCAAGGAGGAGGAATGTTTCAAGTCAAGTTGGTTCAAGTCTGGGGTGTTGAGTAGAGCATGGGGCTCTTTTATAAGCCTAGGGCCTAGGTGATTGGAAGGCCAAGTCCCTCTGTGTCTTTCCTGCCCCCCCCCTCTTTTCTCCTTTAGCAATCCCATGGAGTCCCATGATAAGCACTCCACCACCTCCAGCATCCTGTCCCCCCCACCCCCAGTCTGTCCTGCTTGTGTCCCCACAGCAAGCCCTGACACTCCCTCTTTCTCTCTGTAAGTTCTGCTCGGTCTCTAATAAGCAGCATCACCTGAGAAGCTGAAGAGAGCTCTCACTCTCCCGAACTTGGGATTTCAAAGTCAGGTGCCAGCTCCAAGATGCTAAGAGATCGCCCTCCTACGAGGTGCCTTAGGCAATGAGGTCTGGTCGGGCTCACCCCACCGGCTCCCCAGACATGCGTAGACATGATAGATTCTCTAGTAGCATGTGGAGTAGAGGCAGCCTTGGTGCTTGACAAGAGTGAAAATACAATCCAGATGTTCAAAAACATTGATCCTGCCGTGTATACCTCCCACCCCCTCCCCCAGCGTAACTACATGCCACTGATACTCAGACCCAGGGAGCAGGATCCTTAGTCTCCAGGGTTTTGGCTCTGTCTTCTGTTCTGATGGCGTAAGTGCTAGAAGTGACCATATGCTCCAACTGAGACAAGGGGAGTCAGTAGGGGACCAAGGGGAGAAAGCAGTGAACTCACAATCCCCATCAAGGGGTTTATAGTGTCCCAGAGAGACAGCGCTAAAGTGCTTGATGAGAAATAAGCCAAGAAAAATCCTCATTTCCTTCCAAATAGGCCCTAGATGCACAGCAGTTCCTCTGAAATGAGTCATCCACGGTTAACACCATCAAATGCCAACCATTAGCAGATGAAAAACAGAATTGAATCCTGAGTGTTTAAAGAGCAGAGCTCTTAGTATCACTACCAAAGCCTCCTTCCCCTGTGCCATTATGGAGCATAGATGTGTATTTGCTATTGACTTTTGTGCCTATTGTCCTAATGAAGTAATTGAAGAAGGAACAGTCATGTTGAAGAAAGCAGCTTATAGAAGAGCGGGTTTATAATGGATCCTTAGTCAAGGAGTGAGCCCTGTGCTTCCTGGCATGGCCTCTAATTCCGTCTCTGTTGTCTTGCTATGTATCATTTCTGTGTCTTATAAAGAAGATTGTTTTGGGAAATTCATTTTTTGCAGCTCAGATCATACTGGGTCAAAGTGGCCTGTAATTTAATCATTACGGTCATTGATGTCCTCGTGATTTGGCTTAAAACAAAAGGGTATTTCCATTCATCTAACCTAATTTAGAGAGCTGTCTTTCAGGATCAACTACTTTATTCTTTTATCCAGTTGAAATTGGCCACTGCTGATAGTTTTATTGATTTTCCTTATTATCTAGCTTTGTTTTTCACAGCCAAAAGTGCTGAATTTACCGTCTTACTGGAGCTGCTAAGGCGGGGTCTTTTATCTTCCTCCTTTGTTATAAACCTTTGGTGTGAGCTGTGCGGGTCCGTGAAGAAGGTCTGGGCATTTGTCTACATACACACAGATGAGAATCAATGTCTCCGAATCACCTATTCTCTCTCCCCTTGATCCTCTGTTTCCTGCATTGGTTGGAAACAGCATGTATTTGTTTATCTAAGACGTAGTAGGCCCGGGGAGTAGAGCTAATGAACTTGGCCCTTGCTCTCAGGTATCTGTACTCCCTCAGAAGAAGGCAGGCAAGAGAACACTGACGCCATCCATTCTGACCTTTTGGAGACCATGAAAGCCGGGGCTGGAAAACCCAGGCCAGGGAATTGCCCACCTTCCCTAAGAATACCAAGTGCCTTCTTGGTAGGCACACAATGTGTTTTGGCTATTGAGTAGCTGTTGGTCAAACAGGGTGCGGTGGGACCTCCGAGGAGATTCCCTTCCACTTGAGGGCTCTCCCTGCAGTTGGCAGTCAGTAAGTAACAATCGCCAACATGTCCATAGGCTCTCGTCAGCTTGTCGTGGCAAACCTGGAAGGCACGTTTTCCTCGGTGGAAGAAACAGAGCCACTGTTCACCGAAGAGGCATCCAATCAGAAGATAAAATAAAGGACGAATTTGATTTACCTAAATTGGAACTTTGCAGGAATACATCTGATTTATACATTCATTCATTCGACGGATAGCTATTGGGCACCTGTACCAGTTCCTCCTTTCAGTGCTGGGAGCACAGAGGTGAACAATACGAATGATACAAAGGCTTAGGGGCCTTACATGTGTAGGCTGTCTCTGCATGGTCTCTGGGGGAGGGAAAGGGTGAATTCAGAAAGGAGGGGAAACTTTCCTGTCAACGCCTTTAATCTTTTTTTTTTTCTTTTCCCATGTGTGTTTATTAATTATTGAGACATTAACTTAGAAATTAAAAAGAAAAATAATTGGGTGGAAATACGACCATTGCCGCAAACACAGAGACAGTGACTTGCCCATGGCCAGAGGCTATGACAGGCTCCAGAAGACCCTGCAGAGAGACATGACCTGTCATATCCACAGAATAACATGTTTAGGACAGGGACACTAAGAGTAATGTCCTACTTAATGCTCTGCATTGCTCCATAGACCCCTCTGATTTATAATGGGATGTGCTGAAATGTAGGATCTGTACGGATTCCCCCAGACTGCACCTGTCATCCAGGTCTGAGTGCCCCACCACGGCGGAGCAGGTGGGACAGGTAGCTGAACTCCCGCAGTGTGTGATGAATGAGCGACGCGTGCAGATGTTCACTCCTTGGAGCCCCTTGCCTCTGGACGCTTGGCCCTGCTGCTGCCGACGGGCCCACCCCTCTCTGGGTGTGCAATCCCAAAGTGGCCCCTTCCCTAGCCCCCCACAGCACTCTCCACCCTTTAGGGTTAGCTGCTACTTGTCCCAAGCTTGGTCATGCTTGTCCCAAGCTTGGTCATGTCCACTGACCAAGTGGCTTCACCAGCTGGGGCGCCTCCTGCCCAGTGGCGCCCCACTCCCAGCCCAGCTGGCTTCCAGTGGGTTATCCCCATTCTCCAGGCCCTGTTTCCCGACACTGAAAGTAATGGCCAGGTTTAGTTCAAACAGAGATGTTCTCTGCAGCAGGAACCCGTGGCCTCTATGATTAGCCGGGTGTGAACTCTTCTGAAATGGTCAGGAAGGGTGAACTCAGAGGAAGTTGAGTTCCCTTCCAAGCGTGTTTAGGTGTTATCAGGACTAGACTTCAGAGACACCTGCATTCGAGTTCCTGCTGCATATTTACTTAATTATTTAGTTCACCAAGTGACCGAACAGGCACATACCGAGAGCCCGCTGCGTGCCTTGTGCCATGTGCTGCGCTGAGAGCTGGAAAAATCAAAGAGAAGAACGACCAAGGCCCTGCCCTCGAGGCTCCCAGGCTGGGGCATGTCAGCAAGAAGTCACCGGCTCTCCTTGGGCCTCGGGGGTCCCCGTATGAGGAGGGTGTGAGGACTAAGGGCACCTTCTCATTCTGTGGTTTGAGTCAAAGCGAGAATTTACACACAGCCAGGTACCTGAATGGGGGCACAATTTTAAGCCAAGTCTCCACATAGAGATCATTTTATCTAAGCCTAAATGGATCTATCAGGTAGGTTTTATCATCCCTGTTTTACATTTGAGAAAAATGGGGCTTAAGGAAACTAACGCCGAGTCACCCTGGATCCTGAGAAAATGTGGATCCTGACTCGGTGGGCCTCGGGTGGGGTCTTTGATGCCCCATTTCTCAGCAGCCCCTTGCATGGGCTGTGGGTCCTTGGATGTCACTCTGAGGAAACACTCAGATGAGAATCTGAGGTCATCTCTGAATGTGGAGGAGGCACCGGTTTCTATTTCAATGAAAATTCAGTGGGAACTCTGCTGACTTCTCCCATTCCCAAGTCCCGTCTCAAAGTCAATCCTTTTGAATCCTTTTCCATCCCCCTTCTCCTGTCTTCTGGGAAGGGGGCTGAGAAGGCACTTGGTATTCTTAGGGAAGGTGGGCAATTCCCTGGCCTGGGTTTTCCAGCCCCGGCTTTCATGGTCTCCAAAAGGTCAGAATGGATGGCGTCAGTGTTCTGCAGCTAGGGAAAAAAGGAACCAATTTATACCAGGAAAACAAAAAGCAACCAGTCAGGATATTGGAGTTTTTGTTTTTGTGTTTGCTTTTCTATAAATACCCTCCAGTATTGAGTGGTGCTTGAATTTGATCCCACTGTGCTAATTTTCTCCCGGTTTCTGGGGCTTTAATTAAGATAGCTCACCCAGGGCACTTGCTAGAACTTACCTTTATGTGTTCCTCCTCTGAGCTAGGCGGGCTGTACCTACCTTTAATGGACGGGGAAACGCAGAGGGAGTTCTGGATTCGATGTGGGGTACACACCAGGGGCATAATTTTTATTTGTTGAATAAATGAATGCATGACTAAATGAAATAACAGGAAAGAGCGTCCCTTTCAAAGGAAACTATTGAGATAAACAAGGTGTTGGGACTGGCTTTGCTTTGGATAATCAGTTGTTTCATGTTCCAGGGCACAATCACCAGGGAGTTCACGGGTGAGCACGGGCCTGCGTGTTTAAGCTTTCTGTGCCTGCTACTTTTTAGGGGCTCCCTGAAGCCACCTCAGCGCCTCCATACATTCCGGGTCCCACTTGTAATACCCCCTCCCCTCCCTGTGTATTCAGCTACTTCTCCATTCTTTCAACATTTGATTTCAAGTTTGCCTCTTCCTGGGGGCCTTCCCACGTCAGCCCGCCCACCCCCACCTGCTGGTTCACCGCACTGTTTTCGTTCCCACACCCCTCTGTGTCTTTCTGTGCAGCCGCGCACTCATGCATTTATGGTGTGTCTGTAACTGGAGTCCTGGTTGTGCCCTCCCACCCCGGGAAGCCACGAGCCGTCTGAGGACAGAGGTTTCCGTAAAATGGGCCCAGAGCTAAGATCGGGCCAGGACACGTGTGGCTCCTGGGTGGCCTCATGATTTGGCAGCATGGAGCCCGGGGCACCATTCCACCCTTCGGGCTACGCAAAGACAGATGGGGAAGCAAGGGCCATCTCTGTCCTCGGAGCCTCTCGTCCAGAGGGGAACCGGACCACCCAACCCTGGTGTGATACTAGATACCGCAGAGACACGGACCAAGTGCATGGGAGCCTCGATTAGTGCTAGGCCCGTCTCATGCCGGGCACAGGGCCCTGATTTGTTACACCGAATTCAGCAAGAAGCAGCTTTATGGTGAAGTGTAATGGGAGCAACCCCTTTCCTGACAGCAGAAGCTTGGATCCTCTTCCTGGTCCTGCCACTCACCAGGCAATTAAAGGTGAACGAACCAGGGAGTGTTTCTGGCCCTTGACTTGACTGCATGGATAGGCTGAAGTTGCTATGATTCGGTGAATGTTCAGGATTCCGGAATGGCAAATCAGAGGCTTTCTGAACACAGGTGTGAATCAGCGAGAAAGTTTCATAATCCCTCTTTATACCTACCACTGGGAAGTCAGACGCAGTTTTCCCTGGGCCCAAGCACGGATCCTTAGTGGCGGATGAGACATGGTGGGAATCTGAGGAATTTAAAATGTGTTCAAGTAAAGAGGGAGAGTTTGTCCTGTAGCTCCTTTGGGCAGTTCTGGGACCAGAAGGCAGCTTTAAGCTTGGTTTAGTGTACAGAACAAGCCCCTAGTAGACATAGCTCTCCAGCAGTGAAATACTGGATTTGGCCAGTAAGTAGGGAGCTTCCCATCTCTGGGGACATTCAGATACTGGATGAGCATTTTAAAATATTATAGAAAAAAATCTCCTAATGGTCTTTGGTGAGATCAGACTATTTGTGACAGTTTCCATAAGTATATACAAATGGGGGAATAATAAGGCAACTTTATTTTATTTAAAAACCAATCCAAGGCCCACATTGTAAAAAGGTAGAGAAAAAGAGTGTATGAAATAATGGGGAAAAAGAACAAGTTGGATCTTAGCATCTATTTACTATTTAGAATAGTTATATTTAGATATAGTTATATTCAACTATTTAGAATAGTTATATTTCTTGAAAATTTAGGCAAAAAATGTTTATGTTAGAATGTGGATCTTGGGGCGCCTGGGTAACTCAGTGGTTAGGCGTCTGCCTTCAGCTCAGGTCATGGTCCTGGGGTCCTGGGACCAAGCCCCACATCGGGCTCCCTGCTCCACTGGAAGCCTGCTTCTCCCTCTCCCACTCCCCTTCTTGTGTTCCCTCTCTCAATCTCTCTCTCTCTCTCTCTCTCTCTCTGTCAAATAAATAAAATCTTTAAAAAAAATAATAAAATAAAATAAAATGTGGATCTTGTTTCCAGAGAACTAGGAAAGATCTCTATTTGAATGGACCCCAAAATGTGTCTACCCTTATTGTGAAGACTTTTTGTGAGTGGAAAAATCTCTTGTAACATTAATATTTGCTCCTTAGTTCTCTCTCATGTGATATGCACACAGAGTTCCTTTAAAGAGTGGTCCATTGGTGTGCATCTGTGAAGAGATTTGCCCAGGGCAGAGAAGGATACCAACAAAGACCCCTGATTTAATGGAAACAACAGTGGTTCATGCATGCTGTGAGATAAGGATTTTCTCCTCAGACTTAAGAAGGCTTTGCATAGGAGCTATGGAAGTAGGAAGAATGGAGGTTCCTTTGAGAAGAGTTTACTTGGCTTTTTCCCCCAAGAAATGGTTTGATTTTGAAGAGATAGCTTCCCACTGTGGTGGCTGATGTGTTGGCATTAAGATTGCAGTAAAGAGGGGCACCTGGGGGGCTCCATCAGTTAAGCATCTGACTCTTAATTTCAGCTCAGGTCATGATCTCAGGCTTGTGAGATTGAGCCCCATATCAGGCTCTGTGCTGGGTGTGGAGCCTGGTAAAGATTCTCTTTCCCCTCAACCCCTGGCTCACGTGTACATGCTCGCTCTCTATCTCTCTCTCTCTCAAAAAAAAAAAAATTACAATAAAGAATTGTTGCCTATATGAAGTGGGACACCAGGAAGGCAGTTGACCCATCTCCCCTTAATTTGACCTTCAGAGTTTTCATGTATTTAGTGGTATAAGCTCTTGATGCTCATTGAATAGTTAACTCTTCCTTAAAAAGAAAAGAGAAGAAAAGAAAAGAGAGAAAGAGAAAGAAAGAAAGAAAGAAAGAAAGAAAGAAAGAAAGAAAGAGAAAAGAAAAGAAAAGAAAAGAAAAGAAAAGAAAAGAAAAGAAAAGACTAATCCTTATAGAAAAATTAAATCCTAAGCATTTCTTGAATTTCCTCATGCACAAAGGACCAATAGTTAGGTTTGTAGGCAGGTTCCTAAATTTGCACACAGTTCTAAAAAGGTGTCTAAAGGTCAAAGGAGTGAAAGTTTGAATTACTGAATAAATGTTCTAATGGAAGATTACATTCCAGAGAACTAAAATTTTTATAATTGGCCCAAAAAGAATAAGATACTTAGGAATAAACTTAACCAAGGAAATGAAAGACCTGTACTCTGAAAACTATAAACACTGATGAAAGAACTGAACATGACATAAGCAGATGGAAAGATAGTCCATGCTCATGGATTGGCAGAATTAATATTGTTAAAATGTCCATACTACCCAAATCTATCTGCAGATTCAGTGCAATCAACATACCAACAGCATTTTTCACAGAACTAGGACAATTAATCCTAAAATTTGTATGGACCCACGAAGACTCTAAAGAGCCAAAGCAGTCTTGAGAAAGGGAAACAAAGCTGGAGATACCGTGATCCCAGATCTCAAGATATATTAGAAAACTGTAGTAATCAAAACAGTATGGTACTGGCACAAAAATAGACACATAGATCAAGGAACAGAATAGAGAGTCCGGAAATAAACTCACGTTTTTATGGTCAATTAATCTATGACTAAAGCAAAAACACAGTGGGGAAAGACCGTCTCTTTAATACGTGGTCGGGAAAACTGTACAGTTACGTGCAAAAGAATGAAAGTGGACCACTTTCTTTTTAAAGATTTTATTTATTTATTTGACACACAGGGAGAGAGCACAAGTTGGCAGAGAGGCAGGCAGAGAGAGAGGGGGAAGCAGGCTCCCCACTGAGCAGAGAGCCTGATGCGGGGCTTGATCCCAGGACCCTGAGATCATGACCTGAGCCCAAGGCGGAGGCTTTAACACTCTGAGCCACCCAGGCGCCCTGGACCACTTTCTTATACCATACACAAACATAAACTCAAAATGGCCTGTAAAGATGTAATTATTGAGACTGGAAACCTTAAAACTGTTAGAAGAAAACATAGGCAGTAATTTTTTTTTTTCTTACATCAGCCATAGCAACATTTTTCTGGATATGTCAGAGAATGAAAATATATTATAAAATGCTCTCATTGTGCCTCGTTGTTCAGACATACTCTCTGGTCATATTTCCAGCCTTCTTCCCCACTTGGTCATGTGGGGCATCTGTCACCTGTTTACAGGCTGGGAGGGTCCGGCTGAGTCTACATAGGGGCCTTCACAGCCCCCCAGGATTGTTTGCTGATTTGCTCTATTACTCTCTATTCTCTGAGGTAGCAAAGATGTATCTTACCACAAGGTCCAATATTTTCATTTTTTTTCCTTACTCATTTTTACTTAACAAAAAAGGGCAGGAAGCAATAAAATATTCAAATAATTGCAAAATCACTTTCTTTAGACTCTAAATTCTATGAAGGCAGAGACTGTGTCTCTTTTGGTCTCTGTGCTACCTTCATGGCCTCATACCGCACCAGGATATGGCGGCACTTGGGCAATATTTGTTGCGTGAGTTAATGAGTGACTACCGTCCAGGTAAATATGGTTAAGGTGTGAAGGTGGCACAGTGGCTTGCTCGGCAGGCAGAGAGCAGCACCGTGAAGTGTCATTGCCCACTGGTGACCGAGTGTCCGTGTGTGTTGTTTGAAAGCTCCGCATATGAAAGCCAAGAGCGGCCTGTTGTAGGTTGGTTTGGGGTCACTGGGGTTGCCGGCAGAGCAGCTGGGGTCTGGGAGACAGACTTCACCTGCTTAATTACAGATGTCCATCTAGCCACTCGACCTCTCCCTGGCTGTAATTATGGCCTTTGGAGCCACCACAGTGCCAGGCCGACTAGAAACACCTAGCTTGGACTGCAGAAGGACCTAGTTTGCTTTTATTTTTAATTTTTTAGGACATACATCAAACCAGGGTACTTCAGATTTAGCCTTCACTTTACATACTGCATAAGGCCTTCACCAGGCTTGCCTCATAAGACGAAAAAAGATCGTAAAGTCAGCCTTACTCTCTCTCCACTATTTTTATTCCAAAAGTGTATCATATTATGTATTATGGGCTATCTATACCTATGCTCTAGATTAAGAGAAAGAACATTTCCGGGGTGACTTTGTAGCCCCTTGGGGCCCTTCATTGATCTTGTCTTCACCCTTTTGTCCCCAAAGGTAACAACTGTCTTGAATTTTGGGTTATTTTCTCGCATTTCTTTATGATTTGACCACCTGTATGTATGTCTTCTCAGGTAATATATTGTTTCGTTTTTACCTACTTTTTAAGGTTTATTTACATAGTATCATCCTAAAAAAATTCTTTTGTGGTTCATGCAGTGTTACATTTCTGAGATTCGTCCATATTGATGTGGGTGGCTGTGGCTCATTTATTTTTATTCCATTATATTAATATGTCAGAATTCATTTATCTGCTCTCTTCATGGATATCTGGGTTGTTTTTAAGTTGTTACTATTAGGGATAAAACTGTATTCTGGGGCATAGCAGCTTCTACAATTTCTTTAGGTTATTTCTTTAGGTGTGGAAATGACGGCTCAGTATGTATGTGTATGTTCAGCTTTACTAAATAATCATTGTTTTCCAAAGTATTGTGCCGATTGATGCTCCCACCAGACATGTCTGCAATTTCTAATTGCTTTATATCTTCATGAATACCTCATATTACCAGACTTGTAAATTTTTGCCAGTAAGGAGGGTGATGTGTCATTATAATTTGTATTTCTTTGATTATTAAGGATATTGAGAATCTTTTCATGTATCTACAGGTTTTTGGTCACTCCTGAAAGATACCTGTTCATTCCGGTTTTTTAAAGATTTTATTTATTTATTTGTCAGAGAGAGAGAGAGAAAAAGCACACAAGCAGGGGGAGCAGCAGGCAGGCAGAGGGAGAAGCAAGGTGGTGGATGCAGGACTGGATCCCAGAACCCTGGGATCGTGACCTCAGCCAAAGGCACCCTGTTCGTTACTTTTTATGCATCTTTCTATTACTTTTTTTTTCTATTTTTACTTCAGAGTCAGTTACATTTGTTGCGAATATCTTCCCCTAATGTTTGTATTAGGCTGATATTTACATTCTCTCTATGATCATTGGAGCTCTAAAGAATGAAACTTGTGGATCCCCAACAAGTCATTTCATGTGTTTGCGTTTCTGTTTCTGCTCAATCAAGTGAGCGTTCCCAGGGGGTTTTGGGCATGGAAACACATTTTGTAAGTAAAGCACCATACACATATATGGAAAGTCTAATTTTTTTCTACATTTTCATACAGACTCCATTTTTATACCATAACATATTCTCTGGGAATCTTTTTTGTTGTTGAGCTGCATTTTAAAAATTGCATTTGGTACCTTTTGAAATTATTAGACATTTTGTTCACTTATTATCTATTTGTCTTTCTAGTACGTAAGCTCCAGAGAGCAAGAACTTTCTCTTACTGGTTTATCATTACATTCCTATCAACCTGGACTAATGCCCAGCACATAGTAGGGGCTCAAAAACCTTTGTGCAATGGATGACGGAACCAATGGTGTTCATAGCAGTCATGACATCATTGCTGGGCACTCGTCCAGATGCCGTATTTAAAATTTGCTCCCTGTTCGGATAACTTTCAAACTCTTGTAGTGTATTGTTCCGTGTATCTCTGGCCTTTTCCTTTCCAAGGAGGGTGGGTGGAGCCAGAAGAAGGGAATTGGGCCCTTGGGAGCTGAGAGCTCAGTTTTTAGATTTGTAGCTCGGGCCCCCCTGGTGGGCTGGCACTCCTCTGAGGGCAGATTTCTAGGGTGAGACCAGAGTTTCCCAGGCTTTTTTTCTCTGCCCTTCTGCCTGGTTGCTGTCAAGTTTGCTGCTTTTTCAAACCCTGTTGGCTTTTGCTTTGTTGCTATAGAAACCGGAGCTGGTAGTTTGGGGCAAATGTGCGTGCATATGAATGCTGGGGGAGGGGTGTCGTGGAAATGGTGGAACACCAGAGCTGGGTGGGGACATGGAGGGAGGACACCCCAGAAGTCTCTGTGAAGGCCCTGCCCGCTTTGGAGGGTGCTCTCCTCGGAGAGCTTTTGATTGCGAATGGTGCACCCTTGGGGAACAGGCGTCCCTTTGTAGGTCTGCAGGGCTCCCCCTGGCACCAGTCCAGCTCTTCAGTGGACCATCTGGAAAGCTTTGGCCTCTCCCGGAGCCAAAGCCACTGAGCCCTGGAGACAGAGATCAATGACCCCTTCTTGGCTGCTTCTTAACCCGTGTCCCAGACAAGTGCTTTTCTGGGAACCAGTGAGTAACTGGAATCTTTGATGGCAAGGCTTGTGTGCTATTGCGTTCACTTTCACTTTTGATAAAAGGGTGGGGGCAGAGAAAGGGTCTGGGGAGGGAGAGCAGTGAGAATTTGGCTTTTCAGGAAATTAGAGCCCAAGTGGAGAGCCCTGCTTCCTCCTCTCTGGTTTTCTGGCTGGGAAAGCAGCAAGCTGAGCTATCACTTGATGTCAGTGCTCCTTCATGCTGGGGCTGATATTAGGGGTGGGGGTGGCTTTGAGGCTAGAGACTAATTTGGTTCTGACCCCCACAGGCAATCCCTACAACCCCTGGGAGAGAATTCTAAAAACTCGCAGGGTGATTTTTTTTTTTATGAACATAATTTATCACACACTGGGTTGTGCCGAAGACAGTGAAAAGAATTTATGATGTATACTAGATTGGGGTAAATATGCCATGTAATTACCTGTTCTGCAGTAATGTTTTATAACTCATGTGTTAGATTGCACATTTAATATTTATCATAAAAATATATGTACAAGAGAAAAAATATAGAAAGAGTAGAGATGCCCTTAATTCATTTCTCACTAAATGGGCTCTTTAGTTGGGGTCAGGTGCTCTTGATCAGGTTACTTTCGGTGTCACTCAAAAGTTTTATTGCACATGGTACGTAGTCAGTAAATGCATTTGAAGTGAATGTACCTGGAGTCTCCCCTGACCCCGAAATTCTCCTGCAGGTTTATCCCTCTGGCAAAGACAAATTGGTGGGTTTGAAACAGCAAAATATTGGAAACGAGAAAATCCCATAGCTAAGGGCCATTTTGTACCTCCCTATAATGGAATAAGCAACCACTACAAGTTTTTAGGCTGATTTTTATATATTAACAGGGAGAGATGTTCAAAACAAATGGTTAAGTAAAATAAGTAAGTTGAAATAGATCATGGCATGATCTCATTCGTGCAAAAAGAAACACACATATACAGACTAGACTTGTGTACACACACAAAATTTTACCTCTGAAAAGTTGCAATGGAAGCAAAGGACTTTGGCTTTCCCCTATATCCTTTTAGCTCAGTGACATTTTTGTCCTGAGCTTATATTTGTAATCCGTTCATCTGAATTCCTCATCGTGCTGCCTCCTAGTATACACGACTACCTCCTCCCTCCCGTTGGCAAGTCTCACCCCGTCCGTAGCACCCTGGAACCTCACCACAGGTGTGGCTCGGTCTCCTTTCTGAAACCCCATGGGGAGGGTCATTAGGCCTCTCTTAGGTTGTTCACGGGATCAGCTGCTCTTCAACCAGACTGTCAGGAGGGAAAACGGCACTGTGTACAAGAAGGCACCAATGTGCAGCCTGAGGGGCGAGGGTCTCTCTGCCTGGCCCTCTGGCCTGGCTGTGCCCCCAGAGCTGAACTCGGAGCCACTGACCTCCACGACCCATTCCCAAGGGCTGCAGTACTGGGAGACCTTCTCGCCTCATGCCCCTGCAGGTGTTAGGAATAAGGGTGCAATACCCCGGGCTTTGCGTGCTGCTAGGACTCAGGGCAGATAGCTAATTACTAACATCCACTCAGTTCCTACCCCCGAGGCTATACCTATGGTGTGCCTGCCCATACACGCATGCGCGGGGAGCACTCTTGCGTGCACGCGTGCATTCATAATCACCTGTGGAGCAGACTGGGGGTTTCAAGTTCAGGAGACGCTGTGTCCTCTGTCAGCTCTGCAGAAGCTACATCGGATGCTGGAAATGCAGGTACCCTCCCACCCCGGGTCAGAGCATTGTGGCTGAGAACAAAGAGCCTTCCTGGTTCTCTGTTCTACTCCCTGGTGCCTGTGGGCACCCCCGCCCCTGGCCCAGCTTGCTGGGGCTCTGCTGGAGCAGAAGGGAGAAGCTGGGGACAGTATGTGTGGGGAATGTGGAAGAGGGCGGCTGGAACTGAAGTCTGTCCTGTTAGTGTGTGTTTGGGATTCCTGAGAGCTGGGTGTGCAGAATTCATTTCCTGATATTTTCTTAGCCTCCAGCCTTGACACTGTGGCTACTTTGGAAGAACTTGACTCTTTAGAATAAAGGAGGGTCTCAGGGAGCCCCCCCCAACTGTATTTATAATGCCTACATAACATGGGCCTTGGTGCGTCCCACATAAAGATAGGAAAACACCCCTTGCATCCTCAAGGGGCTTAACAGTCAGTCCTAGAGACTGACCGGTCTGCAAACACCAGGGCAAAGGAACACTTGCAAAGGCCCGAAGTCTCCTCCACTGTGAGTCTCTGCAGACTGGAATGGTATCTGGCCTCCCTTCCTCTGTGGCGTGCTCACCGGCCAGCCCTGGGGATGCAGCGATGAGTCACACAATTCTACTCGCAAGGAGCTCACACTTTTAGTTGTGGGAATAAGCATTACAACAGTCAG
>CM053610.1:54032741-54048534 GCA_028646535.1 Procyon lotor
GAGCAGTGGGGTGTGATGCAAGCTCAAGGTGAAGAATTACCCACCATTAACCTGGCTGCTTTGTGAAATAATGAGCCTGCATCCCCCCAAGTGTTCCTGTAGGTGTCCGCTAACCTTTCCTCGACAAGGGGTCTAGCAATGTCTGGGAGCTTGGAGTCAATGAATTTTCAAACTCCTCATGGATGTTTCAGAAGTCGAACGACATAGTATCTTTTCCGAGTTAAAAGCGCTGAGTCTTTTGTATTTCCCACCATGCTAGGCAGATACCCAGTCCTCAAAAAGGCTAAATAAATAACAATAGTCCAGTGGGCGGATTTCATAATTTCAAAATTAAGCCAGTTTCTAAAGAGTTTGGTAACCGTGGTGGGAATAATATCCTATGAAGGCTTGAAAATCCACTTTTGCTTCCCAGATTTTGGTCCCTCCCTCTGGGGAGTGGGAAATAGCCATACTTCTCTGTCCATCGCTGAGTATGAGGGGTAGTGTTTAAAAAAAACAAAAACAAAAACAAAAAACAACAAGAAAAAAACAAAAAACAAAACAGTGACCTTGAAATCAACAGTGGTCTAACTAGTCCCCCTACTTTCAACCCTTCGCTTATTTCATCTTTCACAGTCATGCCTGAATGGTTTTAAATGTGCTGCTCATCAAATTACTCTCCAGCTTAAAATCCTTCAGTAGTCCCCTGTTACCAGCAACATGCAAATCCACATTCCTTTATGAGAATACAAGCCCTCCACCGTCTGGCCTCTGGCCTCTGTGTTTCCTCACAGGTCACCTTCAGCTTATACATATAAGCTTATATACATATATAAGTATATACATATACTTAGGGGGTCACATGTTGAGGAGGGGTCACATGGGGTCACATGTTGAGTATATGTATACATATATATACATATGTACTTTTGTGTATATGTATACATATATATATGTGTGTATATGTGTGTATATGTATACATATATATGTACATATATATACATATAAGTATGAATTCACCTCAGAATTCATACACGAGCCACATCATTTCCCAGATGGACGAAGTTGCTCTTAGACACGCTAGTTTTGTTTGTTTGTTTTTTATTTGTGCATAAGTCTATTGTATTGCAACTTGAGATCCTAGATTGTGTCTTCTGTGCTTCTTCCAATACTTCTTAACCATTTCGGGTGAATTCTATGGTTCTTCTCTGGCATGCCCCTGTGTGGTGTGGCCAACTCTAACCCTCAGGCTCAATTTAGGCCCTGTTTCCCTTTCATCTCTATATCTCCCTGCACTGACTTTCTATCGCTGCACTGACCTTTCCTAACCTTTCCTTTGCATGTGTTATTTCTATCTGGAAAACTAGTCTCGGTCAGGTCAACAGTTTCTGATTCTTTGTTATACCTTGTCTCTTGTGACTAGCATACTGCAGGATTTTTAAAAATCCAGTCTCACAATCCTTGTCTTTTAACTAGAATATCTGTATCTTCTTATATTTAATGTAATTGCTGATGTATTTGGGCTTAAACCTGACATTTTATTCTTCATCTACCCTTGTCTGTTTTTTTCTCTTCTTTCTTGAATTTTTAATTATTTACTTATTAGTGTTTTTATCATTTTCTCCATTTACTAGTCTGGAAAATGTTCTCTTTCTATTCTTTTAGTGATCACCTTGAAATTACCATGTAAATATATGGATGGCTACTTTCCAAATTTTTTTTTTTTTAAAGATTTTATTTATTTATTTGACAGAGAGAGAGAGAGAGAGAGAGAGAGATCACAAGTAGGCAGAAAGGCAGGCAGAGAGAGAGAGGGAAGCAGGCTCCCTCCTGAGCAGAGAACCCAATGCAGGGCTCGATCCCAGGACCCTGAGATCATGACCTGAGGTGAAGGCAGAGGCTTTAACCCACTGAGCCACCCAGGCACCCCCTACTTTCCAAATTTTAAAGCTTAATCATACTTTTACCCTCTTTTCAGATAATACAGGGATCTTAGAATAATTATTTATTTTCCCTATGCTCACTTTACATGCTATTGATGCTAAAAATTTTAATTATATTAAACTATAAAACAGTACAGTTCTTTTATACAGCCAATAGTTTTGTTGATAGTGCCACATATTTACCACTTCCTCTGCCCTTTGTTCTCTCTTGTACTTCAAACCTACCATTTAAGATACTTCTGCCTAAAGCACATCCTTTATAAATTCCCTTACCATTCACATTTCAGTATGCTGATGGCAAACACTCCTAGTTTTGCTTAAAAATATTTTTCATCGCCTTTATTCTTGAATGATTTTGTTGTTGTTGGTATAGGATTCTAGGTAGGGAGTTATTTTCCTTCAACACATTAAAGGTAACATTCCACTGTCTTGCATTGTTCTCATTGAGAAGTCACCTGTCAGTCTGTCACTTTTAAAGGAAATACCTTTTTTTTGGCTTTTTTTTCCAGGATCCCTTTAAGATCGCTCTCCTTATCGTCAGTAGTGTACATTTTAATAGTGATGTGTCTAGGTTTGGCCTTTTATTTTTTCTTCTTGGAATACGATTGGGTTGTAAAGTTATATATTGCTATCTTCCAAAGGTCTGGAAAATTATCAGCCTCTGTGTCTTCAAATATTCCCTTTACCTCATTCCCTTTTCTCTTTCTGAGATCTTGATTACATGTCAGCTCATTTTCTCTCTGTATATCTCCTATCCTCTCTTCTGTATTGCCCATCTTTTTTTGTCTTTTCATGGTATACTCTGGATAATTTCATCTGATTTTTCAGGTTTTTCTTCAACCGTATCTAAGTTGGTATTAAACTCCTGAGTTTGAAATTTTGGTACTATATTAATTTCTAGAATTTCTATTTGGTTCTTTCTTAAATCTTCTAGGTCACTAGTTTTCCTATACCTGACACTTGCGTTCCGAGTGGTCTTTTTAAGATCTTCTCACATTATAAGCATAGTTTATAGTCTGGCAGTTCTAATACTTGAAGTTTTTGTTCTTCTGTTCTTACTATGTTTTTTTCAGCTAGTTCTTATTCTAGGTGCCTTGCTTCCTTGTGGACTCGGTTATCTTTGGTTCATTGGGCTGGTTTGTATTTGGGACCGCTTATGAAGGTGCCTTCCTCTAGTGTTTGTTCTTGCTTATTGGCATGCCAGTTTAAGCCAAGTTTAGGGCTCGAGTCTCTTGTCTTATTCCATGCAGATCAAGGCTACTATTTCTTAGTCTATTTGGGCTGCTATAACAAAACACCATAGATTGACTTATAAACAACAGAAATTTTTCAGAATTGGCAAATACCCTCAAGGCAAAGTGGCTCCCTGGGTTCCCATTTTTCTTCTGTTTTCCTAGTTCTTGGCTATTATCTAATCTATACTTTGATGCTTTAAAAAATAATTTTGTCTGGCATTTTTTTTATCTAGTTATTTTTAATGGTATAGTTGGCTCACATAACCTGGTAACTAATACAGAAACTAGCGATCTCTCTTTAAATGTCACTTCTCCAGCAGAGAATTGGCGAAGTCCAGTGTTAATTAGGTCTCCTCCATACACACTTTCATAACCCTGTTTTTATCTTCATGACCTTTATCTCCACTAACAAATTTATATTTACGATTAAAAAACCTGCCTGGCCAGCTGCGTGAGGGCAGAGCATGTGGGTCTACGACTAGCACGATGGCTGGTTCTGAGCAGGCGTACCATAAATTCCTGGTGTCTAGAAAAATGAGTGCAGTGGAGTATTTGTTGGTATGTTCGGACTGGCCAGATGCAAAGGACGCTGGTGGTTCGAATCCAGTTCTATCGAGATGCATAATTTGTCACATTTTCATAGATCAGTAAGTGAGAACTAGGTATTAACAGCTCAGAACTGCTCTTCCAAGATTTCTGGGTGCATTCACCTTCGGGGACTGCTGCTGGCATCTGAATGTGCCCACCTTCTCCTGCTCTGGGCAGTATCTGGCAGAAGAAGCCGAACCACAGAATTAAGGCAACCTGTGTATAGAACATGCTGTGTTTTAATTTTGTCCTATACATACTGAAAAAGGTAAGGCACTCGTGCGATCACGGTGTACACAATTAAAAATCTCCAGGTGTACACATTTTAAATTGACAGAATTTCCAGGCCTCGTTACTATATTTTGATAACGGGTAACGCTGATTACCTTTAAGTGGCCAAGTCAGAAGTGCTTGAATATAGTTGTTACTATTACTGCAATTTAAGTTTTGGGATTCCCAGTTCTTGGTAGGTCCTTGGTAAATGTGCATTAAGTAATTCTAGTCAATACCAGGTGACTCTCACATCGTGTCTACTACATCCCAAGATGGGGAGCCTAACGAGGGGCTCGAGCTCACGACCTGAGCCAGAACCAAGACTCGGATGCTTAAGCAAGCACCTGGGCCACCCAGGCGCTGCTTCGTGGCTTTTCTGAAGCGGCCCGGGGCTGTGTGCTACTGTGCACGTCAGCCAGAGACTTACAAGCTCGGTGATAACTGGAGGACTTCTGGAGCTCCGTGCTTCATTATGCTGTAGCCTCCGTAGAGGCATTTTCCCAATTTCCTTTGGATTTATGAGTTATTTCTAGGAAAAAAAAATTAATGCGTCAAGTCTTGCTGGCTAAGGAGAGCAGTGTTTCTGTGGAAAGAAAAGAAAACCATAAATAAAATTTTTAAGTTTAAAGATAAAATTGCTACCTTAGAGCGGTTTCTTTTCTTTGATGACTTGTCTCCCCTACTTTCCATTTCATGGAGAGGTCATTAATTCTATATGGAGAGCAGGCTCCAGGTTTCAAGGTGGGGCTGTCCCATTTTATATACCCCTGTGTAGAAGCCGTGAAGGGACACCCGTGAGGGACTGCGACAGACATCCTTGCTCTCGCGGTCTCAGCAACAGTGGTCTGAGGCTGTGTGATGCTTGGCGGTTTCTTCGCTGGATGGGTTACTCTGGGGGGTTGGGTGCTCCTACAGCTGCTGGGAATGAAGAATACAAGGATGACTTAGGGACTGGCATTCAACGACTCGGGAACAGCGATGTTTGGGAAATTCTCATTGCAGCATAAAAAGACTTTGCCTCCTCCTGCACACCTTTCCTCACCTTGCTCTTTCATGGGCACTTTTCTTTTCCTGAATTACCCCCCAAATTGGCCTCGTTCTCGGTGACTCCCTGACCCCTGGGACCTGTCCCCAAATGGTGGAGCAGGATGAAGAGGCAAGTGAATGGGAAGAGCCTGCCTTGTGCGTTAGAGTTCATGATCCTACCGGCCCTTTTGGGCCTGCCCTGAACTTTCCTTTTTCAGTCTTCATGTGGCATCTCTGAGTTTGCTGCTCCCGGGGTCGCTCTGGCTTTTGTCATCAGCCCTGGCAGGACAGACCTGTGTAGAGGAAGGCGGGCTCCATTCGGCAGGACTTGGAAGTTGTTGATAACGCCGGCCCCTGCTCGGGAATATAAAGGCCTACCATTTGTTCCCAGGGCTGAGCTGAATGCCACCGCAGTGTGTGGCGATGACCAGTCACCGTGAAACTATTTGGCTAACGGGGCCTTAAAGCTCAGCGGGTAAAAAAAAAAATAAAATAAAAATAATCTCACATATTCACATTCAAGTCTTAGTCCTTCTTTTAGTATTCACCCTCACTGCCACAGTCAGCCATTGTGCCCGGTCACTGTGTGTTCACTGCATTTCAGCCCTGCCATTTGGGGGCTACCCTAAAAGATAGCTCCTGAGTAGAGCCAACTATGGATTTTGATTTTTTTTTTTTTTTTTTTTTTGGTAGCATTTAACTGGACATTGAGTTTGCACTATTTGAAAGCTACAGAGCAATTGCAGGGCTTTTCAGAGAGGACTCCGAGGGCCCCGTAGGGACAATTCTTGGCTGGCCCCAGGGTGCGGATGAGTACCCCAGGCCCTTGACACACTCCCAAGCTGTGGCCAGTGGCTAATGCCCAGAGGAAGCCAGGCCTTAAGTATGGAAGGCGCCTGGGGTGAGCTCCCTCCGTGTTAGGGTTGCGGATGGAGCTCTGTCTGTCTGCATTTGCCTTTTGGTTGACTCCTCCTCCTCGTTCCTCTGTATGAGGTTTTGGCTTTCCTTGGGCAGAAGGAGTTACATTTATACTGCACTTTTCATGCATTTACAGCTCTTTTCCTGCATGGGTTGAAAGTGAACCCATACAACTGTGGAGCCCCTCTCCTACCCCTGCACGGATGGTGTCAGTATCTCAGGAAGGAGCAGTTGGCCCTCCCTGTCCTGTGGGAAGGGCAGGCTTCTCTGGCACGTCCAGCTACAGTGGGCACAGGAGGGAGGGGTCTAGCACAGGCAGGGGAGCCGCTGGGAGACTGTCCCTTCTCCCAGAGAGATGCTCAGCCTCCAGCTTTGGGGAAAGGTCCTTGCAATCTCTCCTTGGACGTTGCTTCCCTGGTTGTCTGTGTTCTGCAGAGCTGAGGTTTATTTTTTTTTTCCTTCCCGTAGAGCAGCTTGACATCTGCGAGCCTGCCCCAGGCCTTCTGGGGCACAGAGCTGGGTTTCGACAAATGCTTTGAGAGCGGGTGGCTCTGTGGACGGCTTATCAGCCCTTGTGTCTGCCCTGCACTTTCTAGGACACCTGTTTTTGCAAATCAAGACTGCTGTGAACCTCTGAGGGCCTGAAGCCAACCCTGGTCTAGGTGGAGGGCACAGCCTGGAGAAGTGCCGGGAATAGTTGCCAGGAAGTGGGATGAAAGGGTTTTGGGTTCAAGTGCTGTCTGCCGCTGGGCGAGTGACTTGACCTCTCTGAGTTCGGTTTCCTCTTCAGTAAAATCAGATAGTACTTCTTCCTTTGTTGAAAGGATGCCTGTGATAATGACTCTGTCTTATGAATGAGCGGGCCAAGACCCAGAAGTGACCTGCCCGATGTTCCCAGAGGGCAGATGGCACCGAGGTGAGGAAGGAGTCCTGGGTTCAAGTGCAGGTTCCCTCACTGCGGCCCCTGGGGCTCCGGGCAGGACACTTAGCCTTTAGCGCCTCTGTTTCTTTATAGGTAAAACAGGAGCAGTCCCTGTCTCTGGAGTGTCTCGTTCTGATGGCTGTGGCAGAGTTACAGGAATAAGGGAGGCCGCGTGTGCCCTGTAATCAGGGGGAAAGGTACAGCCACAGAGGGCGGCGCCCTTCCGGCCTCTTGGTGATGGAGTGGGGCTCATATGGAGCCTTCCTCGGGTCCTGGCCTGTAGGCTCTTGAAGGGATTCGGGAACATGTGCTCATGGCTGGCCTTTCTGATGATAAAGGCATACTCTGGGTAAAAATTCAGCAGGACAGGAAGGTACACGGTGGAGAGGGGAAGACGCCCCTCTCCCCCAGTCAGCTCGGTTCTCCAGAGAGGACTTTGTGTTTCCTTCTTCTGTAACCTTCCAGAAACTGGGCACATGGACCCACTCAGACGTGAACTCGTATAAGTTTATAAGCTGCATCTAATCTCCTGAAGATAGGCTCTGATCTTTTTTTCACCATGAGCCCGAATGATGAAACCCTGGTCATTCCCAGAATTGCGGTTATTAGAGGCTGAGCCATAATGAGCAGAGATCTACTTCTATCTTGGTACCCCTAGATTAAAAAAAAAAAAATGCTGAAAGCTGTGCTTAGCAGCTCAACACTTTCAGAATTATCTCCTTTGCATTTGGCAGAAAGACTCTCTCAGAAAGAATTATGTTGTTAATACTGTGGTTTTCCACTGCTCCACCCAGTTAAATTTAATCGCACCATGTGACTTCCAAATAAAATGATGTGTGTGTCTGGAGGGAAGGACCCGACAAAGCTTCCCTTTTTTTAGATCTGAGAGAATTCAGCAGAGCTCTCTTCAGGCAGCCCTTCTGCTTGGGACATTTATATTTGCAGCTAACTCTTCAGTGTCCTTGGAGGAAGCAGTTGCCATTCACTGGGTTGTTGAAGGTGGCTGTGTGTATTTTAAAACGTTGTCTTCCTACACGCAAAACAAACCTGGCCAACTTCAGTTTGAAAAGCAGTCTATCTGCATGAGTTCCTTTATCCCTCTGACTGCCTTCGGCCTGCCTGGCTCTTCGGACGGCCCTGGATCATTCCTTAGCTGGATTTCTTTGCCTTTCGTTGACCCCACATAGGGTTTAGTTCTCTGGTGCATGCAAACACGGCAGACTTAAAGTGAATCTTCAACCTTAAGTGAATATTTTAGGGTTAGAGCAACTCCTGTGATCTGGTTTTGTAGTGTGAATGTTTTCTCTTATGGTTTAAAAAAAAATCCGCAGATTTGCAGGGTTTTAGTGCTTTGATTTTTATGTGGATATTTTCCCAAAACGTTATGTGTAAGACTAATTAAAAAGCTAAATCTTAAGTACACTAGAGAGGCTTAAAAGAATCCTGTCGAGGGGCACCTGGGTGGCTCAGTGGGTTGAAGCCTCTGCCTTCGGCTCAGGTCATGATCTCAGGGTCCTGGGATCGAGCCCCGCATCGGGCTCTCTGCTCAGCAGGGAGCCTGCTTCCCCCCCTCTCTCTGCCTGCCTCTCTGCCTACTTGTGATCTCTCTTTCTGTCAAATAAATAAATAAAATCTTTAAAAAAAAAAAATCCTGTCGATGTACATGTCTTGTTTTAATGGAGGCTTTTTGGTAACGTAAGCGCAAGCATCTGGTGTGGAGTGAATGTTGGGCCCACCCCCCTTTAAGGGCTGGATCCTTTCCTCAGGACTCTCTGATTAGTGACCTCCCCATCGCTACCTGCTTCTCTTTCCAGAGACCTGCCTGGGCCTCTTGCTGCCGACCCAGCTCTCGCTGGCAAGTCTAACCCTTCCCCGTGCTGGCCCGTGGGATCTGGGCTCCACATGCTAGCTGACTTCTCTTCTGGGTCCTGGAACACATGGCAAGTTGATGGCATTCACCTAAGGGTGAATAGGGTCGTTAGCCTGGGAAACTCTGGCTGCATGATCCTCTGTCCCCTCCTGTCACTTGTCCCATGTCTGAAGCCACTGCCCCTGCACACACTAAGCTCCTCCGCCTTGATCTGGTCACTGCCTGCTGTCTTGCCTCTTAGATTGTTTCCTCCTGAGAACCCCTCACCTGGCCTTGTGGCTGTGGGTGCAGCACTGTGAAAGAGTGTCAGAAGGATTGGCTCTGAGGGGTCATGGCATTTTAAGGTTCACAGTGAAACAAACCTGCCGTACTGATTTCCTCTTGTGTCAAAAACTGAAGAAACAGGAATGTTTCTCCAACAATAACCACAACAAAACCCCGGGACTGTGAAGGTCCAGGAAATATTGCAGCCATCTTGCGGGATGACACAAAAAGACAAGGGCCATGAAATAGTCACTCTGCAATGGGTCTTGATAGTGTTGTTGAAATGAGCTGGTTTTGTTTAAAAAAAAACTATGCCAGTACTTGGCTATAATCTACAGGAAACATTGCACTTCAGTGCTCTGATTTTTTTTTTTTTTCTTTTAAATGAGGCTTCTAAAACTTTGTCTCTAAATGCCAATGTGCTAAAAGGTTAGGAGTTTTGAAGATGTAGCGAATACATTGAGAACTATAGGAAAAAAAGGTTCTTTTCTTGGTTATGATTTCTGGATCCTAATACCGATATGAATTAGTAATAATACTCTCTCCCCACCCCTTGCCCAAAGACCTTTCAGATCTCTTCTTTCCTATCTCCCTAAGGGGTAGAGGATGCCACTGTCCCCACTGGGTAGAACAGGGGTCTGCAACTCACTGAGTCTAAATGGCATGGGTTGCGGTTAGAACCTGGGTATGTGGCCCCTTCCCATGAACTCTGCTTCCTGGGCTTTCCGTGGTTTCTACGTCTGGTGGCGTCCAACATCTAGCTGCTACTCCAGAAGGGGTTTTGGCATCGTGACCTGCTTGGGAGGCAGGCTTCTGTGTTGACCTGACCCACGATGCCTGCTGGGTTGCAGAAGGCCAGCTTTGCAGGTTTTCAGCATTTTGCTTCCAGTCAGCCATATGGGAGGCTTTCTACCTGGATGGAATGTAGGCAGTGTCTTTTTAGAATCCTACAGCCATGAAGGTGAGACTGAGAAGTTGGATCATCCTTGCCGACAGGCAGACTAGGTTGTTGATCAAGTTTGAGCTGCAGGAAGCCAAAAACACTGTAGCAAACTCAGGGAGGATTTATTGCAGGGAATGGAATGGCTCGAATTATAAAGATCCTTTTCTCCAGGTGGAAAGTTCAGGAACGAGAGTCCCAAAGCCACGCTAAGGAGCTAAACCACCAAGGAAGCTGCTGCCTCCTCTACAGTGATGGAGCTTCTCCAGGACCACACTGGGACTGCCATGCTCGAGGGGCTGGCTTGATGAGAACCAGGCCATACCGCTGGGATTTGCTCCTGCACACGGGTGGGAGGGTGTCCTAGTCCTACCTCCTTATACTCACCCATAAAGCTGGCCCCTGCTGCCGGAACCTCGGGTAAAACCACGGTAGAAGAACCGAGTGCCTCCTGGGCTTTGCTTGCTGGGGAAGGAGCAGCAACTGAGAAGTATGTTCTTCCCTCACTTCTGCTTTCCAGATTTCCCCAAAGTACATCTGGATGGCCACACTGAACTCGCATCTGGAACCTTATCTGTAAGGGATCTGGGAGATGTGGTTGTAGCTTTCCATCTTCTGCAGACAGGTGGGCACACGAGGAAGAGGAGGGTAGCATGTGGGCTGAAAACCAATCCTTTATATCCCCCTTCCTTGATGGCCAGTAGAAATGACCTTGCTTTTCAGAGTTAACTGACAAGAGAACAGAATGGAGATGACAGCCATTATGATCTGGATTATGGAATGGTCCCGAATCTTTTGGGGTTGTGGGTTGAGGACTCCGGATAACAAGCAGCAAAGAGTTAAAAGTGGCAGAGGCCACAGGTTCGTCCTCTGCCTTCTGCTCAGCTGCTTTGGGACTAAGAAGCTGTAGCTGCAACGTCCCAAGGGGGAGTTCTAGAGAACCCTAATCTCCCTGGATGCTATCAGGGGAGACAATACATTACAGCTCCTGATCGCAGTCTTTACTCATGTGGGTGCGAACCTCTCTTCGATGACAGCACAGAATGCAAGGATTCCCCAAACGTGGTCACAGGAAAGCCCCACTTCTAAAAGACATAGTGTTTCCCCACATATGTGAGAAATACCCTTTCAAAGAGGAATCGAGGAAGTACCTCGGAGAGGAGGTTTATTTCCAAGGAGTTGACTTTTCCAGTAGCCTTGATCAGGAATGTTTACCGTTGAAATGATTTTCTTAAAGAGAGGACGGCTCTCTGGCCTTGGAGGACAAGCAGAAAGGCGACCTTCACCTGCTTGGTGAAATGAGCCTCTGTGTGGACAGAGGGGATTCTCTTAGGCACCCAGATGGCCCGAACATCCTCCCCAGGGGCCTCTAAGGAGGGAGCCCTGTGGGCGCTCGGAGAAGTTACAGCAGTAACTGTTCAGCAGTTGTAGGCCTCACCTCCCGTGTGTTGCTGTTACCGAAGCAGGTGGTGGTGCGGGGAGGGAATTGCATTTAGCCCCAGGAAACTGAGGGTGGCAGGTGAGGGAGCTCAGAGTCTTGGGTGAGTGTCCCGGGTGGAGGCGGACGTGGTGGGGATGTGCGTGCAGGAGACCTCCGTGAGGGACGGCTGCCGCTGAGGGCAGAGCGGAGCCCTGCTTGTAAGACTCGGCCGCCCGGGGGGCCCCGAGCCCAGGGGTGGGGACGAGAATCAGACCAGCAGTGAATGTGGTCGGTTAGCACCTTCCCAAAATCCAGTGGTGCGAAAGAGGGAAGAGAGGACTCCTCCAGAGATGAACTTCTCGCCTCCAGTTCATCTTTCGTTGGTTCTCGTTTTCGGCCTTACCTTTCTCAAGCCAGTCCTCTTCGAAGTTGAGGCCTTGAAACAGTGTCTGAATGTGCCCCTCTGTTTCTGGCCACGAGGTGGGCTCCCATAGGAAGGCAGACAGGCCTTAAGTAGATTTACATGGGGATTGCCCAGGAATGGGGAAATGGGATTAACAGGAATCAGTTTGGTGAAAGGTAGAACTTGGGTCTGTGCGGTCATGAGCATGTTTCTGACTCCTCACCTCTTCGTGTGTTCTGATTTCTGAGCCTGAGGTCTTGAGATGGAGAGCAGTTCCCTGTGTATACAGAGGTATATGCTGGGGTCCGTCGCTCCTCCGGTCCCCGAAGGCGTGGAAGGGGGCAGGGAGCCGCATGAGCTGCACCGTGGGTATAATCACCAGGCTTCTGCCTTCTGGGCTCTTTGGGCTCAAATCCCTCTGTGCTGATTTCCTTCCTGAAGCACCCCGCCCCACCCCCACCTCTGTAAGCTCTTGAATAAATGGAGGTTTTGCATTATCACTAAATCCAAGCTTTTCCTAAAAACGTGGGGCTCACTGCTTACCCTCTGTCCTGAGCAATTATCCCACCGTCCCTGGAGATTTCCATCCCCGCTCCATTCATACTTAGCCTGGCAAGGACAGTCATTTAATTTTGATACCATTTCATCTTTTAAAGTGTGTATTATAGAAAATTTCAATATTTAAAGGGAAGAATAAAATACATCCCCGTGTGCCCGTTTCTAGCTTGAGTTCTCTACTCATGCATGGCCAGTCTTGTTTAATCTGTATGTATACCCATTTCTTCCTTGCCCTGGATGATTTTGAAGCAAAAAAAAAAAAAAAAAATCATTAAATATATTGTTATGTTACTCTACTAGCCACCTTCTTCCTTGACCTTTTTTTCTCCGTGTTTTTACAAGACTTTCTCAGTGTGGCAGCACTAAGGACTTTGCACTCTCGTGAGAGGCTTTTCCGATATTGCCCTGAATGAGTAAATTAAATTCAGATCCCTCTGTAGGTATGTCCGGAGTGCCTGCCCAGAGTGCTGTGCTGGTGTGCGAGTGGGTCAGACTCTGCCGGGCCGGATGGACTGAGGCCACAGACGTGAGCCCTGTCCCGGCCGTGCCTCTAGCGCGGTCAGCCCATGGAACGCTGGCTGATACAAGCGAGCACGATGGGGGGCGGTGGTGCCCAGTGAGTGTCTGTGTTCACACGAGCTAGAGGGGTTCAGCGGGACAGTTGGCTCTGTTGTCTGCGTGTTGGGGAACAAGGGCTTTGAGGAGGGGCACAGAGCACAGATTGGATTTGGTATTTTTATCAGTGTGATTCCAACTAAAGGAACTTGTTGAGGGGCTATTGAGTGAGTAAAGCAGCTCCAGGCCAGAGAACCATGCTCTGCCGGCCCACAGGAAGCTCGGCCCCAGTGGAATCACAGAAGTGCTCTGGCTTGGTCACGGCCCCTGCATGCTGGCTGTTGCAGCCAGATGCCTCCTTTGGGATTGACTCTTCATCGGTCCCTGTGTCCTTGTCACCCCCTTGAGGCTCAAAGTCCAGCTGGGACCATCTGGGGGAGGTCACATGTCTGAACAGTGGCTGCCGGCAGGAGGGGGAGAGGAGAGCGGGGCTCCTTCAGTTTGTCTGCAGACATGGACTCTGCCTTCCATCAAGAAGCACGAGATGGGCAGAGGGTCCTTCTCTAGGAGAAGAGGATTTAGATGCTAAGTCTGCAAAAATAGACCTGTCCCCTCTAAATATCCCTGTCCTCTTGGGCTGTTTTCTCTCCACTGTTAGCACCAGCACAGGATCTTTGTTTTCTTTAAGCCATTTGCATTCGGTGCTCCTGTTTCTCTGTTCCCATGGCAACTGCCAGAGCCCAGGTGCCCCTCACCGGCAGGTGCTCAGAGCATCTCCCGTGCAGGTTGCTGCTTCTAGTGGCTCCCGCCCACAGGCCTCGTACCTGGTGCCGCTGCTGCCCCCATCCCCACAAAACAGCACAGGAGCTCGAAAAATCTTTGCTGTCCTTCTGTTGCCTGGATGATAAAGGCCGACTCCTTACACCAGCCCCTGTCTTCCACAGTTGACGTCTGGACTCCATTTGCAGCCTTTTTTTTCCCCGTGATTCTGGAAGTCCTCTTCCCTGGCTAAGCAGGTCCGCAGATATACCCTGTGTCTTGCTGGCTCCATGCATTGTTCACTGATTGATCGGTCATCCAGAAGGCCTTCCCCACCGTGCCCCGCCCCACAAAATCTGTTCCACTTGGGTTCTGCACAGCTGCCCAGAGCAGCAACTGCTTGCGTTCACCTGCTGGGGCGCATGTGTGCATTGCCCACGGGGCCCCCTGGTGTCTCCCATCTGTCCACGTTGACTGAGGAACTCATAGGACGACATGTTCTCTGGGTCTTCGAAATTTCTCTTATATGCCTGTGCAATGCTGAGCACGTGGAAGCTCGCTAGATTTTTGACGCTTTATTTTTCAAAGGAGTGAAGAGGAGAAACAATTAGAAACAGGGAGGGTCAAACAGAAAATGCCGAGGTAGAAATGCATGGTCCTCAGTTGAGGTCAGGCAAGCTGGAAGGGGAGGGGATTGTGGGGAGACGGGGCGGCAGGGTATTTGCTCTGGTTGTGGTATACCCTTTGGTTGCGTGCTCCCAGGGCTGCTTTGAGCACCCACGTGGTTTAGAAAGCTGCTCCAGAGGTGGCCAAGAGTCAAGCAGCGAGGCTTTCTGGAGACTTAAGCATGTTTTACATAAATAGAGGCGGGAGTGGCGTAAGCTTAAGCAACATTGGCTGCTTAATGGCACACGGATTTCCCAGCACAGGCTGATGGCAACAAAGGTTGTCTTCCCGGTTTGCACCAGCCTGGAACTTGGAGATCCATCATTGTGCTTTTCGCAGCAGGAGAGCTTGGCAGTGTGTCAGTGTCGCTAATGCACCCTCCACCCCCTCAGCCCAGGCTCGCTGGTGACAGATGACTTCTCGGGGACAACATCTCCAGGCATTCAGGAAATCACTGACTCAGTCCAGGCCTCCTGCCCGATTTCCCATCAGCCTTGTTCAGCTGTTCGGAGAAGTGTTGAGACGGCCCCCCAGTTAGAGTTGACTGTTCGCTTCCCTCCCAGACCCTGAGGGCCATGTCCACAGCAGAGTTCAAGTAGGGAAGAGCTAGAAGGAAGAGTTGGGGCACTGAGAGTGTTCAGCTGGGCAGCGGGTGGAAACGAAGAAGTGACCTGTGCCTCCTGAGGCTTCTGGAGAATGGGCAATGGAAGGGAAGGCCCAAGAGCATGATCAATGTGCTATCCAGTGGGATCGATGTGCTCTGGACTCAGGCTACCCATCAGAATCAGCCTCTTCATCACAGCCAGGCTCCCGTCTTTCTGCTCGGGGTGTCCCCAACAGCTCACCACTTCCTGCCACAGGGGCCACTCCCCTTCATCCCTCCACACTCACTCACTTGAATCGTGGGTCCCCTTTGTGCTCACCAGCCGGGCCGGAGCTCTGAGCCCGGAACCGGTTTGTTGCATGTACGCCCTCGGGTACGGAGCCCTGCGCGCACAGCCCGTGGGAGCCCACCGGCAGGGGCTTGGCCTCGGGGGCCACGGTCCTGCCTCTCTGCTTCCAGGTGGAGAACTTCTAACTTCAGTCTGGTCACGTGTAGAAAGGAGGCACGTGTATCTCCGATTATAGAGGTAACTTGTGTGACGCCCCCTACATACAGTAGGTGCTCAGCAACACCAACCATCCAAATGAGCACCGACCCCCCTACCCCCCATACTCTACGGCCCAGACGTGTTACCACGCAGGATCGGTACACTGAAGATGATAGCTGTTCCAGAAATACTAGTCTGTTGAAGGATGGTGATGCGAGTTTTCACGACGGCTGTTTTTGAAGGTTTCTTCTAGAGCTCTGACTGTAGCCTGCCAGCACTCAGATCTAGAACCGCTGGGGGGAGCTTGAAACTTGTCTTACTCAGAAGGATTAAGGAAGTAGGTTGTTTGATAAAGGAAGATTAAGGGAACTAATTACTTTGC
>CM053610.1:54049034-54077987 GCA_028646535.1 Procyon lotor
TGTCGAGTATTCCTAACTGATTGCTTGAGGGTTGAGATGGAGACAAACGAGGCATTTGTGGTTTCGAATATTAGAGTATTTCTTACTGAGTACCAAACATTCAGACCTGGCAATGTTTTCATCCAGGAAATAATATTAACTGGTTCACATATTTTTCATTCGCTGTTTTCAGGAACTAAATCCAGGAGAGTTTGCCATGGGCCGCCTCGGGCAGAATTTTAGGCCGTTTAGAAAATAACTGATTTACAAAATCAGTGATTACTGATATTTTTATCACATTATCATTCAAGAGGAGATCAGTCTGGTTTTTTTTACCTTAGAAACCAAGGCTATTTACTTAAGGTTTCGAGTGTGGAGTTTGAAGATTTCTTTGCTATAATTGATTCGAGATGGAAAGAAATAGGCTTCTGGGACAGTGAAGTGTGTGTGCAGTTGATTTGTACAATGTATTTAGAGTTCTCACTATGTGTTTTAGAGACTCCCCTGTTTTTCCTCAGATTTTTCTTTTTAAGTCTTAAGTCAGAGTCTCAGGGTAGAAGATGAGAGTCCCCTGAGGATCACCGTTGAATCTTTGGAGGTTTGCATCGCACGGGCCTCAATTCGTGACGGAGCTCACAGCACAACGTCTCTAAAACCCTGAAGTCCAGCCAGGCACATGAGAGAAGAGTACAGTGACTCCAGAGTTTGAGATAGGTCATTTTGCAATCTGTTCTTTTTCTTCTACAAGGATATGGCTATCTCTGCCCTAGGACAGTGCCGTAGGTATTTCCCAGAACGGAAGAACTGGGTTGTGGGTCCCATAATTCTTGGGAATTTTGACTTGTAAACTAACTGGGGAATTGTTCCAGCTTCGTGAAAAGCTATGGCCCTCCCCTGTCTGTTTCGCCTCCGGGGGCTTGGGTCGGAGTTGGGGTGTCTGCCAGGACGTAGTGACTGATGGGAGGAGTACACAGTGCGCGGCTCACGAGACAACTCTGAGATTCATCTTGGTGCGTGAGAGTTACCAGGTCATGGCTCTTTTAGAAAATCCGTTCTTTTTTTCCTTTTTTTTTCCCCCTAAAATCTGCAACAATTAGTATACAGGTGCATGAATAGACATAATTCTGCCAACAAGTATTTACGAAAGGCTTACCGGATGCTGAGTCCATCTTGCACTAAGTGACTGTGGTTTAGCAGGAAGAGTCTTGCCCCCACGTAGTTTCAAGTCTGGTTATAGAGCCAAAATATATGGAAATAAAAGAACAGAAAGTAATAGTTGATAAAATCAGGGAATCTGGATCAGTGTCCTTAAGGCAAGGGATTTGTGCTCCGAGTAGGTGCTGAGTGAAAGATCAGATAAGGAAGTGGTCCCTGTAGGCTGGAGAGGTATGGGGTCAGGGAGCCCGTGTGGGGCGCAGGGAGCTTGGGCAAGGCCTTGACAGAAAGCCATGCCCAAACAGGTCTGGGAGCAGGGCGAGGAAGACTTCAGAAAGACCCAGACGGACCCCAGACCCGAGTAAAGGATGGAAAGAAATATGAAGTCAAGGATTAGTTGTGTTGAGAAACATTCATCTGTTTCTAATATCCAAAGTGTTATCTCTAGGGTTAATAGGTACTAAATGGGGACGTGGAGGCCAGTGGGCTCTGTGGTCAAGTAAGTTCAGATAGCGCTTGAAGAAGCAGCTGAGGGTTTCCTTCCTGCAAGACTCCTCAGGCCTTTTATATGCCGATGTTCGCAGTGACTTTCCCACGTGGGCAAATGTCACACGCAGTTCCCTCCTTATTTGACCACAGAACTGTGTCTTTTCTCCAGGAGATTCCTGCAGGAATAGAGCTCCAAAGAGAATAATTGAGTTGGGAAGGTGCTAGCCTAAATGACTTTATTTCAGAGTGTTTTTCAGTGCAAGTCGCTAGCAATAAGGTCATGTGTTCTGTGGTCTGAAAGCCCAGAGGGATTGATTGGAAGGAATTTCGAGGGACTTCACTGAAAGAAACCAGGGAATAAGTCCTCCTCCCAGGATGCCCAGCCTGGAATGAAGTACCATCTCCATCCAGGAGTTATTCCCCAGGATATTAATAGACCCATAACACAAGCTTTACAAAATGCTGTTTTTGTTACTGTTATTTCTCCAATTCTCTTAAAACCTGGGGAGGGATTTTTGTATCAACAGCATGGCCTTGCTGAAGGGGCAGAGCCCTGGGTCCCAGCCGCTGGGGCTGTGCATGAAGGTGAAGCTCAGGGAGCTGGCATGATGAGGAGGGGACGCCAGATAAAGTGCAGGATGCCTGGTTACATTAGAATTTCAGATCATGTTTGCATAATTTTTCAGGATAACTGTGTCCCAAATATTGCAGGGGACAGAGTAACACAAAAATCATTCCTTGTTATCTGAAATTGAAACTTTTTAAAAAAAGATTTTTATTTATTTGACAGAGAGATCACAAGTAGGCAGACAGGCAGACAGGGAGAGAAGGGGAAGCAGGCTCCCCGCTGAGCAGAGAGCCCGATGTGGGGGTCGATCCCAGGACCCTGAGATCATGACCTGAGCTGAAGGCACAGGCTTTAACCCACTGAGCCACTCAGGCGCCCCTGAAATTGAAATTTAACTGGGCATCTTGTATTTTTGTTTTCCAAACCTGGCACCCTCGTCCGAGATGCTCGGGCAGCCCAGCCACGCTGGGACCAGGAAGTGACTCACAGTGTAAAGACAAGGTAATGTGGCCGTAGCCCAAGTTCCCAAGAGCCGGGGCCGATGCGTGACTACAGCCTCAGGCCTCCTCCCCACTGCGGTTCTCCTCGGTTTCAGAGAGTACATATGTGAGAGGTCATAGCTTTTATTTGGCTCACGGGCTTTTACAAACGAATCAATGTAAGGCCCCAAAGTTTACCCCCAAAAGCACAGACTGTAAAATGCAGAAAGCGTATCATTTCCTAGGAAGACACAAGTTGTGTCTGAACCTAGCTTTGTCTTGAAACCAGAAGAAGTATAAGTGGGGCCTGGGCAGGGGGGGCTGCCCTTGGGTGGGATTCGTAGGCTCTGGTGCGCCTTACCTGCTGAGAAGCGGAATGTTTCCGTTCCGTGTTTAGTGGTGGGATGGTGGTTTCTACAAGGTCTTACCCGTGGGCTCTGCTCAGGGGTATCAGGAGGAGGAGAAAGAACCAAAGCAATCTCTGGGGGAAAGGTCTCCCCATGACCTACGTGTTGGCAGGACCGCCCACCACAGCTGTACCCCCTTCCTGAAGACCTACCCCAGGACCCCCACCTCTCCCTGCACCCCGCATGGGACATGCTCCTGACAGCAGGGACTTAGGAGGAGGTTGGGGGCAGCCCCCTGGCTGTGACTGTGTGTTGGTGGCCCTAGGTGAGGAGGGCCGGGGCCGTATACGAGGGTCAGGGCGTGGAGCTTCTGCTGACCCTTGGACAGACACTGGCAGGGACTCCATGTCCCTCTGTGGGCGTCATGACACTGAATCACTGGCTGCCACCGATGGTCATCGCGCCACTGGTGCTCGCTGTATCCTATGGCGATGGCAGCTCCTCGTTAATTCAGGGAACCTGTCGGCCCACAGTCGAGCAGGCCACTTCACGTGGGCTGGACCACGAGCAGGCTTGATTTTTGGCCAAGCCAGAACCTCTTCACTTGTTCTCCAACACCCTCGCCACCCCGCCACCCCACCGCCAGTCCTGGAATTTGGTCAGTGGGAAGAGAGGAGGGCTCCAAAAAAAACTTATTCCAGAAGTCAAACCGAATCCCACATAATGCGTCCGTTAGATTCCACAGTCAATACCCAGCTTCTAAACATTATGTATATTGATGAGCTGATTGCTAGCAAACTAGCACTGAGGGAATTGGAATCCATTTTTACCGGGGCCAGATTGGTTGTTGATGGGCCGGCTAAAACATCCCGCAGCCTAGTCAAACGGAGCTGCTGTACCTCGGAGTCCTTGCGTACTTTGCTGAAAGCCTGGCAGAGCAGGGTTTGCACTGAGCCCCGCATCACGGCCTGGGGAGATCTTCCTAAGGGCCAGGGCGGCTGGCCGGGGCCGCAGCTGAGGTCTCTGCCGGTGCTGGGGTGAACGGCAGACCGGCAGGGAGGGTGGAGGTCGGGGGGTGCAAAGTTCTGCAATGGGGCTGGGAAGGCAGGACGAGTCCCGCGGGGCTCATGGGGACTGGCTCTTGGCCCTTGCAGCCCAGAGGCTCACGTCCTCGCCTGAGCTGCTTCCGCAGCGCTGTTCTCCGGATCACAAGCTGGGTGAGACGTGGCCCCCACCTGGAAACTCATTTCCTTTAAGGTCCTTACTCCGAGAATCTCAGTGGGAGGAGGGCAGTCTGTGCACAGCATGACGGGCACGCCTGTGTGTGTGCACAGGAGTGTGCATGTCTGGGGAGGGCTGCCTTCAGGGAGGTGCTCCGGCCTTCCTCTTCCTCCCAGCTGCTCGTTCCCGGCCTGGAGCGTGCCCTGCTGTCTGGTAGCACGGGAGTCTAATACGGATTCTCCTCATTAGCTGCACCATGGGCACTAGAAGAGTCTCAAGCCCCCGGACTCGTGGGCATCTCCTGCTCACCTGGGCCCCTGCTAGGCATGGAGGTGCTGAGTCTGGGAGTCTAGCGCGGCTCACAGTTCCGCCTGGGCCTTCAACTGCCAGGCCGGGTCACTGCCAGCATTCACAGAACAGGTTTCTGGAGGCAGGAGGTGAAGGTAATTAAGTTAATTAAACCCCTTGTAGCTCTCCACCTGCAAAATTGCTCTAAGATCCTCTAAGATTTAAAATCATGCATTTACTAAAACAAAGCCCAAACACCCACAATTAAACCAAGGTGAGCCCTTTCCACCTGTGGTGCCACACACGGCTCGGGTTAACTCAGGTGGGAAGGATGGTGCCGGGTATCCCCCTGCTCTCTTTTACCGGGTTCTGAACACCAGCCTGGCTGGTGTGATCTTGGGGTTACCCTCTGCCGGGAAGTGCGGGGCGGCAGCCGCTGCCTTGACAGGGTGATGTGCCCCTCCACGTGTCTCTTGGTTCAGGGGCAGCAGAAGCAAAGGCCATGATACATTGCTGCCCGCCGACTGTCTGTCAGGTGGCAGCCCTGAATGTTAGAGTTCCAGCAGCTTCGGAGGCACCTGGCTGAGCTAGCAAGCCCTGCAAAGGCCCCAGGCCAGCACCGACTGAAACTCCTGTTGGAGACTGTCCCACCCTCCACTTGGCTAGGCCAGGGCTTTGCAGGGCATCTGCCTCTTGTCTCTGAGGCCTGTACTGGATTCTGCTTGTGGGTCCAGAGCCAGAGAACCTGGTGGGGGGGCCCCAGGTGAGTGCAGGGGGCCACAGAAGGGCAGTCTCCCATGCCCTGCCCCCCAGGCACTATGTGGGGAGGTGTCCTTGGCTCCAGAACAAGCCAGGGGAAGTTAAGTGTGGCAAGAGATGGAAGAAAGGCCAGAGGGGGCGCCCAGTGCATGAAATTGCTCAAGAGCAAAGGTTAAATGATGGACTGTGGAAGCGATCAGCAGCGGAGTAGAAAGCCCGAGAGAGGAGAAAATCAAGGTTTAAATATCACAGGCTTTTGGACTGGGAGTTGGCAAAGGGAGAAATAGATCAACCCTGACGGAGCGACTTCCAGGAATTAGAGGCAGACCAATTAGATGCTGAGGAAACATTTGAATGGACTGGATTGTGTTTGGGTTCAGAAGTCAGGAATGTCTTTGAGGCCCTTCTGTGTTTTCTGAAGAGCTCCTGGGGGTAGCTTTCCTGTGGAATTAGGGAAACACTAAACTCGACTGGATTTGTCCATAACCAGGTGGTAGCCAGGGATGGAGCACATTTCTCTGGGGGCTTCGCGGTGGAGGCACCAAAGAGGGTGTGACCGACCTGTCATGCACCTCATGTGTTCCCAGAGAGTCAGTCTTGACGATCTTTACTGTTCTGTAGGCTGTCCTACCCCCGGGAGGTGCCGCCGGCCAGGGCAGGGCGGAGGGCCCACACCTACTCCAGACCTCCTCCCTGAGCCCCAGGGGAACGCAGGCCAGGACCTCTGCCTGGAGTCACAGCACCCCTCTGCCACACTGTGCCGCGGTGACCGTGAGCAAACTCTTCGACTCTGGGTTTCTCGGCCGCACCCTAAAATGGGCATATAGTAGTGTCTATTTGATGGCCCTATTATGCTGACCCAGGGTTACATAAAGTGCCGAGAACGGTACCTGCCGCCTATATTGATGAATAAAACACCTAGTCCAAAACGATCTCTCCTGTTTGTCACAGTTCTCACTCCCTGTAATTCTCTTTCATCTTCCTCAAACTCCTAAGGTGGGGAGGGTTTTTTGGCCCCATTTTGGAGAGAGGGAAGGCACAAGGGCACTTTGGAGACCTTGCCAGAGTGCCAATGGCTGGCTAGTGGACCCTCGAGGTGGAAATCAAGAACCCAAGCCCTGGACTATACCACTTTTGGAGGAGGAGGAGTTGTGTTTGAGTCTCTCCATTTCCCCTGTTTCCCCGTCTTGTCATTGGCCCGAGGGGCCCACTTTCCAGGCACAGGATGAAGACAAACGAACAGATGGTAAGTCCTTGGTGCTGAGAAGAACTGCATGGCGAAGAGGCAGGCAGGCTGCTGGCCACGGGAGGGGACGGCGCCGCAGGCTGCACACTGCAAGGCCTGATGTGGGGGAGAGGTAAACGACCCCGAGGTCTGGGCTCCGCGGCCCAGCGTGCAGCCTGCTCCCAAGTGCTAAGGAAGTGTGCCTGGAAGTGACCACTCCAGCCTCTCAAGTTCTCTGGACAGAGGCCTTGGGAACTGGAAAGGCGAATTTCCCACAGCAATGAAGAGGCCGAGGTCACGGGTCGTCCTGGGTGGAGGGGAGGGGAAAGCCGTGCTAGGCCACGGGCTTCTTGCTGAACAGCGAGCGGCACACCTTGGGTGGTGGGCCTGCCCCATACCAAATGGTCAGGAGGCAGGCAGGTGGCAGAAGTTAACCAAACACCTGCCAAGGAGCCCTCCCCCGCCACCCCCAGCTCTCAGGTATAAGAGCAGCGCTTTCTAAACTGTAATGACACAGAAGCAGAAGCTGCCTCTCTCCTGGCTGCCAGGCTCACCCATGTGCCCATCCGTGGGCCCGGTCTGAGTGGGGGGAGGAGGAGGCCACACTGGCACGGACGGGATGTCGCTCCTGTCACCATGCAACGCTTCTGTTTTCCTTCTCACGCTCGCCGGTTTCTCAACACCAGCCAGATGGGAACAAGACTCCGTGAGGCTAATGAGGTCCCAGGGGGCAAAGTGGAGGTCCTCTCTGAGAGTGTTGCTCTGCTCTCCCTGAGAGGGGAGGGTTACCCTCCCGGGTGGGCACCACCCTGGGGAGAGGAGGGCAGGCGGGCTGTGTGGCTGGCAGATTCATAGCCCCTCCTTCCCCTGAGCCCCGCGGTCCTCGGCGCAGGCAGCTTGCTACTTAGCATTCTGATTTCTGTGTCCAATCGATTGGCCACTCTTTGTGCCACATAAAAATGCGTGACTGAGTTTTGACCTTGAAGCCGGCCAGCCATATAGGCTTCTGTCTTTCCCTGTCTCTTTGAACTCAGAGAAAGGTTAGGGAGGAAAAACAGCAAGCCGTTTTACTGAAATAATGTTGTCATTAGTAATGGGACTTCTCTGCATTAAATCCTGCATTTATTAATAATACGATAATAGCACTCTCTTCTGTTTGTGGATTATGTTATGTTTTACGAAGCACTTTCATTGCCATTATCTTATTTGATACTCCAACAGCCATTATGAGATGAAAGGAGATTATCGTGTGCAGGAAACTGAGGCTCGGATTGGTTTATGAGCTTGTCAGGATTACAGGGCACTGGGGGACAGAACTGGGATGTGGGTGCATATTCGTCTGGAGTGGAATTAGGTCAACAGCCTTGCTGATGCTCCGGGGCCCTAATTCTCCCTGCCCCCTGCATCCCGAGGCCACACCAGGGGAGACGCAGTATGGCCTGCCCCATACTTCTGTGTAGTCCTGTCAGGACTCTTCCTGACAGGATCATGGCCATATTGTTCCTCAATGTGTAGCTGAGGATCCTCTCAAGTTTTATAAAGTGGTTAAAAAAGGCAAATAAGCAGCAAAAACAAAACCATAGACAATAAGCTAAAGAATGTTGGGTTGGGTTGCTCTCTTACGTTCTCTCTAACTTGCATGTACACACACACACACACACACACACACACACACACACACACACACTTTGCCTAGTTTTCCTGGCACAGCGTACGTTCCCCAGTGAAGCCTCTAGAAAAGCCAGGTGGGGGTCACCAGTGTGGTATTGCTGGACTTGTTCCTGGAACGTCTCTTCCAGGTCAACCATACCTGTCTTTTTCCTTCAGGCAGGCATTTCAAGCCACTGGCCGTGACAAAGGTGGGACAGACACGTGGCCAGCCCCAACTTAATTTCCCCCAATCTTCTTTAGGCTCCTGTTTCACAGGCTGCTTCCGGTTGCCATGGAGACCGTCTACTGCCTTCTCCCTCAAATAGAAATAGAATCACACTTCTGCTTATGTGCAAGGTAGAAGTGACAGGGCAGCAGTTCTGTAAGCGGCCCTATCCAGTAAACCACCCCCCCCAGCCAAGTGACCAGGAATGTGTGAGCAGAGCCCCAAAACTCACTGCGCAAGACACTTTTAAAGCAAAAGAAGTCACCTGAGAACAATCCCTTCTAAGTTCCATTTGTAGTTAATGATTCCAGGAATGTAGCTGCTAACTTGCTGTTAAAAAAGTCACCGTGCACAGGTGAGAGAGCCTCACCATACAATGGTCTCTGAGGGTCACTGTCACTGGGACCCAATTCCGGAGTCCCTATGGCTGCGTGCACTGTCCCAGGTGGGGTGACTGGGAATAAGAGGACCTAGTGGTGGGGACCAGAGTTTCCCTAGACAGGGATTCTGTCCTGAAAGGCTTTGCCCCCTGGAGGGAAGACCACCGTGTACCCAGTATCTAGCAGTACAATGGGGTTCCTGCTGTGTAGGGTGGAAGGGAACCCAGAGGGCCTCTCCCAGAGGCAGGCTGCCATTCACATCTGAATTGTTCCATTCCTTACCTCTGGGTCTTTGGGCGGCTTCTCGCAATCTCAGTGCCTCAGTTTCTCAGCAAGGCCTAACCTGATGCCTTCTTGCAGGTAGCAGACCTTCCCCGCATGCTAGTTCCATCCCTCCTTTCCTCCCCACCTATAAAGGACGGTAGGGCCATGGGGGAGGGGGAGGAGAGGTGCAAAGCAGGGGGGGCGAGAACCTAGCCAAGGGCGGGGGCGGGAGCTGCAGGTGTGGACAGAGAGCAGCCTGTGGTCCCGGAGAGAGGCCAGATGGGAAAACACCCTGAATTCCCCAGCAAAGCAGGTGGCTTGGAGGCCCACAGCCAGTGTGTGCTTAGGGGAGTTGGTCAGGGGGTCATGGATGTGCCCAAGAGGCATGGGAAACAGGGCAGGAAGCAATGCCGGTCACAAAGTAGGTGACTGTTTTCCACCTTGGCTGCTCTGATTGCCCACACCAGAGCACTGGTGCTCAAAGCTAAGCAAAGGCCAGGGGGCTTCTGCCTTTACCCGGGAGATCCTGACCTCTGGCATTGTCAGCCCAAAGGGATTTTCCTTGCAAATTTCCTCTGACTGGAAACCAGGAAGAACGCTTATCAGTCAGCGTCTGGAGATGGGTTCTTTAAAAGCAAAAAAAGCCGTGTGTTTTTTGCCATAGGCGCCTTGCCCAGCCCTGGGGCTCTGCACCTCTTCCCCTACTTTTCTCAAAGAGCGAATCCCTGAAGAAGGGCCAGCAGAGTAGCTAGTGCCTGCGCAGGGCTTGGTGACGGGTGTGCTGTCTGCCCAGAGGCCTGCATTGTGCATGCAGAGTGTGGCAAGCCCTGGGGATGACAGGTCGCCAAATCCCAGATGTGGCTGGGAACACTGTGACTCCATCTCCAGTGAGGCCTCGCTCCTGGGCGGTGTGTGGTTCCAGTTCCCCTAAGGCCCGGGACTAAGCGAGAGATCGATCTTAAGGAGCATTCTTTGTAAGCCCAGCCCAAAGGCAGAGGATGGGTCGGTGAGATGGCCACTTAGCCTCTCTCAGTACCTTTTCTGAGACTTTTAGGGATCTTTCAGGCCAAAGGATCCCTGATCCGCTATCTGGCTTCAAGGACTGAAGGCAGCATGGTTTGGGGTCACTGGCAGGCGCATTGACAAACTAGAGGAAAACAGGGAATTTTAGTTTGCTAGGGAACCGGGAGAATATTGCCTAAGCTTTTTGGTAGCTGGATTTAAGGGAGAGCCTTCCCCCCCAGCCCCCCGGGGCTGGCTTCTCCCCAGTGGGACACTGTAGGTCGTAGCAGTAAGAAAAATGCTGCATTTTCCAACATACCCCTAACCTCCTTGGATCCTTCCAGCACTCTGAGAGACAGGCAGGGAAGGTTTACTCTGTGCGATAGATAAGACAGGAGGGACTTGTTCTGCCTGAAGCCACACAGCTTGTCAGTGACAGACGGAGGCCCCACGGTCCTTGCCTCCCCAGCTGCAGGTCAGTGGCACTGCCCTCTGAGCGGGCTCCAGGTGCAGGGAAGGTCGGAGAGGAAGCAAATCATGGACCGCCATCATCCCCACCGCCCTGGGTCTGCTCTGCCTTCAGCCGGTGGAGGAGGGTGCTTTGTCTTGGAACCATGGCTTCCTGCCAGGTGGGTGGGGGCCAGGGCTCTCTGACTGCAGAGACTGGTGACTTAGAGCCTCGGCCTTGTCGGGGGAGAAGGCGTCTGACAGCTCCCGACAGTGGTCATAACTCAGGAGGCTGGGAAGAGCCGCCTGGGGACACTGACAGGCAGGCTTTGCAGGTGGCCTGCAGTGGCCTCAGAGACGTGCCTTAGACACCCATCTCCCCTGAAACCACCACCGGAGCACCCAGGACCCATTCTTGGTGTGGAGGCTTCCTTTGCAATTTCCTTTGCAGAGGAGATTGCGAAGGAAAAGCTTTGAAAAGAGTCTGTGACGTGGAAGGTTTGGATGACAAAGTAGACTGATTTAGCTCAGGTATCGGGAACGGGGCCACCCATACTTTTCTAGTCTGCTGCCTGGAAGCCGCCTGGGGGCCAACAGCCGGCCCCCAGCAGAACCCAGAGTGAAAATCCTGATGACGTTCAAGCCCACCCCTCACTGGGCCACTGGGGACACGGCAATAACATGGCAACGTTGCTGCCGTATGGGAATGTGCAGGAAGGGCGCTTGTCTGTGTCCCCTCTAACCCCCGGATTTGTGGAGAAAACTGAGCCCGTGTTCACATCGTATAAGGAGAGGCCGTGGTCAGACACGAAGCAGAGCTCTGTGTTCTGCTGTTTGTTGGATTAGGTGATTCTCCTCTGAGAGCTGCTGCAAGTCTGCGGCCTGGGCGAATCTCTCCAGCCCTTTTTAAGGACTTGAGGTGGAAAGACCTCCTTTGGCGGCAGTAGACCAGTGTTTTGTCTGTTTGTTATCTACTGAGTTGGGCAGCTCTAATACATTGAGCACAGCTCTAGGCTTCTAGGGCTGTCGCCTACCCTACCCAGTATGTGGTATGTAGTCAGAGCAGAGGGGAGGGGAGCCAGATGTAGAAACAGACATGTTCTAGCACATAATGCAGTGTGGACTCTCATCCTGATCATTCCAGAACTGTACTGATAATGCTGCCAGCCAAAACTTGAGCTTTTAGTCCTCAAGTCCTAGAAAAACAAGGACCACTCCTGGTTTTTTTTAAGATTTTATTTATTTTATTTATTTGACAGAGAGATTACAAGTAGACAGAGGAGGAAGCAGGCTCCCCGCTGAGCAGAGAGCCCGATGTGGGGCTCGATCCCAGGACCCTGAGATCATGACCTGAGCTGAAGGCAGAGGCTTTAACCCACTGAGCCACCCAGGTGCCCCCCCTTTTTTAATTCTGAGATTTTATTTGTGACCTACAAATTTGATGGAGCCTGATACTTTTCTTCCTAGGTAGAAACATTAACAAAGCCAAGAGCTGTTAGTGGATGCAGTTTTCTCTGCATGTGTGGCAAAGTGTACCTTCTGGTGTCTGAAATAACTTATTGGCGACTTAAATTAGAAGTGTGGGTATGGTATAAGTGTTGAGTGCATCAAGGAGTTTACTACATAATTGTTGGGGAGATGATAAACCCATACTTGAATTAAAAAAATAACGATACAGGCCAGCGTAGGGTAAATGCTGTGGCATTGAAGCCCCTCAAGTAGCTGAGGTGGGTGGACGGTAGGTCCAGGGACTGAATATGGGAACACAAGGGGAAGCGGCAAGTTCTGTTTGGCCATGTGAGGTTGGATGTGTCTTGAGGACATAGCGCAGGTGGCTCTCCGGGTCTGAGCCTAGAGGAGGGTTGCGTGCAGTCTCTAGGTGTGGGAACTGCCAACATTCGGAGAATCCCAATGCCAGATTGTCAAGGAAGTATGTATAGAAGAACCTGTCAAAAAGCAAGAGGCTAGGGAAATCCCAGATGCTTGGACAGGCAGAGGAAGAAGAACTTACAAAACACCTGGAGGGGGGACTGACCGGAGGAGCAGAAGGAAAACCGGGAGGTGGGGCCTGCTCCCCAAATAGCCTTTGGGGACAAAGAGGTAACTAGTTTCAGGTATTCACAGGTGATCCAGATGAGAGCTCAGAAGTAGCACCTCTGGGAACCTGGTGGCCTTGGCGAGAGCCATCTCAAAGGGAAGTTGAGGGCAGAGGCCAGTGTGCACTGAAGTCACTGGAAGGAGAGGCCAGCGAGGGAGTGGGAAATGTGCAAGGAGAGCCCACTTTCAGGACTGAAAGGGGAGGAGAAAGTGTGGATAAGAGCTTTCTATATCCACGCCCCCTAGAGGTGGGGGTGGTTATTTTCTGATTACAGAGGAGACCGAGCTCAGAGAGGTGAATGACTTTGCCCCATTCTACATTACTATTATAAACAGAAACCCCACTCCTGCCCCCATAAAGATGATCCAATGTGGTTTCCAAAGGTATTGCACATAGAAAGTGGCAGAGTAGGGATACACTTCCCAATATGCCCGGCTCCAAAGTTTAGGACCTTGCTACTCAAAGTGTGGGGCGGGGACCCGGACCGTGGGCATCACTTGGGACCCAATGAAAAATGCAGATGTCCAGGCCCGGCCGAGACCTACTGCTCATCTCCTGAGCTAGAGTCAGGTGAGGCGCATGCAGGACACATGAGAAACCCTGCTCCGTGCTTTCCCCTGTACCGCTTGTTAGTAATCCAAGGGTCGGGTGACGGGGACTCGAATCTATCAAGACAGGCATGCATCTCCCTTCCCTAAGCAGCTTGAGAAGCTGCTCTGTCCCTCTGATGGCTTTGAGGAGCTCCCTTCCCCCGGAAGAGCGTGCCCTGGTGCCAAGCCCTTGCAGGGGGCCGGGACCACACCGGGCCTCCTTCACCACAGGCTGATGCAGCACCCTGGGCTCTGGGCAAGTTTTGCTACATTTTTTAATTAACAGCCATTCTCTTCAGATAATAATTCAGATGCAAAGAAAGGAAACACCCTTTCGATTGCTAGCGTAATTAAGCTGCTTAGATTAGCCTGATCTTTGCTGCCTCTTCAAAGCTCTCCAAGGGAAGATAACTTATGTGCGTGAGGTTGGTTCAGATGTTTTGCTTCTGAAAGATTCAGGAACTGCCTACCTGTGAGGTTTTTTAATTATAGCAACCGCCTCTTTGAGGCCTTGTTTTTTCAAGGAGCGCTCCCTTCAGGGTTCTGCGGCCTCCCTTCTCATCTCTACCTAAAGCAACCTGACCACATGCAAAAGGCCAAGAGAATCTAACCTCCGGTTCCTTTTTTTTCTGTGAGCGCTCTTTCTCTCACCTTTACTTTCTATTTCTCGTGCCCTTGGCAGTTACGTAGTACAGTATTTTCCAAAGTGACCCGTAGTTGATTGTGAAACAAATTTAGGGAGTCTTGATGAACTTAAAGAAAAAAATATGCATCATTGAAAATATCAAAGTACATCATATGCAGTAGGGACAACAATTGTTTCGTGAAACTTTTCTCTCGGTTACACAGATATGCGTGTACGCTGAGCTTCTGTGCAAAATACTTTCCATATAGTGGGTCACGGGCCAACAGTAGAAGAGACACTGACCCATATCATTGGTTCCCTATCTGTAGAATTATTGCAATCACAGAATTTTTTAATGACCCTGTTTCTAGGCCAATTTGCACCCTGCAAATGCAGTGGTTACTTACTGCATTTGCTGTAATGGTTTCAGTTATCTGCATTTGAAAGCCTTCCCAGAGACTCCAGCCACCAAAGATCTGGTCTGCCTCAAACTCCCACCCGAAAGAGGATTCCCTTTTATATTATTTTTGGCAAGTGATAACCACACCTCTGGGCGCCCACATTCTCTCCCTGCTCACCACCAGGTACGTGTATGAAAAGCCTACCTTGTGAGAAGATTCCCTACAGAGCAGCGCGCAGCCCAGGCCTTGCAGGATGCACCTTGTTAGAAACTTCTCCCGTGGCTTGATCTAGACCTGGCTGGCCTAGAGCTTTCACTCTTGCAGGCTTTTTGTCAATCCCCTGGAGCTCTACAGAGTAAATCTGTCCTGTCCTTCGCAGAGACGGCCCTGCAGAGAATAAAAAGCTTTCCTTTCCTCTGAAGCTTTCCTTTTGTCAAGTTAAGCAATCCGAGTTTTCAGGGTAGCAGGAGCTTTCCTGATCCAACCTTAGCATCCCGAACTACTCTTTTGCCAAAAAGAGAACACGCTTCACTAAAGGCAGCACAAACGGTGCTCTGAGCAAGGAGATCTGCTTCTGCCGGGGCTGGTGATGTGACCCTGGGTGAGCCATCTCCTCCCTGGGCTTTGGTTTCCTCATTTGTCAAGTGAGGCTGCTTGGCTGAGTGACCCACTTGACAAAGTTCTAGTCCTCGCATTAGCTGGGAGGGGGTTTGCTCAACAGCAAACACTAGTCTCACTAGTGGGTTAGTGATTCCTAATCAGATTAGGAATTTTTTTTTAAGAGTCCACAGAGCCTTTCATTGATGGCAAAGTAATCAAATGTTGCTTTTATTGGCTTGGCATACGTAAGAATGAAGGAATTCCACGCATAGCCGTCCAGGAGCACCTAGCTCTTGGGGATTGCACATGCAGATCCAATAGAGAACCCTTTATCGGGCTTCCTTCCTCAAATTTCTATTTTCCCTTATTACCAGCCATCAAAAAAAAGTAGCCTTTTGCTAGGCTTTGCCGTACTGTATTTCAGACTGCAGAGATTTTTGTTCCTTCCCTACACCTCACTGTGCAAATCATTGTGCAAAATGATTTAAAATAATGGAGGGGTAGGGCATGCCATTCTTTCCGCCCAATGAGTGTCTTTCCATTTGTGTTTTTTTTAAGGAATAGATGTTTTTTTAAAAAGGGTTCAGCTAGCACATCCGTTGTTAGCATCTAAACACATCTCCCAAGTCCATGGTGTGAATTTATAAGAAAGGTTTTAAATATTACTAAGGCTGAGCACTGGCTGTTCTGTATGTGTGTTCTAGAATTCACTAAAGCTCCAGTGGACCTGAGAGAATTCAGCCCCTCATCATTAGCGAGTTAGGCTCCCTGAGGGCCTTTCTAGGAGCAAGTGCTTTCTGCCTGAAGTGTGAACAACCTAAGGGCGAACGAAGGGCGTTGTAGCCTCCTGGAGATGGATGGATGTAGATTCTCAAGTCTCCCCAAAGTCTTACCAAACGCACAGTCTTTTCGGCATTCGCCGGTTAGCCCAGCAGAGGATGGTGCCGCCGGGGCCATGTCACGGCCTCGTTCGCCTGTGACTGAGCTGTGGGTGCCCTTGGTCTCAAGGAGGAGGTCGCAAGACACAAGGGTGGGCTGAATCAACCTGAGACAACCTGTGCCCCCCAGACCCCCATGGTGACTTGGGCAGTATCTGCGTGGTCTCAGAATTGTCATTAGCCAGAAAAGGAAGGACTATTTTCCTTGTCTAAGGGTGCTCACCCCTTACTGTGAGAAGATGGCAGAGCTGGGTGAGCCCACAGCTGATCTGGGGCTACCGTGAGGAGGGACCGCGTAGCACAGAGAAGGACCACCCTGGTATATGGTGGGCTTGTGCTGGTCTTTTCCAGCCTTTGGGGACAAAGAGGTAACTAGTTTCAGGTATTCACAGGTGATCCAGATGAGAGCTCAGCAGTAGCACCTCTGGGAACCTGGTGGCCTTGGCGAGAGCCGTCTCAAAGGGAAGTTGAGGGCAGAGGCCAGTGTGCACTGAAGTCACTGGAAGGAGATGCCAGAGGCTTGACAAGACTGACTTTCCCTTCAAAGTTTTCTAGGACGTAGTATTCCTCTGTCAGGAGAGAGTAGTAGGTTTCTTCTGTTTGCGCTGAGGAGATTTCTTACCTGACGGATGCATCTGTAGTAATAACATTTTATGTGAGCAATTTCCACATCCTCTCACACTGAGTATTTGTTTAGCTGCATGGAGAATCGGTGATGCTCTCCTGTCCTCTCGGCTGTACTTCAGAAGAGCACACTGTCCCGACACCGTGAGCTCCATGATGGCGTCTTGGCATCATCTGTCAGTTTACTTACCGTTGCAGATGAAACCTGTCCCGCTAGCTGTTCAGGGGCAGGTGGATGCTTTCTCCCCGACATGCAGGGGGAGATTGTAAGGAGGGCTCTAGCTTCATCTCTCAGGGTCTGATCTCTCAGAGGGCTTCCTTCTAACTTTTCTTCTGAATCCTAAATCCTTTGTTTTGGGTTAAGCTCTGAGCATTGTACCAAGCATGTTCTCAGTGACACACACTGGAGATGAAGCCTCTACTCTTCAGCTACCATTTTGCAAGGACCATGGGCGATGGCATGACCAGAACCAAGGAGTGTCCAGACTGGTTAAAGAGCGAGGCAGAGGTACCTATAGTTCAAGGAAGCCCTGTGTGTACAGACTTGTGACCTTAGATGACAACTCCAGTAGATCATGTAGGATTAAGGACCATAAAAAAGTTCAGACAATAGATGGAATTGCAGGAGAGAAAATCACCATGGAAATCATTTTTTAGGTTTCTATAGTTCCTTTAAAACCAGATGATTCAAATTCAGCCCAAATCCCTGAAGCTTTCATGGCTGTATATGGTAAACCAATATGTCCACCAGCTGGAAAGTAAAGGCACATGTAGGAATTATTTGTCATGGGCCAAGTTTATTGCCAGCTTAAGTCCTCTGTGGCAGGGCTGGCAAAGGCTGGGGGTGGGGTGGGCCATACAGGAGCCTGGGAGGGGGCTCAGGTTGGCAGGGGTGCAGTGGGGATGGAGAGGGGAAAGTGCGAGGCCTCAGAGTCCTCTAGGTTTGTCTGTGTTTCGCAGAAGCCCAGAGGACAGACACTGTTATGTAGAACATTGCAGAGGTAGGATGGTCTCACAGCTCTCTTCAGGGCCCAGGTTATGCTACCCTTCTTTTCTTTTCTTTTCTTTTTTTTTTTTTTTTTCCTGTTTTAAGATTTATTTATTGGAGAGAGTGAGAGAGAGAGCGCCTGCGCGCCAGGCAGAGGGGTGGAGGGAGGTGCCGAGGGAGAGAGTCTTCCAGCAGACTCCCCGCTGAGGGCAGAGCCCCACCAGGGGCTCCGTCCCTCGACCCATAAGACCACGACCAGAGCTGAAACCCAGAGTGGAAGGCCCAACTAACGGAGCCACCCGAGGACCCCTGTGTTACCTTCCCTGTCAAACAGTCCTTGTCTTCAAAGAGCTTCCCTTTAAAACAGGGGTACAGGAAGGGAAGAACTGAAAAGCTGAACAAGGCAGGATCCGTGATGGGAACACACACACACACACACACACACACACACACACACACACAGAGGAAAGACTTCAGAATACTAATAGTTTTGTGTTTGGATGGTGGTGTTTTGAATAGCTTTTCTTCCACACCTGTTTAATTTGCCAGATTTTAATATCTTGTGTAGTGTTTATGATAAAGATGAAAAGGTTGCTATTGAAGAGATGTCACAGGCAGATGAAAATGAATGCCAGAGGGGGTGGTACGGGCACGCGACAGTGACAGTGAGTGGGACGGGGTCACTGTGGGCCGCAGCCCCAGGGAAGGCATCTGTGGCCTGGCAACACTGGGCTGGGCTGCAGAGGGGGGTTGGGGCTGCCGAGGGGTGCAGAGGGAGGAGAGTGGCAGGGACCCCCCGGGGGGCCTGGGCCTCCCCCACCCCCTCCCCCACCCCGGGAAGAGCTGGCAGGATGTGGCCTTGGCCCCGGTGTCCCAGCTGGGGCGGACAGCCACCCAGAAAGTGTGTCAGAACAGTTGGGCATTTGGCTTGATAAGGCTTATGTAAATCAAGGTTGGTCTACAGAAACAGCTGGTTTCACTTTAGTTTAATTGCAAACAGGAGCACGTGGGGCTGGGAGGGGGGAAGGGGGGGTGGGTGGACCAGGGGAAGGAGGCCCAGCTAGAGCTGGCGGGGCCGATGCACCCCGAGGGCCTGTCCCTGGAGCGGGAGCAGAGGCAGGCAGATGCTGGTCAGCGCCAGTCTCACGTGGGAGACCGGGGGTGGGCAGGCCGAGCTGCATGCGGCAGCCCTGGCTTGGCGTCAGGGATGCCCGTCCTTTCCGAAGCGCGCCATCTCCAAACTAGTTGGCCGGGGAGGAACAGGAAAGCCCGTGTGTGTGAAGCCTTCTACCCTGCAGTCGCGCCTGTTGTGTTGCCTTTCCACCGCAGGGTGTGCTTCGGTCTCAGGTTTGGCCAGAGTTGGGGGGCCCACCCCTCTGGTCCGGCGCCCTGGGGCGCTCAGTGCTGTCGGGCTCCAGCATTGGAGCGCCTTGCGGAAATGGGGTCGGGAAGGCCATCAGGAGCCACGGGCCGCGGAAAGCCGAGGAAGGCCACCCGAGAGACTGTTGGTAGGAACTGCCTTTCTTTTTTTAAATCCGGGCCTCCCGTAGGGTGGGGGCTGGGGAAGAGCCCAGTAAATGCCCACGACGTTTGTCACGGCACACATGGGGTCTGTTCCGAGAAATGGAGGCAGAAGGAAAGAGGTGTAAGAACCTCTTGGAGGTTTACCTCTCCAGAAGAGGTAAACAGACACAGGTGCCGAGTCCTCGATGTTGGGAGAAGGATGCCGGTGCCCGTGTCCATCAGGCATGGAAAGGATTTGGTGGGTGAAGGGCAGACGCTGGTCAGGGGCGGGGAAGGGACCTGGGAGCAAGAACTGGCTTGTCTCCTCCTGACCCTGCCCGTTGCCAGCCGATCTCCTCAGGCTTTGTCCCCAGGTGCCTGCATGGTGGTCCGGTTGCTGCCCTCCACCCCTGTCCTCTTAATCTCCTGCAGCCTCAAGTAGCCCCAGTGGAAGGTGAGGACATGGCTTTACTCTGCGATGTTTAGGCAGGGTAGGAACAGTCTCACACTGCAGTTGGTCTCTTAGGCAAGAGAACAGCTTTGTTCCTAAGGTCTCATGGACGAAGTAGAGTGACATTAGCTTGAGCGTAAAATTTTAGAAGGCGGAGGAGGGTACACTAATCTTCAAAGCTTTAGGCTTTCTAACTGGCCATTTGGTAGTGAATCCGATGTGGGAATGTACATGGTGCAGCTGCTTTGGAAACGGTCAGTCCCTCGATTGTACACACAGACTTACCGTATGACCCAGCAGTTCCGCTCCTAGGGACGTTCCCAAGAGAAAAGAAACCTCGTGTGTCCGCACAAAAAACTGTAACGGTCATAGCAGCATTAGTCATAATAGCTGAAAAGCAGAGACGAGGCAGATGTCCATGAGCTGTTGAAGGGAAAAATAAAATATGGAATATTCATACAAGGGGATATTACTGAGCAGTAGAAAGGAATGAACTACGGACACATGCTACAGCACAGAGGAACCTGAAAATGCCCCCTAAGAAACCAGACACACAAGACCACGTGTTGTAGGCTTGCAGGCGAGTGAAATGCCCGGAGTAGGAAAATCTGGAGACACAGGAAGTACAGTAGTGGTTGCCTAGGCTGGGGGTGGAGGGGGATGACAGTTTAAGAGATTTCTCTTTGAGGTAATGGAAGTGCTCTAAGACTGACGAGCGTGATGTTTGCACAACTCTGTGACTACACTAAAAAACCACACTGAGTTGTATAGTTTAAAGGGGTGACTTATGGTATGAGAAGTGTATCTCAGTAAAGTTAAAAAAAAAAAAAAAAATCACGGGGCACCTGGGTGGCTCAGTCAGTTAGGCAGCTGCCTTCGGCTCAGGTTATGATCCCAGGGTCCTGGGCTGGAGCCCCGCATTGGGCTCCCTGCTCAGCAGGAAGCCTGCTTCTCCCTCTGCCTCTGCTTATGTTCCCTCTCTCTCTCTCTCTCTTTCTGTGTGTCTCTGTCAAATAAATAAATAAAATCTTTAAAAAAAATAAAATCAAGTGGTTGTTCCCACCTGCTCCTCCTCTCCTCCCTGCTTGCACAAGCCTGTGGCTGGGCATTTCCAACAACCAGCCAGGCACTCGGCCCAGCCCCGCCCTGCTGGACTGAACCCCAGAAATGAGAGGCTCGCACAATGCAGGACAGATATGGGAATCGAGGGGGGTCTGCAGATGGCGCCTGCCCTAAAACATTTACTTCAAACTTTATCACAATAAAAGAGAAAAAAATGACTAGACAGAGGTCTTCAGCGAACCAGCGAACCTGAAGAATTTGGGTCAAATACAGGTGTGTGTGGGGGGGTGGCGGTGGGCTTAGATCTTAACAGGGCAGAGCCTCTGGTAGATTCCCCAAAGTTTTTGTGAACAGGAGTTGTGCTGTGTGGCCTCTGAGAGAAACTGCAGCCAAGGATGATAGAAACTAAAGACGAATGCGGGGCAGCTGCTTAAAAAGAGGTAATGGGATCCTCTGAGAAGATGGCGGAAAGGGCAGTTGTTGGCCTTCATGGAGCACTTACGCTGTGCCAGGCACTGGTATGTATGTAGGAGGGTGTTTGTTCCTCACAACAAACCAGTGGCCTGCTTGCTATTCTCATCCCCACTTTCTAGACTAGGAAACTCAAGTAGTTCAGTCACTTGCCCAGGGTCATGCAGCAATTTCCCAGGGGAAATTGGTGACCAGAGCCCCCAGGCCTGTCGTCTCCGGCCGTGGGCAGTTTCATCCAGTTGCCCATTTGTGCTAATGGAATGCTGTTCTTTCCACACGTGCCGTTCCATAGCTAAGGTGCAGCTGGGTGACACTCCCGGGCCATAGCCCTTCTGTCAGACCTTGGAGGGCAGACCCAGAGTTGTCTTCGTTTTGGGGTCTCTTCCCAGGGTGATGCCTGCTGGCTTATACAAAGGACTCGCTACACACTTATTTGACTTGGACTGACTTAATCTGGGCGAATGATAAATGAAGGTAGTTAGTGGATTTCTAGATTGTTTCTGTTATTTGGTTCAGTAGTGAGGATAGAATGATGATTATAAATAATATAGATCCACTTGTGCCCTTATGTAGGAGAAGTGAACCTAAGATTCAAATGAGCTTACCGGTGGACAGGTGCTCTGAGATCTCAAAAACCTTTTCTGCATCAGGGGCCGTCTTCCCTTTTGGGACTTCATCTTCTTAAGGATACCCGGGGTGTACGTGTGGGTGCTAATGAGGTGATGTTCCTCCGGGAGGTCACGCTGAAAGATCTGGGGCAGTGATGGCACGAGCGTCTCTCCGTTGACATCAGCTTGTGGTCGTCTCTGACTCTGGGAGATTGTGGTAGCCTGGATAATTAAAATCCATAGAATTGGTTCAGGACACAGACCAGTTAAGACCTACTTCAAAGGAGCTGTCCCCAAGGACCCCTCTGGATTAGTGTAAATTGCTTTTCCTATACTTTTCACTGCCCAGCTCCTCGGCAAGCAGTTAGGAAACTGGGCAATGAGAAGAAGAGACTCCAGTCTCTCGATTCCCTTTCCCTGCAGCTTTGCTAGGCACCTGCTCACTAGTTCACGTGGTTTCGTATGTTGGTCTCTCTCCATCCAGCCGCGCATATCTCGGGGCAGGTCTTTTGATCTGTCATAGTGTTAATACTAGGGCTCTGCAGACAGACAAAACCTCCTTCATATACCCATGTTTTCATTTGCTCTTCACAACAATGCTGGGGTATGAACAAGGCAAGTATTATCCCTCTTTTTATAGATGAGGCTTGGAAAGCGCTTTTTTCCTGGTTCCAGAGCTGGGGAGTGGTAGAGTCTGATCTCCAGCCCAGGTCCTAAATCAGGCCCCAAATCACAGCTTGCTCTCTGATCCTACGTTCTCATTTTATCCCTCAGAGTGTCTGGAAAATCTTGAGCTCTATAGCAGTCTGTTTAATAATGGTTTCACGAACCTCTGTTAGTTTTACAGTTGGGTTTAGGTGTGGTTCGGTGGAGTTGGACCAAAAGCCCCAAACTTCTTTGTACTGGCTGAGCCACTAACCGACTCTCAGACCTTTCTGAATGAAGCCAACCCCCTCCCCCCACCCTTACACTTCAAGGGGTATAACATCTAGAGAGAGAAACAGAGGAGTAAGAAGTTAAGTGCAAGGCAGTGTTTCAGAGCCCCCAATGGGGTTAACTGCCCTCTCTGGAACTGTAACCTTTGCCTTATTTGGAATTCCTCCTTTAATTTCTGGAAAGTCTGCTATGCGCTCACTCCCCACTGACTGTCTTCACTAAACCTTGCCTCCCGGGCCGCCCTCCCCCTCAGCCTGTGTGGCCCAGGATACCAGCAGCGCAGACCCACGCTTACCAGGAGGCAAGAACTGCTCTTTAATAGAGACACGCAAGCCGATCCTCCAGCTTGTGTTGCTAAGCAGCTGCCTTTTGGTTGCCTAGAGATTATCATGGAGTTGAGGCCACACGGCGAAAACGTGGGTATCTCATCTGGTGCTGGGATGTGCTTGAGCGCCTAAGAACCCCCGGACCTTTTTCTTGCAGGTCTGATTTGATGTTAAATCCCTGTAACTTAAGGGTACATCCTTCACACATTAGTCACTGGAAATAATAAGCACATATAAGATCATCATGTTCCGATATCCCTGGGTTTACAGGGATCAGTGATTCTTTAGGATAGAGGAGGGAAGAAAATATCACATGCCTGTAAAGCAGGATAAAGGAAAGAAACAAACTGAGTGTTGTGCTTACAAAGGAGGGGAGGGGAATGGTAACTTTGAATTTTCCTCAGAGTGACTATTTGGGTCGGGGGGTAAGCCTCTCCCAGTGGGGAGCATTTCAGGAAGGTCCTGTCAGAGACAGTATAGGTCCCAGGCCACGGGGCTGATATTGGCCTCCCCTTGGGGTTTTGACAGCTTTCAGGTTAAGAGACAGGAGTGCGGGATCCTTTGGGAGGATTTAACCAGTCGCTCGGCACGTCAGTGTGCTTGTGTGCCTGGAACAGTGCCTTGTGGGGAAGGTGTGAACCCAGCCTCCCCTGAGGCTCACAGAGCAGGGCCTGGGGATCTGGGAAAGAGATGCCAAGCAGGGAGGTTGGTGGGATCTGTGACTCTGACCTGCAAATTGCCATTTTGACACTGCTTTAGACACTGTGGAAGATAAAGAAGTATAAGACGCTTGATTTCTATCCCAAGACACATGTGAAGCAATGCATGATGGTGTATGACTAAGCGCTGGCTTGTGTTAGCACAGACTTTGTGAGGTAGGAACCAGAGCGAGGAGATCTCCTTCAGGCTTCACAGAGTCGGGAAGCCTCCACGGGGGCAGTGGAGCTGGGGTTGGCCTGGGAGGACAGATTTCTGTGAGCAGAGGAAAGGCCAGGGCCAGGAAGAGCCTTGTGGGCAAAGGAGAAATGGTTGGAGTGAGCCTGGACTGTACTAGAAATGTATGGGAACCTCACTGACCAGGGTCGGATGTTCTTGGGTATGACAGGCAATGCGGGTAGAGGGGTTTATCATAAGTTCTGAGAAGAGTGGCATGACTAAGTCAACATTTAAACATGAGTTCGTTGTGTCTTAGGGTCCTTGGAGACAGTGAAAAAGAGAGCAGGAAGGAGGGAGAAGTATGGACGTAAGCTCTCCCTCCACAGGCCTTCATTCCCAATAAACAAATGGATGCAATTCCCTGATCCGTACATATTCTCTATGGAGGGCGAATCCTTCTCTTGTGACTTAAGTTTGTCAGCAACTTCCATGGGAACCTTTCCTCGTGGGAGAGGACGGGCCGCGGAACTGACTGTTCATCCCTGGCCTGGCTGTGGCCATGTACTTGCTAAGGAATTCGTTTCTTAATCATTTCAACAAAGGGAAACAAATACACTTTCATTTGGGGACACATAAAACCAATGTGTCCACTGCCAAAAGAAGGAAATCCTTTTTGCCAATTGGAGTCTTTTTTTTTTTTCCTCTTTTTTTCTTTTAAACCAGAGCAGTTGGGTCTGAATAGGAAGATGAAGGACTGAAGGCAGAGGAAGCATAAGGAAATTGGTGGTGGTTGGGACGTGGTTGAAAGGAAGCCCCTTCACTGCACACAGGGGCTGTGTGCAGACAGGAGAGCAGAGAGGTTGGAAATGCAGCCTCCTGCCCAGACTGGACTGGGCTCTGCCACTTCCCAGCAGTTATTTAACTCACCAGGGAAAATGCTAATACTCCCCCCACCGATGCCTCATGACCCTGTCGTAAATGCTTTAGGGAGAGTGCCCATGAAGTGCTTGAAAGAGGGCTCAGCAAATAGCATGTGCTCAGTCAGTGTTCGAGATGCTGCTGTTCATTTATTGGCCCCAAACACAACGCTGAGAGCGATGAGCATGTTCATCTGTACTGGTTCCGGGAAATCGATGAGAGGAGTGAGGCCAAATGCAGACCTTGGACAGAGGGCAGGTGTCGAGGGCAGAGGGCACTCGTTGGTTACCAAAGCCGGGCCTGGGCCATGCCGAAGCCAGCAGAGCTCTGGATGCCTCTTGTCTCGTCCGCTGGCTGGGGTGTGGACAGCTCTGAGAATAGGAGGGCGAGGGACTCGTTTGAGGTCCTGTGGCCGCCAGGCCCGAGTAGCTCAGTGAGGGGAAACTGAGAAAAACCAAAGAGGACCAGGGCAGGTGATGCTGGGCAGGGTGTTTTAAAATTATCCAGCTCTGCCTCAAGGGTAAGCTTGTGAAAGTCTTTTTAGTTTTTATTTTTATCACCCAGTTCTCATCACAAGTACACTCACTCCTGAAGTCCCCATCACCTATTTCACCCATCCCCCCAGCCATCTCCCCTCTGGAAACCATCAGTTTGTTCTATATAGTTAAGAGTGTGCGTGCATCTTTGTCTCTCCTCTCCTCCCTTTGCTCATTTGTTACTTAAATTCCACAGATGAATGATGTATGGTATTTGTCTCTCTCTGACTGACTTCACTCAGCATAATACTCTCTGGCTCCATCCACGTTGTTGTAAATGGCAAGATTTTGTCCTTTTTATGGCCGAGTAATATTCCATTGCATCTATATACCACATCTTCTGTAGCCATTCATCTGTTGATGGGCACTTGGGTTGCTTCCATATCTTGGCTATTATAAATAATGCTGCTGTAAACATAGGGGTGCATTTATCCCTTTGGATTAGTGTTTTGGTGTTCTTTGGGTAAATACCCAGTAGTGGGATTGCTGGATCATAGGGTAGTTTTATTTTTAACAATTTGCATTCCCACCAGCAATATAAGAGGGTTCCTTCTCCATAGCCTCACCAACACCTGTTGTTTCTTGTGTTGTTGATTTTAGCCATTCACATGGGTGTGAGGTGGTATCTTATTGTAGCTCTGATTTGCATTTCCCTGATGATAAGTGATGATGAGCATCTTTTCCTATGTCTCTTGGCCATCTGGATGTCTTCTTTGGAATAATGTCTGTTCATGTCTTCTGCCCGTTTCTCAATTGAATTGTTTTTTGGATGTTGAGTTTTATAAGTTCTTTATGTATTTTGAATGCTAACCCTTTATCAGATATGTCATTTTCAAATACCTTCTTCCATTCCATAGGTTGACTTTTAGTTTTGTTAATTGTTTCCTTCACTGTGCAGAAGCTTTTTATTTTGATTAAGTTCTGATAGTTTGTTTTGCTTTTATTTTGATAGATTATTTATTTCCCTTGCCTCAGGAGACATATCTAGAAAGAAGCTGCTATGGCTGATGTCAGAGAAATTAGTGCCTTTCTTCTCTTCTAGGACTTGTATTGTTTCCTGTCTCACATTTAGATCTTTAATCCTTTCTGAATTTATTTTTGTGTATAGTATAAGGAAGTGGTCCCGTTTCATTCTTTTGTATGTGGCTGTCCAGTTTTCTTAGCACCATTTATTGAAGAGACTTTTTTCCCCATGATATTCTTTCCTGCTTTGTCGAAGATTAATTGACCATATAATTGTGGGTTTATTTCTGGATTTTCTATCCTGTTCCATTGATCTATGAGTCTTTATTTTTTTGCCAGTATCATACTATTTGGATCACTACAGTGTAATATAACTCGAAATCCAGAATTGTGATACCTCCAGCTTTGCCTTGATTTTTCTAGATTGCTTTTTCTATTTGGGGTCTTTTGCAGTTCCATACAAATTTTAGGATTGTTTATTCTAGTTCTGTGAAAAATGCTGGTGACATTTTGATAGGGATTGCATTAAATATGTGGATTGCTCTGGATAGTGTAGGCATTTTAACAACATTTGTTCTTCCAATTCCTGAGCAGTGGAATGTCTTTCTTTCTCCTTGCATCATCCCAATTTCTTTCATCAGTCTTGTATAGTTTTTAGAGTACAAGCTTTCACCTCTTTGGGTTAGGGTTTCTCCTAGATATCTTTCTGTTTTTGGTGCACTTGTAAATGGGATTGTTTTCTTAATTTCTCTTTCTGTTGCTTCATTATTAGTGTATAGAAATGCAACAGATTTCTGCCCATGTATCCTTGATTTTACTGGATTTGCTTATCAGTTCTAGAAGTCTTTTGGTGGAATCTTTTCAGATTTTTTACATATAGCATCATGTCATCTGCAAATAGGAAAGTTTCACTTTCTTACTGATTTGGGTGCCTTTTATTTCCCTTTTTTAAAAGATTTTATGTTTTATAAAGATTTTATTTATTTGAGAGAGAGTGAGAGAGAGAGAGAGAGAGAGAGTGCAAGAGTATGAGCAGGGGCAGAGGGGGAAGCAGACTCCCTGCTGAGCAGGGAACCTGATGTAGAACTTGGTCCCAGTACCCTGAGATCATGACCTGAGCTGAAGGCAGATGCTTAACCAACTGAGCCACCTAGGGACCCCAAGATTTTGTGAGAGAGAGAAAGAGTGAGCAGGTGGGGGAGGCAGAGGGAGAATCAGGCTACCCCCTGAGCAGGAAGCCCAGTGCAGGGCTTGATCCCACAACCCTGGGATCATGACCTGAGCCAAAGGCAGACGCTTAACCAACTGAGCCACTCAGGCACCTTTACCTCTTCTTGCTGTTTGATTGCTATGACTAGGACTTCCAGTAAAGTGAGAGATACCTGGAGCCAGATGATACCAGGCCTCGAGGACTTGAGGACTATCCTTTAAGACCTCCAGTTCCTCATTTCTGAGACTCATGACTTACACTGAAGGGTGAGGGTTTTCCCCCTTTCCTTTCTTACGGTCCCTATAATCTTGCAAATTGTCCTACTACTTCTCTCACCTGACCTCTTAAGCATCCTGCATTATTATCAATTCTCATCAGCAAATATTTACTATGTACCTAAGATATATTGAGCTTTGCAGTGAACCCAAGGGAGAATGCTGGAGCTTAATCAAGTTTAGGGGGCTCACTGGCTGGTCAAGCATAACTTAGAAGGAGCTTACTCTCAAAGAGGGAGCTTACTCTCAAAGAGCTAAGATCTGTGATGTTGATGAAAGAAGGCTTTTTTCAATCATTGTGGGGTGGAGAAGCCTGGACCTAGCTCCAGCGATGGGTGCAACTGGGCAAGAACTTTAAGGTTTTCCATAAGCAGACAGAATGATGGGGTCACCATTCTGGCCCTGATGCAGAGTGATGGCTCAGTGGGGGAGTTGTCATTCTGGCCGTGATGCAGAAGTCCCCTGAGATGGGGTTCAGTGGGGAGTCACAGCTAATTTAGGTGGGTGGAATCAGACTGGGAGAATTCAGTTGGGCAGAATATTAGAAGCCTTAGTACCACCTACTTTTGGTTGGGAGTTTCTAGAAGAGCATTGTGCCAGTTTCTCTTACATCCCGGGAAACTGGGGACTTGAATCTCACAGACTTGTGCAGTATAAATAACTCAGAAATTTTGAGAAATGACAAGGTTAGCAAGCATGAATTTTCAGTCTGCTGCTCAGCAGCTGACTGAGTTTGCTGGAGCTTGCAGTGATATTCATGGAAGTTTGGCTGTCTAATTTTGAATTCTCCTTTCTCCAGGGCCCTGGCCAAGGGTGTGTGGAGTAGAAGGGTTATCCACTCCTTGTTTCAGGGCAGCTGCCATACATAACCACTTTCCTCAAGGAAAAACCTAACAGGAATAAATTTCCATATTACACAGCAAGTCAGGAAGCAGCTAGTGAATTCAAAGAGTTACATGAGTGCTCACTCCTAAGAACCCTTTGTGTGTTATGGTGATAGTGGTAGAGGCAGAGGCAATGATGATGATGATGATGGAGGTGATGGTAGTGATGGTGGTGGTAATCATTATGGAGATAGTGATCATGGTGATGAATGGTGGTGATGGCCACGGCAATTATGATTGTGGACGTAGTGGTGATAGTGGCAGTAATGGTGCTGGTGGTGGTAGACATGATGGTAGTGGTGATGATGGTGGCGGGTGGTAATTACGGAGATGGTGCATGGTAGACATGACAGTAGTGATGATGGTGATGATGATTATGGAGATGGTGCATGGTAGACATGACGGTGGTGATGATGGTGGTGGTGATTATGGAGATGGTGCATGGTAGACATGACGGTGGTGATGATGGTGGTGGTGATTATGGAGATGGTGCATGGTAGACATGACGGTGGTGATGATGGTGGTGGTGATTATGGAGATGGTGCATGGGAGACATGATGGTAGTGATGGTGGTGGTGATTATGGGGATGG
>CM053610.1:54086187-54120718 GCA_028646535.1 Procyon lotor
AGTAATCACATAAATCATGGTCTTTTCATTCAATAGAATATTATCTGATGTGGCACTTTCAAAACAAACCCTCTATGGCATGTGGACACACAGAACCTTTAAAAATGTTGGGAATGATGCATCTGGGTGGCTCAGGTCATGATCCCGATGTCCTGGGATCAAGCCCTACATCAGGCTCCCTGCTCAGCTGGGAGCCTCCTTCTCCCTCTGCCTCCACCTGCTGCTCCCCCTGCTTGTGCTCTCACTCTCTCTCTGACAAATAAATAAAATCTTAAAAAAATGTCGGGAATATTTCAAACAGATAAAAAAGCAATGATACTTTAGTGGCAATCAAATTCCCTCTGGTTAGCAAGTATAAAAACCTAACATTGCTTCTAATCTTCTTCGTTGGCTTTCTTAAAGAAATAAAACCTCTAATAGAGTTGAAGTCCCCTGAATGAGGGATTTCTGCTCTTCCTCTCCCCTTAGAGGTGACCCCTGGGCTAAAGCTGCTATTTAGCTCATTCATAATGTTTGTTGTTGTTGTTATTTGTACAAATGTGTGTGTGTGTGTGTGTCCCTAATATTTTGTGAATTTGATTTCATGTAAACAGTTTGACAGCCATACGTATTCTTTTGTTACTTGCTTTTTTTTTTTTTTAAGGGAACATTCTGTTTTCCTGTTGTGCACGTGGTGCTATAGGATGTCCTGTGCGTCATCTTAACTGATCTTCCTTGTAGGACGATATCACAGTTTTTACCCCTTCACTTGGTGAGCCTTTAGGCTGGTGTCCGTGTTCTGCTGCCACAGGCTGTTTCAGCGAGCATCTTTGTGTGCTGCCGTCTGGGTATATTGCAGCATACGGTATAGGCAGCCAGTGAGAGCTAGGTGGTGGGGTTGCCGATCCCCAGCTTACTTATAGCTTAGTTATGTGTTCTTAGCATAGTTATATTCATCTGCACCCCTGCACCCCTTCCTGGCAGAATGCAAGACTTTATTTCTTCCCACTCTCACCAAGATCTAGTAATGGCAGATTTTAATTTTGCCAACCAGCAAGTAGAACGTGGCATGCATGCTGTTATTATTTTCATCTGTATTTCTCTGAATAACTTTAAGGCAGAGGAGCCTGGTAGGGTTATTGCCTGCCTGTATGCCCCCTGAGAAGAAACTGCTCATGTCCTTGGCTTCTTTTTCTTCTTGAAAGTCGGTCGTCTTATTAATGGTAGGGGTTTTGGATATAAAGCGGACTACCAAATCCGAGTCTGTTGGGTGTTGCAAATATCTTCCCACCGTGCCTGTGGCTTGTCATTATAATTTATTTATGGTGTCTTCTGTGCAGTTTCACATTTTAATACGATTATATTTAGTGTGTGCTGTTTGCATTGTGTTTTAATAAATCCTTGTCTAAATGACAGATATTTTCCTACTTATTTTGAAATATAAGTTTCAGTGTTTTGCTTTTTACACTTGTGTCTAACTCTGTTTTCCCCCCAGCTTAACACCGTGTGGACCTGGGATTGCACTGCGATCAGTCCATATTTTTATCCATTGATTCTCCTGTTTCAGGTGGCTGTTCTATCTTTTTGGGCTTTCTGTCCATCCCTGAACCCATAGGGATTGTTCTAATCACTTTATCCGTGAAACAGATCTCAGTGTCTCATAGAGCGTACTCTCAGTCTTTATTCTTACTTATTAACTTTGTTGTTTCTGTTGCTATTTTCGGCCATTTTTCTTCTGTAAATTTTAGAATCAATTTCTCAAATTCTGTGAAAAAATCTACTGGGGTTTAAATTGGAAATGCATTGACTTTTTTTTAATTATTGATTTTTTTTAAAAGGTTATAGATCTGTTCGGGTTTTTAAATCTCCTCCTGAGTTGAAATTTTTTATGAAGTAAAACGTTTGCCTAAAATAAATAGTTAGAAAATACATCCCCAGTTGGCATCCTAGGGAACAATAACAAAGGTTGTTTTCCACAAAATGAATTTTTGTCCAAAGCCTGAGGCTATCTTCAGCTTAGTTTTTTGTGGCTTCTTTTTTCACCTTTCATAAAATCAATATATTTACCAAAATGTAATGCTGAGTTCTAATAGTAGGTATGAAAACACACCACCGCTTTCTAGATCAGGTAACTTATTACCCAGTAATGGACATCAAACAATCTTTGGCCTTTAGATGAGTGCATTTGATTTTCTTCCTGAAAGCTTTATCTTGAAATTTGCGGGCAGAATTACAGTTACGCTCACCGAGTTCATCTTTCCTGTTTCCCACTTTCTGATTTCGAGGGTCGCTTATAAAGATGTCACAGCACATTTCCATGGGTAACTCTGGCTGGGTGAGGAGAAAATAATTAGCTTTCAAGGTCATCACCAAGGTTTTTTCCTGAGGCTGCTCCGGTTTCCCCAGGGACAAACCAGATGCCTGGTTTGATGATGCCCCAGGTCAAGTATCAAATGAGAGATGCAGTAAAGGAGATTCGCACGGGGACACGGAGAGCAGGGAGAGGCGATACCACCGGGTGGCTGCCCAGCCTCTGAGGTTCGTGCCCCTGGTGGCTCATGGGGACAGCCGTCTGGGGACAAGGAGCAGCAGTTGGAAGGCAAGGGGGAGACCGATGTTCCTTGAGCTCCCCTGAGATCTTGGCTCCCCTCAGTAATGGTCCCCACACTTGCCTGCATCAGTTCTTGGGCCTATCTTTGCCCGCTGGGCGGGTCCAGATTTTCCATCTGGGCCCACATTCACTTGGCCACCCTGACAGAAGGCCCCAAACAGTGTCCTTCCATGTCCCCTGGCATTGTGTCTGCTTGGTCCTGATCGTCAAGTGTATTCGTAGCTTTCCAAAGCTTCCTCCTTACCCGGTGACAGGTGATCCCTCTAAGCCAGAGTTCTTCAGACGCGGAGGTGCCATCTGGTGCACCCCGTTTCCTGGGGAGCAGACTGAAAGGACAGATAGTCCCAGCCTCCCCTGATAGGACTGGGGCCTGGTCCAAGGATGTGGCTGCACCAGCCTCCCAGATGACCGATCAGCAGCCAGGTGTGAGAACATGAGAACCACGGGTCACAGAGGGAACAGCTTCATGTAGACTGTTAAGGACTGTTTCCACCCCCAGCCATCTCTCCGATCTACCCCTCTACCTTGCGAGTCTCTGAGTTTCCACAATTCCCCCTTAACCCCGACTTCCTCACTGAAATTAGGCGGTATTTATGTGTACCTGATCTCTACTCACCAGCCAAGCCTCCTCTGGGTCCTGAAGGAGAACTCTTCTGTCATGGGACCACACTTTGATGTTAAGCACAAGATTTGTGCCTTGTTGTCCTTTGGTTTAAAGGTCCTGCTGTCACCAGGGCGAGGCTGAACCATGCAGCATCTGACACATCAAGGGCCACAGCTGACCTCATGCAGCCCTGTGCCGGGGGGCAGATGGAGGAAGGGCCGAATACTGTTGTGCAGTGCACAACCTACACAGTCACACACTATGGGCTTGGTTCTCCCACATCTCATTCTCCGAGTTTATGCCAAGCTGGATCAAAGCACTAATAGAATGGCTGTAGGGCTATAAAATTTGACAATCTCAGATGATCCAGACTCTCCAAGGAACCCTAAATCTTAGGGGGCTGGAGCCAGAAAGGACTTCAGAAATCACCTAGTCCAGTATTCCCATCACACAGACAAATACACTGAAGCCCAGAAGAGGAGAGGGACTCCCCCAAGGGCACACAATAAGGCAGTGGTAAGCAGAAGAACCTAGGCCCCCAATGCAGTGATTATGCTCATTTCATTACACCACAGGAACCCTAGGCCTTGCGAAAGTTAACACTGTTCTGAGTATATAAGTGGCCCAATCATGGAAGCACACCGAAGTTTAATAAAACACCCATCCTCTTGCTGACAGGATTCTAAAGGAGCGTGCACTATGGGAGAATTTATTATAACATACCCAGAACCCCTTGTTAAGGGTTCAAATTAAGGGAACATAAAAAACCCCTCTATTTTACATTTGAATTGCTATGTTAAAATTTAGATTTACCAAACTTGAATTAAGGTATAATTATTAGCATTACCAAAAAATTTAGTCACTCTCCAAAAGCACTCACCACAGGGCTCCTTTACACAACATTTAATGTACATTTAAAATCGGGTTTGATTGATGGGCATTCCATTGACGTGCAGCTTTCCAGGAACACAACTTAATTGTCGGAAAAGTAAGAACACAGAGAGTGCTTTAAGCCATACTACGCACCACCCAAGTTCTATTAGACAAACAGTTTCTACTTTCAAGGAGCTCACAAACTAACAAAACACAAAACACAGTAGCCAAATAAAACTATAGATTACGGTATGGGGTAGACAGTTCCCCACAAAAGCTAGTGGGTTTTTTTTGTGTGTGTGTGGTTTTTTTTTTTTGGATGGGAAGTTCAAGCCAGCTACCTTTTTTGGCATTACTCGGTGGTGGTTGAGATAACAAAATTCTCAAATTGTTGCTGGCTTCGAAATAACCCTCCATCAGTTGTTCTCAAACTTGAGCAGTGGCATTAGATAACCACTGGAAAAGACTCCACTCTGAGGCTCCTTCCTCTTCCGTTACAAGGGAGCCCAGACTGATGTCCATTTAACACTCAGGTGACCTTGATGGAGAATTTCAGGATCGGAAGGGACTTGCGGGTTCACGGCCATCCATCCGTGGAATTTTGGGGAAGCTGAGACCAAGGCAAGCAAAAAGCCTTATGTAGGGGTCACATCTGATTTTAGCGTCAGAGTCAAGACTTTATCCTCCGTTAGCGGTTTCCCAATCAAGGGCGCTTTTCATACACTTTTCAATTAGGATAGAACATCCTCTCTCTTCCTCGTCCCTCCCTCCTTCCCGCTCCCCTGAATACCAATTCCCATCCCTTCTTCTCACTTATCCTTGTAATGCCTCCCCTGGAATATCCAAGTCTGAGTCATGCCCCCAGAACACAGAACCCAAACATTGGTTCAAGGTCACAGGCAGCTGCTGAGTCAGAAGCCGCCGGCTTGGTCAATGCTGCTGTCCGTCCAGTTCCTCTCCCGGTTTTTCATTGCACCACCACCCACCCTTTCCACCAGTGCTTCTCACGATGGCTGCACATTAGAATCCCCCTGCGAGCTTTAAAGAAATAGCATTCCAGGGGCACCTGGGTGGCTCAGTGGTTTAAAGCCTCTGCCTTCGGCTCAGGTCATGATCTCAGAGTCCTGGGATGGAGCCCCGAGTCGGGCTCTCTGCTCAGCAGGGAGCCTGCTTCCTCCTCTCTCTCTGCCTGTCTCTCTGCCTACTTGTGATCTCTCTCTCTCTCACTCACTCACTGTGTCAAATAAATAAAATCTTTAAAAAAAAAAAAAAAAAAAGAAATAGCATTCCAAGTCCCCACCCACCCACCCCCAACCCGGGGATGGTGATTCAGTGGTCTGGGTGGGCCCCAGGCACTGGTATATTTCAGTACTCTCCAAATGAGTTGAGGGTTGAATGCTAGTGTCACGCAGTATTAGTTCTAATTTTTTTGTACCTGCTAAACCTAATTTCCCAGTTGATGCAGGCAAAGCACAGAGGGCCTTGAGCTTTTAGGGAGGGGAATGGACTAAAACCGACAAAAGCTGTCCGTTTTCCTAAGGCAGAGAAACCTTACTGCCCTCCCCTGCAGTCCTATCTGCCACCTGTGCCTATTAAAGGGCAATAAAGGAGACATATTTAAGTGGCATTTTTTTGTAGCTCCTTTGGTTGTTGGAATAAAACAAATCTCGTGGCTAACCCTAAACCAGGGCTTCTCGGCTTCCAGACTGGGGACCCCTCAAATGCCCACAGGAGAAATGAGCTGCAGCAGGGAGGGCGGGATGTCCAGCCCCCAGCCCCCTCACCAGGACAGAGTGCCATCTGACAGTACCCCCGCCTAGAGCTGAGCTCACCTCTCCACATGGCAGGTGCTTGGAGGCTCTCCTGTTAAGAGGCGCTCTTCTCCCTCAGCTGAGATCTCTGTTTCCCCCGCTGCCGGTCTCTTTCCCTGCTCGCTGAGAAGCTCCTAGAAGCTGGTTTCTGAGACATGAGCTGCAGAGCGCCTGGTGGGCTCAGGAACAGTGCCTCTGGCGTCTCCCTTCCTGGGACTGTGAAGGCTGCTGGATGGGGGGAGCGGTTTCGAGGAAGACAGATAAAAGAAGTCGGTCATTCTTCTTGGGCTATTTCCTGTCCCTCCGTGTGGAATTCTCCAGCAGTTCTGGTGATCTGGGGGACCATGGGTATCTGGGGCAGCCAGTCATGCTCGGAGTGCACTCGCTTGTTGGCCCAGGGGCAGGAGTGTCACCTGATAGCGCTCGGTAGAAATGCGGATCACCAGGCTCCCCACCAGGCTTCCGGGATGAAGTTGCCTAGGGCCCGGCCACCTGTGCTTTTACCAAGCGCCCAGGGATTCTGAGTGGTTTTATTTAATACTTGCTAGTAGGGTAGCATTCTCGTGTCTATTTTATTTTGTCTGCCTGGAAATAATCCCTAAAGTCACACCAGCGAGTTATACTTGGAAAGGACTGGCCCTTGGCAAAATGACCAGTTTGGACAAGTCCTCTTCAACTCTCCAAGCCTCTTTAAGGCTCGCCTCCCACTTCAAATGGGGCCTTGGGGTGCACAAGCTCTTTGTGTTCCCCTGGGATTCCCAAAAGGGTTCCCAAATTCATTACCACACCATGTCCCTATGATATTATCGGGGCGAGTCTGTGTGTCCAGACCAAAGAAGGATGGATCGTTTCCTTGTCACTAAAACTTAAGAGTCCAGAGTTTTATACTGGTTAGAAAACTTCTGAAGAAATAGCAATTTCCCTGCAATCAAATAATTCCTTATCACTGCTGCGCTTTCTGTTTATACTTTGCCGTAGAATAACCAAAGAGCAACTAATGAAATGTAACTCGAGACCCAGAATATGATGGCAGTAACCCAGCATGATATTCGTGCATCACTGTCCTGCTGGATTAATAGACTAATTAAATTGGCCTATCTAATTTAAACATAAGCATGCATGAAAATAGAAAACATCCAGGGAGGGTGCATATGAACTCAAGATGCTTAGTCAAGGACTTCTAAAGGAAAAAAAAAAAACATGTAGAATTTATTTATTTTTATTTATTTTTTTAAAGATTTTTTATTTATTTATTTGACAGATCACAAGTAGGCAGACAGGCAGGCAGAGAGAGAGGGAAGCAGGCTCCCTGCTGAGCAGAGATCCCGATGCGGGGCTCGATCCCAGGACCCCGAGATCATGACCTGAGCCGAAGGCAGAGGGAAAAAAAAAAATTTATTTTTTAAAAAAAAAAGAAAAATAAACCAACCATGGGGCGCCTGGGTGGCTCAGTGGGTTAAAGCCTCTGCCTTCGGCTCAGGTCATGATCTCAGGGTCCTGGGATGGAGCCCCACATCGGGCTCTCTGCTCAGCAGGGAGCCTGCTTCCCTTTCTCTCTCTGCCTGCCTCTCTGCCTGCTTGTGATCTCTCTCTCTCTGTCAGATAAATAAATAAAATCTTTACAAAAAAATAAAATAACCCTCATGTGCATGTGCTATCATGAAAAGGATGTAATATATGGAAACAATCACATACCAAAAGATGCATTTCCTTGCTGCACAATTGCGGGTCCTTTAGGGATTGTGAAATTCTTTACAAACTGGGATGGATTTTATTTTGCGAAAAAACATTTTAATCACCTTGTATGTGAGGAGGAAATTCACAAGTATTTTGTGAATATAAGCAGATGGATTGCCGTGTGTTTAATACCACATTAATTAATTCTCTTACTATTGTCCAGGATAGCCATGGTAGTTTAGAGAGGAGGTGATCCCAGTGGACCGCTCCGGCAAGAAAGGTTTTTGTGGAAGATTTAGGTCTTACAGGATGGGAAAGCTTTCAACTGAGAGACAAGAGAAGGAACCCTGCCCTGGGAAGGACGACTGACTTGGCTGGAAGCTCAAGGGGAAGGAAAATGTGACTTCAGTGAGGGGTAGTCAGGGTGGACCTGGTTAGGCTGGTGAGAGCAGAACCGAAGCTTTCAAGTTCAAGGTGGAACCAGACGGTGGAGGGCACCTGCTTCATGCCAGGTACCCCACCTCTCTCTGGACTAGAGTCTACAACCTCTCTTGCTCACCTGAGTTCTCGGCTGGCAGGCTCTTTAAAATGCTTTTGGCAGATGTTCATTCTAACCTGTCCTCAAGGCAGTTCTTTGTATCTCTAGTGACTCTTGGCACAGGCATGAGGCTATGGTAGGTCCTTCCTCATTATCTTTTCTTCCCTTTAAAAACGTTCTTTAAGGTAATATTTATAGACCATAGGATGAATTCATTTTAGCATAAATTTCTGCCAATTTCAACAAATACATGCATTCCTGTAACCACTACCATGATCAAAATCTGGAATAGGTCCATCACCCACAAATTCTCCCATTATCTTTCCCTTTCATGATGCACCATAAGGTGTTTGACGTGCAGGCCTGGGGGCGGGGAGTAGGATGAGGAACAATCACTGATCCCTTTCCAGGGCCTGCAGTTTCATCTTTTCTAGTAAGTCATTTGGATGGAATCATAGAGTAGGTAGCCTTGTGCATTTGGCTTTTTTTTTTCTTTTTTTTCATTTAACATGGTGAATTTGAGGGTCATTTGTGTTGCTGATCGTATCAGTGATATGTTCCTCCTTGGTGCTGAGTAGAATTCCATTGTGTGGGTGTCCACCAATCTGTTTATCCCTCCCCGGGATGAGGGACCTTTGGATTGTGTCCAGTGTTTGACAATTACCGATAAAGTTGCTAGAGTTATTCACATATAGATTTTTTGCATCAATATCCCTTTTTATTTGGGTAAATACCTGGAAATGGGATTGCTAGCCTATGTGTGGTGAGTGTGTGTTTGATTTCATAAGAAACTGTGAACTGTTTTCCAAAGTGGCGAAACCATTTTGTTTTCCAACCAGCAATGTATGAAAATTCTAGTTACTTTCAATTGTCATTAGCACTTGGTATTTTCAAGTTTTATTTTAATGTTAGTCATTCTAAAAGGCATGTAGTGCTTTCAGTGTGGTCTTAATTTCCATCTTCCTAAAACTGATGTTCAGCATCTTTTCATGTGCTTATATGTCCATATATCTTTGTTGGTGTGGTGCCTTTCAAATCTTAGGTTATTTTTTTTTTTTTTTGGGCCATTTCCTTACTATCAAGTTTTGAGAGTTCTTTATATATTCTAGCCCTAAGCGCTTTCCCATATATGCAATTTGCAATTATTTTTTTCCAGGTTGGGGACTTGACTTTTTATTCTCGTAAAAATGTCTTTTGAACAGCAGATGTTACTACTTTCCATGAAGCTCAATTTATCTAAAGTCTTCGGTAAATTCTGCTTTTGGTATCCTATCTAATATTTACCTAGCCCCAAGCCTGCAAAGATTTTTTTCCTTTATCTTCCTCCAGATATTTCATAGTTTTTACACTTTTGGCTGTCCTCTATTTGGGGTTTATTTTTGTATGAGGTGCAAGGTATGGATCTGTGTTTATTTTTGCATAGGGACATCCGATTGTTCCAGCAGCATTTTTGGTTGCAATGGTGGGAGTAATGGTTTTTCTAGCTTTCTATGTTCTCAGCAGGGCCCTAACAACTTTTGAATAAGTTTAAGTGTAGCACTTAGAGGTGATTCAGATAAGGTGGCTACTGTGGTCTAGACAGTTCTCAAAATGTGGTCCCAGAACAGCAGCATCAGCCTCACTTGTGATCTTGTTAGAAATGAAATTCTCAGGGCCTCCCCACATTTTTTGCATTAGAAACTCTAGGGATGGTGTCTAGCAGTGTATGTTTCAGGAAGCCCTCCAAGGAATTCTGATACATGCTGACCTTTGAGAAAAAGTTATTTTAGGGAGGTGAAGACCTCAGAATTTAGGTCATTTAGAAGAAAATGACGATGGGATTATGTTAATGGGCTTAATCTAGGTTCTTCTTTGTTTTAATTCAGATCTGACCAGACCCCTGTGGCCATTGCCTATCTGAAAGATTTTTTTTTTTTTTTGCCTTCCTTCCGGCCTTTAAAACATTTTTCTGAACCCTTGTGGCCATCACACTCTCAGCAGGAAATGAGATTTCCCTTTAAGGAATGAGGGGGCATTTCCGAGATCTAGAAAGGTTTTCAAGTGAGACGTCAATTTCAAATAGAGCCAAGGCTGGGATCTAATGCGGGGTGTACATTTCAGGTTAATAGGTCGACAACCAAGTCAACGAGGGTCAAGTTTCAGGTCCTCCCCACTCCGAAATCCACTGGGGTTTTCCTGACTGCAAATAAGTGAGGGAGAATATTGTGCAAGCTTTTAAAAGGTCTCAGACTCCCCCACTGCAAGAGGGAGGTGGTTGCCCTGTCCTTCCTGTGTTCTGGCAGCAGATGCAGGAAGAACTGTCCTTTCAACAGATGGTTTGGAGCGGGCTGCACGCAAGAGAGGCCAGGGCAGCTCCAGAATAAAGGAAGGATGCCTTCTTGAAGGATGCCTTCTTCAACGCTGCAAGCTTTTTTTTTTTTCCTTTTAGGAAAATGGTTTAAAAGAGCAAAGGACATAATGTGATATCTTCATTATAGTTCCCCTCCCTTAAACACACACACTATTTTAACCTCTCACTTGTAATTCTCCAGGAACGGATTTGAACTGGGCCTTTGTTAACTGGTGTGTTTGGAGAGAAAGGATAATTTTTATTTAAACAACCAGAAAAAAAAAAAAAAAAACTAAAAAACAAAACAAAATCCAGCAGGATTAAATTTCCCTGTTTGGGGGCGCCTGGGTGGCTCAGTCATTAAGCGTCTGCCTTCGGCCCAGGTCAGATCCCAGGGGCCTGGGATCGAGCCCCGCATCGGGCTCCTTGCTCGGCGGGAAGCCTGCTTCTCCCGCTACCATTCCCTCTGCTTGTGTTCCCTCTCTCGCTGCGTTTCTCTCTGTCAAATAAATAAAATCTTTAAAAAAAAAAAAAATTCCCTGTTTGTAGGTAGCCTCAGGATTGAGGGGGGGACCGTCCTGGGGAAGAGAATAGACTTCAGCCAGGTGTTCCTGCTGGACGCAAGATGGTTTGGGTCAGGTTTGGGGAACACTTGGAACTGACACTTTTCTTCCTTGCTTGGTTGGAGCAAACATAAACTTTTCGTTCCAGAACGTTGTTGCCTATGTGGCGATTATATGTGTTCCCGAATCAGATCTCAGGTCACCTCCTGCTTTTCAAAATTCTGTATGATGGAACTGTAATCGGTACACATGGGCTGAAAGTGGGGGCTCTGGTCTTTGACCCCTCTGTGCCCCCTGTGTGTGTATCGTGGTATGAGAGTGAGTTGTCTTGGTGAGTTTACATTTTCTGTGACTTTGAGAGCAGTCTGGTTTCCAAAACAATGTTCAAAACTTCTCATCAGGCTCCATATTCACTTGAAAGAAATTGGCCTCTCCCTTTCCAATCTGCTAATTATCTTTCACCTTGTTTTTTCATTTTCAATGAAAATGAAAATGAGAAGGAAAGTTCATGAAAAAAAAAAAAACAACAAAAACTATGAACTACCTGTTAGAGAAACATGAATAGCATGCTTGAATTTTCTTGTGTTTTTCCTAGTTTCTATATGAGATGAAAAGCAGGGGTGAGGTGGGGGGGTGGGAATGTCCATTTCATATTTTTTAAAATACATAGTATGGATGGGAAACTATGAACTTTGGAGCCAGAGACACCTGGATACAATGTCAGGCTCTACCATTTAATAACCAAATACCCTTGGGTGAGTCGCTTAGATTTTCTTAGCACCTCATTGTAGAGTATAGATAACAATACCAATCCTGTAAGATCCTTTCAAGAAGTTATTGTGTGGTAAATGGTACCTATTATTATTTTTTAAATTTTTTTATTCAAGTATAATTATCATACAGTGTTACGTTAGTTTCAAGTGTGCAATATAATGATTCAACAATTGTATACGTTACGCAGTGCTCATCATGATACTTAGAATTTTTTTAAATGGATTTCATATCTTGCTTTAGATAAGCCACACACTCAGAAGCCTTGGATGTAAACTTTCCAAAATTTATTCCCTGAGGCCACTCTCTTCAGGTCCTACCACCGTTCATGCCCCACAATTTCCTACCTTCCCAGCTTAACATTTCCCCATAGGATCAGAGATTCACATGTTACACTCATAAGGGCCCTCCCAGAGGAGGGTTTAAATCCTCAAGCTTAAAGGATAAAGCTTGCTCGCAGTATAGTTGAAAGCCACAAGGACCATTTTGGTTTTTAGGACAGCAAGTAATATCTCTGAATTCCTGGCTTCCTGGAACCAGGTTCCGAGAAACTCACTTGCACACAGACTCTGGGATCCATGTGAGAGTGATCTGGTATATTCTGTCCTGTTAGCATTTATTCTTCTCCCCTCTCTCTCCACCAGCAGGCTAAGTATGTACCACAAAGTGTAGACATAGTACCTGGCACCTAGGAGGCCCTGGGTAAATACTGATTGAGTGAATGAACAATTCTGACAGGTGAAAAAAAAATATTCCTTATAATATCTACCCTACATCTCTCTTGCTACATTCATGTTTTACCCCCAGTTAGGTACCTATTGATGTATAACAAATTACCACAAATTTAGCAGCTTTAGACAACAATGGACGTGTGTTAGCTCCCGTGGTTTCTAGGTCGCAAGATTCAGGAGTAGCTTTAAGCTTGGATGGTTCTGGCCCACGGTCTCTCATGAGGTTGTGTGGGATGTTGGCCGGGGCTGTGTTCGGCTGAAAGCCCGACTGAGGCTGGAGAGTCCACTTCCAACATGGCTGACACCCATGGCTCATGGGTCAGTGTTGCCTGTGGGCAGGAGGCCTCAATTTCCCACCAGATGGATCTGGCCATAGTGTTTCTTGGGTGTGCCATTAACATGGCAGCTCACTTTCCCCAGAGTGAGTGATGCAAGGGAGAGCAAGATGGGAACCACAAGGTCTTTTATGACCTAGCCTCAGAAGGCATGCTCTGCAAAACCTTTTTGGTTACACAAGTCAGCAGGTCACCCCTGTTCGCTGGAGAAGGGAGCTACACAATGGTGTGGGGTCCCTTGTGGAGACTGGCTACAATACCTCCTATTCAGCCCTTTCTTGTTTCTGCCAGAAACTGAAATTTCTCTTTACCCCTCTCGGTGCATTTCAGTTCTTTTCCGTTAGGCATCTCATGACCTACTACGGGCTAGCCAGACTCACGAGCATTGCCGAGATGTGCTTTGGCCAGGGGCAGTGCTAATCCATCCCCAGAGGTCCTTGACTCTTAAAACTGTGTGATAGACCCTAACCTCAGCTTAACCCTTGCGGCAAGGTCTCAGTTCCCGCTGAGCCAAGACCCACCATATGCAGGGCCCAGATTTCCAGGTAAGGCAAGTGCCACATTCCATACATAAAGACGCAACTCTTCGGCTGCCCTGAGGTAGTAAGGGATAGGATGGGAGCCGTGTTTGTGGGATAGGTTGGATAAGATTGAGCTGAGCTGTACCCACTTCTTTCCCAGCACTCTGGTGACCGAGACTGCATACCTACAAGAAGTTGCTGAGATTCGAGGCAGGGCCTGTGGCCAATAATATTTGCCTCTGGACACAGATAACTGACTTACTTGAAGAATTCGATCTTCACTTGTACTTCATTAGCACTAAGACCTAAGCTAACTCGATCTCCCGTCCACATGTGTGGCCTCAAAATATTTTCTTGTGTTCAACAAACTGGAAAAAAAAGATTCCTTCCCCCTGCTCCACTTTTCCTCTTGGCAGTTTTTGTTTTCTCTGTATGGGAGTTAATAGATTTGAGGCCCAAACCTCAGTGAATGTGTCTGTTGTTTTGCAGAGTTCTTAGAAAATCATTTTTTTCCTCACAATAGTGACTTGTTTTCCCAGCATTCCTACGTCTCTAGGGGAGACGGCTCAAGGGGAGACAGGAGTTTCCAAGGCCCTAAGAAGCAGGAACAGGGAGTTTATTAGCTTTCCTGGACTGTGGTGTCCCCTGGTTGTGGGGAGTGCCAGGAGCTGGGACACACCACGTGTGCGTGTATGTGTGTGTATGAGTGTGTGTGTGTGTGTGAGAGAGAGAGAGAGAGAAGGAAGGTGCGAGCACACACCTCGAAGGAACGCAGGTTGGATTATGGGATATTTTCAGTTAATATTAAAAAGCATTATTGCTTTTGACCTGTTCATCCCTCTCTCCCCATGTGCTGAAGTTTGGTCACAGTCCCAATCGCACATAAAACTTGTAACAACGAATTGAAGCAGGTTTTCACGAAGGCATGGGGAAAACACCTAAGTTCCGCAAGAGCTAAGGCCATTCTGGCTGTTTCTGTAGACAGACCTGGGGCTTGTTCACCTGTGTCAAGCTTCCTAAGGATGGTCCGTCCCCCCAGCACCCTGCCCTGGGGGCGGGCCTCGCCTGGGCTCCTAGGAGGGGGGGAAGGTGAGCTCACTTCCTGGTCAGCGTGATCCAAAGGCCTGGGGAGGGTCCACGGTACTAACGACAAACCCATCTACTTCCTGGGAAGGCATGAGCTTAGTTGAGCCCATTATCGGCCTGGACTTTGGGACTCCACAGCCGTCATACTTCTTTTTATCTTCTTGCTCCAGCTCCATTGTCTTATCCTCCTTTCACTGCCTTCTCTTGTCTTCTTTCCATGTTGTAGTTCCTGAAACTCTTCTCCTCTCCCAGGTAATGCAATGAGACGTGCCTACCTGGCCAGCCTCGTGGGAGCCCCGCCTGGGACTCCACATCACTCAGGGATGGGACGTGGCTTGCCCTGTGAACTTGAACTTTATCAGTGAGCACTGAAAACTGAAGGAGCAGCTGGGGGAAAGCGGAGTTAGTTCATGGTGGTATTTTTGGAAACCCCGCAGGCACCTCTGAGCAGCTCTGTGGAGCTCAGGATGAGGTTGCTAGGCGCCATGTGGGCACCAGAGCCTATGACTTGGAGCTCACTGTGCTTGAGCCTGCCCTGAGCTCTGCCTGCCGCTGACCAGATGACGTGGAAGGGCTCAAGTCAACAGCCCTGGATGAGTGCAGGCTTTTCCAGAAATGACCCCGTAACATTTTTGGCTGGGGTCCCCGTGACATTAGAATGCTTGTTATATATTTGAAGGAGGGATGCCAGCCTTCACTGGCACTGACCCCCCTCTCTTCCCCCCCCCAACGACGGACAACTACCAACTAGCACCTGGGCGTGGACAGAAGCCCTGTGGAGACTTCTGCCACTGTTCTCCCACAGGCCTTTTTTCATACAAGATTTTAGAAACGTGACCCGTGGACGGCACCCAGCCTCATGGACATGAGCTCCGCGGGGGCTCAGGTGCCCAGGAAGGAAGCAATGGCTCTGTTTCCTGGAATCTGAATCACAGGACCATCGCTGGCCCCTGCGGGGACTCTCACCCCACCCTTGGCCGGTGTCCCACTTGGCTGATTTCCCAGGCTGGGAACGTTCTTTGAGTTTTCAGCAGGTCCGCCTGGAGGGTTTGGGTCTGTGGTTTCCTCCTGGCGAGTAGTGACTTTTCTTGGGTACCAGAGGCACGCAGTCAAGTTCCAGTGTCACTGTGATATGTAATTTTGAATGGCTGCAGGTGGGAGACCAGGAGTGGGCGAGTGAGTGAGTGAGTGAGTGAATACTGAGGGGCAGGAGGCGAGCACATTTCCTGCGTCAGTGAAATGCCCTTGTCCCGTGGTTCTGTGTGTTCCCGTGTGTGTTCTGCACCAGAGCGTGGGTTTGGGGGATTGCCCTCCCTGGACCTCTCCCTCAGTGATCATCATCCCACCGTCCAGCCATCGCCATGTTTCCCCTCACTTTATACTCTGCTGCTCTCCCTGTCCCCTTGGTGTCTGAGTCTCTCACGTTTTCTTCCTCCAAAGCACCAAGCGAAGTAACTTAAGTTTGATTTCAAGAAGTGAACAGAGTGCAGGCTGCGCCATGAAGACCGAACAGCTCCTTCCGAAAGTGAGGAAGAGAGAGAAGAGAGTTTCTAGTACACTTGAGATGCTAATCCTGACAGGCCCTCAGTGCTCTTCTGAGTAGATTCCACACAGAATCAAATGTGCAGGCAGCCACAAGCCTCCGCCCTCGGACCTCTCTGACTCTCCTCGTGTGACTCTCTGGGAAGACATAGATAGCACGAAGTAATCTTTGCCGGGGAATTAATTGCTGTTTCCTCTTTCCTGTTTTGAATAGAAATTTTCTTTATTGTATGAGTACAGCATGGAGAACATATTCTTTGGCATCACATAAATATTTACTTCATATTTGAAACTCCTGTCATGAAGCATTTATTCCACTTGAAAATATTAGAACCTATTTTCCTCGTGGCAATAAAATATTTGCCTCGTGGCAAATAAAAATAAAATATAAATAAATAAAAATAAAACAATATGAAAGGCATTGCTCCTTTGATTTTTGGTACCTAGTTGTTAGGGAGGGTGGTTTGGGTTTTGTTTTCCTTCCATTTATCTTGCATTTTTTTCACCAGTAAGTCCAAAAAAATCAAGCCAGAGAAATATTAAGAGGCAAAAATTAACTCCTCAGAGATGGAGTGGCAAAGGTTCTCATCTAGCTTATGTTAGGAGCTCCCCCCAAGCCATAACCACTGTTGTCTGGAGTATTGTGGTAATTCTTTGCTTTGTTAGTGGAGACCTGACCATCAAGGACCAAAGAACAGTAATTGAGAGAGTGGTCCCGGGCCATCCCTCGTGGTATGGAGTCTGTGCCCAGAACGGTGCCTGGCATCCAGTATCTACAGAAGAAACATTTCTAGACAGTTTATTTTCTACCCTTCAGAAATTTTCGGTGTGTATTTTCGCTCATATGTTGTTTGAGTATATTTATCGTTTTCTCTTTATAGATGTGTCTTAGTTTCCTTAGTCTTAGTCTCTCTATATATGTGTCTCTATATAGTCTTAGTCTCTATATATGTGTGTCTTAGTTTTCCTATTTATTATTTCTTGGTGGACTTAGCATATCTACTTAAAAACCGCAGCATTAAATTCCATTCTGTTGGTGTATCATGAACCAAGCGGTCCCCTTTAGTTTCCTTCTCCAAGTCTCCAGATGAGAGCAGAGGTGGGTGTGTGAAGAGGTAGGTGGGCGGCAGCAGGAGTTGACTCCCGTACAGTTGGGTGCTGGTGGGACCCAGGCTGTCCCGCCATCCTTGGGAGGCAGGATAGGGTGGGCCAGGGTGGGAGTTCCTGAACTGCCATTTACTGTTGGTTAGCTGTATGACCTTCAACAAATTAGTTACTTAATCTCTTGAAGGCTCGGTTTCTTTGTAAGTCAAAAATAATAACCACTCCATGGTATTCGAGGATGTATGTAAGTTGCTTACATAGCTCATGTATGTGAAATAGCACCTCATGTATATGTAATAGCACCTCATGTATATGTAATAGTACCTCATGGATATGTAATAGCTCCTCATGGGTATAGAACAGCACCTCGTGTATATGCAACAGTACCTCATGTATATGTAATGTTACCTCATGTATATATAATAGTACCTCATTCGTACAGAATAGTATCGCAGGGATGTAAGGTGCCTAGAATGTTACCCAGCACATGGCAGGGGCCCCATAAATTGTAGCTGTTATTTTCCAGCTCCTGAATATCTCAGGTTTGACAGTTCCTTTGACAAAAAACCAAAACCAAAACAAAACAAAACAAAACAAAAAACCCAGGATGGTTGAAATAGTTTTCTTCGTGTTGTGAAATTACCTCCTTTGAGGACTGGATTCATTCTTTGCTTGGATTCTAAGAAAAGCCTTCTGAGGAGGTCCTCAGCTTTTTCTCAAATCAGTTATGTTTCTCACTGCTTTTGTTCTCAAACTGAGTCAGTATTCCGTGCCTCGCCCAATCTTCCTGGCAGTTTGCCAAGTCTGATGATGGAGTCTTTTTTCTAAAGCCCATAATGAATGGGGTAGGGAGAGAGAATGCTCTCTTTTGCTCACAAGGACATGTGTGGAGCATCTGGGAGCAGCTGGGCCCCTGCCCGGTGGAGCGCTCAGGGGGTGTCAGTGCAGGTTTTGTAGGGCGGGGGGATGAGGCTGTTTCCCTCCCCCTCAGTGAGGAGGTGTCAGGGTGGTACCAGGAAGAAAGAGAAAGAAGTGTATCAGCTTGGGGTTTAGGCTGAGCCATTGCATTACCTTCTCTTGATAGGACAACAGAAACCCAAAGAGACTGAATGGACTGAGTCTAGAACCTAAAGCAGGTTTGGGGCAAAGGCAACATTTGTCTCATCTCCTAGTGCCTCGTTCAGCCATCTTGGCAGAAAGAGGTCAAAAAACAAGTCAGAAAAAGAAGAACCCACAGGATCCTTGCGTGTGGAAAAAGACCCCCGTGTGCCCCGAACATCAAGGGTAGGTGACTGCCCTGTGGTGAGGAACGACAGCGGTACCCAGAGGCCACCGGGCATGCATGTTGGTCAGCCAGGTCCAGGCTTCTGGGTCAAGGGTCAAGGGTCTCGGGCCGGGTCGATCCTTGGGTTTGGCCATCCTGGCCACACACACCCTGCAGGGAAGTGCTGGCATATGTTCATAAGCCAGGCCTGTTAGAAATTCCCTGCCAGATATTCTTAAACTGAAAGATACCCTGAGAGTGTGGAGGTGAAGGGTGTCTGTCGCCTCATGTAGGGAACGGTGTTCAGTCCTGTCCGGTCAGCTCCCCTTTCTGGGCCAGAGGAGGTGAGGTGGGGTGAGGTAGGAGACGGCGGAGCAGGGAGACCCTCAGTGATCAGACTGGCATAGGCTTTGGTGCCAGGAGCTGCCTCTCCCCGTGTCTGGCCGAGATGGGGAGGTCTCAGCCCAGGGAAAAGGAGCCATGTGGGGTTGCTTCAGCAGAGTCCTGACTCCAAGGTGGGCTCTTTCTGCCGCTTCTGCCACCCGCCTGCAACCTGGGGTAGATTGTAAGACTGGGACTGTAAGATCCTCCTTGAGTAAGAGCTCCCCGGAGTCTGAGATTGATGGACTAACGGAACCAAGCAGGAAACATGGCTGGAACGTTGTTGGAGGCTGAGGTAACGGAGGATCTCCTAGTTGCTCCAGAAGACAGCTCTGCTTCACTTCATGCCTTGGGGAACTCTTGTCACTCTGTCTGACAAATCTCCATTTCCACGGGGAGTCTCACAAAGGTTATCCTGCTTTTAGTGGGTCTCTCCCTGACCTGAAGTCACCCCTTCTGCTGCGTGGCTGATGCACCCACAAAACAAGGGATCTGGAAAGGGCCCAGTGGGCTCTCTGGGAGCAAAGCCAGCCTGGGTTTTGCCTCTGAAGCAGCTGCAAAGGGAGGGTCACCCCAGGGGGGTGTAGTGGGGTGCACCCAATGATGGCAGTGGGCGTCCTTTGGAGCGGGGCTTGGGGGCAGGTCAGGGGAGCTCTTCTCTCAGTTCGGGAGCACTGGCAGCTGCAGACTCTTGAAATTGGTCCTGTCCCCCTGCCCAACACGACATCTAGTGCCCTCTCCTTGTTCATGCTGAGTAGCCCTCCACCTTCCATAGCACGGAGGACGCGTAGGCACAGAGAACCTCTTTTAGAAGTCACTAAAGCGCGTCAGAGCACATTGTTTTCAAATACTACAGACAGTACGTAAACCCATCATCCTAAGAGAGCACGATAATTCTTTTAGGTCACCTTCAATCTGCAAGTATGTTTTACACCGGTTTGTGCACGTGCGCATTCTGTTTTTACCGTATTGTCTCTCATTTCTCGGTGTTCCTGCAGCATCTTAATTCACCGTTTTTAACTTGCTATAGATGTAATATAATTTGTCAGACCATTCTCTTAATGTTCGATGGTCCGGTTACTTCTCTTTGTTGGCCAAAATAGACAGCAAGGGGGGAACATCTAGAAGTTGCAAGTATATAGCTTTTAGTTTCTGTTCAATCATTGATTTAGAGTGAATCCCAAAGTTAAAGGATGTGACTCTCTTTTGTCGCGTTTGCTATTATTAGAGTATTGTTTCTGGAAATGTTACATCACATTGCACATGTATAATATGGGTAATACCATTTTAAAACAAACTTGTTTATTAGGTATTCAATGGTAAGTCAGTGGTTTGTCAAGGCTGCTCTTTGCAATTTAAAAATTCCCCAAAAGAGCGAGTATTTTATAATTCCTCTAAATTTTACGTTCATGTCATTTACATAGGTATCTCTAGAGATCTTGATAGATATATTTGGATTTGTTGGTACCTAGCCCTCTGTGGTATTCTTGCCACTTAAGGTGAAACTAATGGGGAGGAATGAAGCAAATCCAGACTGTGGAATATTCCATAAGACAGCGTCCTTGACTCTTCATAAATGTATCATAAGAAAGAAACAAGAAAGCTGTCCTGGAGTGAGAAGGCTAAGGAGATGTGGCAACGAAATGCAAAGCAAGAGCTCTAAGTGGCTTCTGAAAAAAATCTAAAGCCACAACTAGAAAAGGGCATTTTGGGAACAGTTGGAGAAATATGAATATGAACTATATATTAGATAATGTCATATCAATGTTAAGTTTCTTGACTCTGATAACTTTGGTTATTAGGAGAATCCTTTTGGTTTTAGGAGATAAAGGCTGATATATTTGAGGGTAAGGGGCTACTGTGTTTGCAACCTTCAGATGGTTGCCAGCTTCAAACTGTCATATTTTATATTATGTATTAATACTATAATATAACATATAATATACTACAATATACTATTATGTTCACGATGTAAATAAATGTAATAATACACTATTAGCCTGTATTATATAAGTATGGAAATTGTAGAAGCTATTCACAATGTATTTGATGTATACTATATTAACTGATTTTTATATCCACATCTTTATACATTTATGAATCCGTCACAGTCACATCACACACTGACATGCGCACACGCGCGTGATGCATTGCCCCATAGGAATTGCATTGTAACGAAGATCCTTGACAGCCGCAGGAAACGCTGAAGGGATCTGTTTCTGCTGGTGACTCCAGGCCCCAGCAGGGAGGTTCTGCGGGGCTGGGGAGCCCTGGGGCTCTCCTCAGGATCCAGGCACGTGGGTGACAGGCACAAAGACACCCTGGCTAGACCCCTGGCTCCCCTGTCTGGAGGAATGGGGGAGGGGAGGATCTTCACCAACCAGAAGTCCCATCCCCTTTCTCCCCTCGCCTGTCCTGCTGCTTGGCACATGGAGGGCGGGGGTTCTCGTGGGGGGAGAGGGGGGCATGAGATTTACCTGTGTTTCCGTCTCCTGTAGCCTTCTGTTTCCTCACATCTTTGAGGTCGAATCTCTCTTACAAGGCAGTGCACCTGCGCTCCGGAGCAGGAATTACAGAACCTTTGGGGAAGTTCAGCGGGACAATCAGACCCCACTTAAGGGGAGTTATTCTTGGTTCTCTGTCTGACCTGCTCCCAGCACCCCCCACCCCAGTAGGAAACAGCTTCTCTCCAGGCATGAGTACACACAATCGAGGAGAGGTCTTTAAAAGTCAGTTAAATGAACAGGTTACTGTGTTAATGTATTAAACGGTTTAGACCTTCGATTTGGTTGTTGGTCATTTCTGTAAAGAGTTGAGAAATGAGGCCCCCAGGGACACCCGTAACCCCCATTCCAGCAGGGCTCCCTTGAGAAAACTAGATGGACTCAGCAGTTTCACGGAAAATACAACTTCCCAGGGTCAAATGACTAGTAAACTGGAGAGATTTGCAAACCAAATTGCACCTTAAATGCATGAGGGGCTGACTTATTGTTTAAATGTGACCCTTGGTGAGTCCAGTGAAGGCAGTTGGTTGAATGCCCGTCCGGCCTCAGCTGCCCAGGCCTGGGGATTGGGGTCTGGATTCTTGTACATCAGGTTTGTAGTAAGGAAGTGCTAGTGAATAGGTTTATTTTTTGAATTACCATATTTTGTTTTCTGTTTCTAAATGTGGTAGAATATTCTGGATATAGTGAAAAGTAGGCAGCAGAAGTGAAAGTCACCTGATTGGACAATTGGGTGTTGATGGCCAGACTTCTCTTGTGTGTGCACATGTCTCTGTATTAAAGCACATGTCTCTGTATTAAAACAGAATTTAGTCAGCTGGGCCTTGGTCCCTAGGTTGTGGCAGGGTAGGAGGTGGGATTTCCATACTCCCGATCTCTTTCCCTGTCAGAGACTTTTGGGAATATAAAAAGCACCTGTTCTAAAGGAGTCCAGGCTGGCCGGGGGCGGGGAAGCAGGGGGGCGGCAGGCAGACCTCCGTCTAGGTCATCAGGATCTGTGCTGGGAATCAGCAGCTCTGCCTGTCTGCTTGGAGGCTGCTTCCCCGTAAAAGCCCCCACTGAGCATGTGCTCCCCTGTTCTCGCCTTTCTCTTCCTCTAGTGCCGTGTCCCTCCGCCCCTGCCCTGTCCACACTCACAGACTGTCCTCAGATCCTACAGCTGTTGGGCTCACACAGGGGCCCTCCCCACCCCAAGACGGACACTGTCATGGTGGCATACCGCATGGGGGGGGCTACTTGGGGGGGGTGGGCACGGAGCCTTCCCAGTGCATTTTAAGCTGTGCCGTGTGGACAACCTTCCAGGGCCAGCTCTGATGCTGGGGACCAGGCAGGAGGGCCAGTGCCTGCCTCCCCTGCCCTGGGAGAAGCCAGAGGCAGCTCAGCTCTTGCATTATAAGAGCCCCTCGGATGAGCACCGTGGGACCTTGCTGTCGGGAGGGTAGCCCATCTTCCAGAGCAGCGTGTGGACAGTGTTGGTGCTGGCTTCTCCACCCCCCCCCACCCACCCCCACCCCGCTCTCTGGGTTAGAATCTGGCCTCCACCGCTTAGTAGCTGTGCTAACGGAAACCGGTTATATAAACTCTCTAGTCCTCAATTTGCACACCTGCAAAGTGGGGATGCCATCAGTTCCGTTCAAAAGGGCGACTGTGAGGGTTCCGTGAGCACCGGCCGCAGAGTAAGCCCTCAGTAGTCACTGTATTGGTCTGCTGCAACAAAATACCACAGACAGAGTGGTTCCAACGAAAGAAATTTCTCACTCCTAGTTCTGAAAGCTGAAAGTCTGAGATCAGGGAGCCGGCACGGTTAGGTGAGCGCCCCCTTCCTGCCTTGTAGATGCCCACCTTCTCTCTGGGTCCTCATAAGATAGTGAGTGAGCTCAGGTCACGTCCTCATAAGAGCACTCACCCCATCCTGGGAACCCCACTGTCACGACCGGGTCACACTAGCAGGTAGCACATCAACATGCGAATGGGAGGGCGGGACACTATCGTTCAGACCATAACAAGCATTATTGTGGTTTATTATTGCCCTTGTAGGACTTTCTGAGGCTTGGGGCAACCTCTGATGTGGACCCAAGGGAGAAGTGAGGACAGTCCTTTTGTCTTCAGTGAGGTCTTAAAGTCCATGGTGGTGGGGCTCGAGTCTTCTGGAAAACTGCTCTCCCAGTGCTAGGTTTCCCTCTCCTTTTGACCTTCAGGAGAAGGTTCCTGGTTGTCCTGGTCCGGAAGATGGGGAAGGAGGAAAAGTCCAGTTTCTCTGAGCCAGGGAGCTAGGTGCAGATTCCATAGTGCCCTCGGTGTCAGCACCATACCCCATTTCCAGAGGGCCGGGCCCTCAGAGGCTCTAGGCAAGGACACACTGGCTGGCTAAGGCCACGCTGCTGAGAAGCTTCGATAAAACGTGAACCTTGAGCCTTTTGATCCCACGCCCTTGCAATGTGCAGTCGGTACTGGGGGGAATGGAGCAGCCACACCCGGAGCAGGGCTGGGATGGGGATGAATCCGGGAGTGCTGCTGGTACGGGCAACGGCGGCCCAGTCTGGGCCTTCCTGTCTCACACGGGGAGACATGACATCCCTGTGCCCTCGCTGGGGTTGAGCGGTAGGCGAGGCTCAGACCCCGGAGTCCCTCAGCCTGTGGATGCTGCTGCCCCATGCCGCTCCCGCTCCCGGCGCTTGAGTGGGGTAGGAGGTCTCTTTCCAGGTGTGCTAACCCAGGCTGTGTTTTCTTCTCTGCTCTTGTCCTTCCCAGCCCCCAAAGACAATGAAGAGCGCGTGTTCAGGGAGCGCATGCGGCCCAGGAAGCGGCAGGGGGCCGTCAGGCGCAGGGTCCACCAGGTCAACGGCCACAAGTTCATGGCTACTTACCTTCGGCAGCCCACCTACTGCTCCCACTGCAGAGATTTTATCTGGTAAGGCCCTCTCTCCTGGGAACCTCTAGGTAGGCCTTCCCTGGGGTGAGAAGCGGGGGGGCGGAGAAGAGAAACTTCATTTTTTAAAGTGCTGATGGGCTTGATTTCTTCTTCATTTGATTGCAGAAGACTTTTCTGGATGGCTCAGTGAGTGATAAATGGGAAGAATGGTGACTTTATACTTAGGATCATATCATAGATCATGTTTAACGAGTTAAGATTTTATAACCAATAGTGGTATATTGCGATGTATTTTTTAAAAGAGTTCTCTTTTAGGCACAAGCGTAATTGTTTAGAAATGAATAATGTGATGTCTGGGATTGGTTTGAAAATGATCCGGAAGGAGGGTAAAGGGGCCAGAGGTAGAGATGAAATAAGACCAGCTGTGTACCAATCATTATTAGAGCTAGGTGATCGGTCCCTTACATTTATGTCTCTATTTTTGTATATACCTGAATTTTTCCATGATAAAGCTTAAAAAATGCTCAATTGCCAGTATCTGCAATTCAAAGCAGTTTTTAATAACTGTTAAAACAGTGGGGCTCCTAGGATGCCCAGATTTCAGAGGAGTGAGAGAACATCATTGGCCGGAATGTTCAGGGAAGGCTTCCGGGGAGAGGTGGCATTTCTCCTTTCATGATGACTAGGATTTTGATAGGCAAAGACAGGTAGGTTGTAGACCTTTTGGGGAGGTGGAGAAGGATAAGGAGCACTGGCCTTGGGTATTGGAGGGGGAAATCTTAGTGAATGCCTGCTAGGTGCCAGGTTCTGGCACTGAAGATATCTAATTAAATCATTCCACTGTCCTACAAATTGTGTATTATTGAAGCCATTCCACTAACAACAGTACTGACACTCAGAAAACAAAATAAGACTAGTGCGACTCCCTCCAGCTGGGGTGTGTCAGAGACCCAGCTCCACCCCCGGTGAGCCCAACTGAAAGCTGTTCCTGACCTCCCACCAGCCTTTCTGGCAACCTCTCTGAGCTCTTGAACGTTGCCAACGCACTTGGATCCTGTGGGAGAGAATGAGTGAGGCCAATCTGCAGCACAAACCAGTTGAGGGACCATTTGAATTAGGCTTTGAATTGCCAAGGTGTGCAGGAGTGGCTTGTCTTGTCCTTGTGGTTTTTCAGAACTAGTCCCCGAGGTTGGCATGGACATCCGAGGCGGTGCAGCTCAGAGCGCCCTCAGCCTGATATTGCAGGAGCAATGCCCCATTTCCGTCACAGAAACCTCTCACCCCCAGCACTGCTTCCGTCCTCCGACCTCTGTTTTCTCTATTTCCGTTATGCATTGTGTGTTTGGAGGGAGTAGGTTGTGAAAGCTAAGGTGTATGGATTCAAGTGTCCTCTCAGCCCTTGGCCAACACCACTGGGTTCTAGGCTCCCCGAGGTGCGGCTCCCACTGGGCTGGAAATGGCAGATTGCCTCCTGGCTAGTTGGTGGTGTCGCTGAGGACAGGGGCCCAGGCCAGATTGGTTGGATTGTTCTGTGTCTGTGCTGACCCTAACCCTGCCCAAGGGAGCTGACACCTGCCAGGGAAGGAACCTCTGCCATTGCCCTTGACCAAACAATGCATTGAACCCTTAGCCCTGGCCACAGACTGACCTAGAACACTTGACTGCTTCTGGGGTGCCCAGGGAATATGCCTGTAAGCTAGAGCCCTCCTATGTGATTACCCACAAGGAAGGGCATGTTTCACTAATCAAGACCCACCTTGAGTGAGCAGAGTCTTTGTGGCATTCCAGAACACTGATGGCCCTACGGGAATGGCTGTTCAGAAAACCAAGCCCTGATACTGACCAGGCCTTCTACCCATTCCAAGCACTGGATCTAACCTATGTTGCCTCTGAAGGATTTTTTTTTTTTTTTAAGATTTTATTTATTTACGGGTGCCTGGGTGGCTCAGTGGGTTAAAGCCCCTGCCTTCGGCTCAGGTCATGATCTCAGGGTCCTGGGATCGAGCCCCACATCAGACTCGCTGCGCAGCAGGGAGCCTTCTTCCCCCTCTCTCTGCCTGCCTCTCTGCCTACTTGTGATCTCTCTCTCTGTCAAATAAATAAATAAAATCTTAAAAAAAAAAAAGATTTTATTTATTTACTTAGAACGAGCAGGAGGGTGGGGCAGATAAAGTGGGAGAAGCAAGCTCCCTTTTGAGCAGGGCTCAATCCCAGGACTGCAGAATTGCAACCTGAGCAGAAAGCAGAGGCTTAACCAACTGAGCCACCCAGGTGCCCCGAAGGAGTCACTTTAAGGCACTCTGCAAATGGGAGTGAAATCCCACTGCTAGCTGGATTCCAGTCTCCTCGGCGCATCATGGGTGGTGGCCAGAATGGGGTGGCTTTGTGTGGTTTTTGACCTACTAAGATTTATTAAAAGGTTGTATCCTTCTTTTCAGGGGTGTCATAGGAAAGCAGGGATACCAATGTCAAGGTAAGAGGCGTCGTATAAACTAAATGCATGGGGGCCTGTAGGTCTGTCCAGATCAGCGACGCTCTAGGAAGCATGTGCTGGGTTTGATGACATTTTGAGGCTCTATATGGTTCGCCTGCTCCTGTACCCTCTCCGAGAAGCAAGACCCTGCTTTTCTTTGTCCCTGCCCAGCCATGGCTCCTGTAGCCAGATATGGGAGTACCTGTGGGTACCCGCCTCCGCCTGTCCCAGGGCTCTCTGCACCTTTCCCAGTAAGATGCAACCATTCAAAACCCCTCGAAGGCCCTGCCCTGAGCCGGGCTTTGTGTATCCTGTCGGCCCCCTCCCTCTCTAGCTCCCTGAAGAAGTTCCCTCAGCTGCTCCCTTCACTCCCATCACTCAGCGATCCTTGCTGATTCTCTCTCTCTCTCTCTTTCTCTCTTTTTTTTTTTCACTCTTTTTTTTGTCTCTACTGTGGAATCATTAGCTCTTCAATGCTTAAGACTCCCTTGAAATTATTGCAGTTTGTTTGTTTTCAGTTCTTTGATTAAAATGCAAGTTCAGGTTGTCCAGAATTGGACGCTGGACGGGTGCGTGCTGTGGTCAAGGTTTCTCTGTGGTTAGAGCCGGGAAACCATCCCATTTCCTCAGCCAGCCGCTGATTAAGTTGGCCTCCCCCCTGGGGGACCCAAGTAGGTTCTGTGGGACATGGCTGTGTCCCTGAGGTAGCATGTGTGCAAACAGCTGCTTACCTCTTCGGCCGCCGCAGCTCACTCTGCCCCCAGACACGGAAGACTGGGCTGTCGGCCACTGTGAAATTAAACAAAAATGTTTAAGAACTTCTGTGCCCCAGAACACCCATTCTCCTGTGGCAGTGCCCGCCGTCACACCCGCCGACCCTGACGTGATGTGGGCTGGGGCACAGGATGGCTGCGGTGCCTTTAACAGACCTGCCTCACAGAAGGGAAACCGTTCCTTGACCTTGGCATTCAGAAGCGGGGAAATCGATAGGTACTTGCGAAACTAGAGAAAACTCCTGAGGCCCTCTGGGTGTAAGTGGTGCATTCTTCTCCAGAGCATTCAGGGAACCCTAATGGCTCTGATGGCACAGTGCTCCGAAATGACTTAGCCTACCGGCTTCAGCCAGGGTCTTTCTTTAAGACCCTGGGGGACAAGAGGGGTGTGGCTCCTGGCGTCCCTCCATAGAGACCAGAATTTTGGGGTGGAAGCTTTCTATCCCCGCTTGTCACTCAGCCTTCCCTTTTTTGCTATTTGCAGTTTGCACTTGTGTGGTCCACAAGCGATGCCATGAGCTCATAATCACGAAGTGTGCCGGATTAAAGAAGCAGGAAACTCCCGATGAGGTAACTATTTATAACATTTGAAATTCGGGGCTTTCTTCACTGCCACTGCCCCCCTCTGCTGTCTCCTCTGTGGTTCCTGAGAATCTCCTTCTCTCTCTGCGATCCCCTGCCTTTCTCCTTTACGTTGATCAGAGTTGAGGGAGTCGTCCGTAGCCTTCCAGCGGGAGGCACGGTCTACAGAACGACCGTGGCTCGGAGTCAGTGTCATGTCCGTGGATTTTAGGGTGAGAGCCGCGTGATCGCGGAGCTAAAGCCCACGAGGAAGACGTGATTTGCTTTATGTCATTATCTCCTCGCAACAGTGACATCACTAAGTGACCTGTCCCTGGCTCCATACCAGGACTTGGTACGCTTGATGCACAAGCGGGAACCTTGTCTTTATGAGGTGACTGGGGAACGGAGAGGAATTAGCAAACCCAAGAAACCCTGAGAGGCAGGAATAACCGCAGTCATAATACCAGCCGACATTCATGGGGTACTTACCGTGTGTTGATTTAAGTACTTCATCATACAGTATTTAAGATTTTATCTATCTATTTGACAGAGAGAAAGAGAGAGATCACAAGTAGGCAGAGAGGCAGGCAGAGAGAGAGGGAGAAGCAGGCTCCCCACTGAGCAGAGAGCCTGATGTGGGGCTCGATCCCAGGACCCTGAGATCATGACCTGAGCCGAAGGCAGAGGCTTTAACCCACTGAGCCACCCAGGTGCCCCTGTCATACAGTATTTAATCTCAAAACGACCTTAACTCTGCGGGAGCTCTGCGATTTTCATCTTCATTTTGCAGCAGGGAGAGTGGAAGCACAGAGGGGTCACATTGGCTTGCCCCAAATCGCACAGCTAGTACATGAAGGAGCCGTGTTCGAACCCAGGTAGCCTGATCCATGGAATCTGAGCCCTTGACCGCTGCACTTCATCGTCTCTTAGTCTTCCAACCTAGGATCAGGGTGACTCTTAGGGAAGTCGCTGGGGGTAAGGCAGTGAGACAATTCAGCAGTGAAGGTGGCTTTCTCCTAACCGAGCGACCGGAAGGAGGGTGCGTGCGAGGGTGGGTGTTGTCTGTGTTCACACTTGTGGGTGTCAAAGGCCTGCTTTTAATTCTCAGTGAAATAGGTAAATACTGGATAATCACAGGGCATTAGAATTGGGGGTCAGAGAGACGCCAGGAAAGTTTAGAATCAGATGGATTTATAATTTGGCTTCCAAAAGGAGTCACTTACAGGACCACTACTACTTAAAGATAATTCACGCAAGTGGAGTCTTGGCATCGGAAGCCTTTGCTATCTTTTATCTCCTTTCACTTTCACACAGTCTCTGGAAAGCAGTGGGAGGCACGGCCTGGATGGAACCTTCCATGTCCCTAAAAGACAGGCAGCCCAGGGCACCGAGTTGTTTGCGGGAGCTCTGCGGTCATGGTGGAAAGTGCAGGCGCTCACCAGCTGGGCCTCCTGGCTCCTGTGGCAGGGGCAAGACCCAAGTACATAGTCACGCTTGTCATTGGACAGGTAAAGGAAAGGCAGGTGGCTGACTTGCTGTCGGTCTCCCCTCTGTCCTGCGGACATCGTCTGAGCACTTCCTCCTCTGTGCCAGATACTGTGCCACGTGCCACAGAAACAAAGAGGAACACATGACTCCTTCCTTCTGGAATCTCCCAGGTTTCTTCCCCCATGAGCCCCTACAGGTTTCTACAGCTCTGCCGTATCTCTTGGAGGGACAAGTCCCAAAGGAGTCCATGCCCTGCAAGTTAGAGGGTTGAGGTGGGAGAGACCCCTCGCAGCTGAGTCTGTGACCGAGTGCTTTCTCATCGTCTTTCCTGGCCTGTTGGCAGCAAATAGACGTCACCAGTGAAGTGTGTGCCCAAACGTGGCATGTGTCCCAAGGGAGAGAAGTTGCCAAGGATTGAGGATGAGGGCTGGGGGTTTCTCTGCCTTGTGGAGTTCTCGCCTGTCCCGGGGCTCACAGGGCCAGGCTCCTGGAGTATCGGTGTGCTCCCAGGGCGGGGTGGGGGATGGGTGAGCCCTCTGCTGGGTCCAGCCCTGCCGGGGAGCCTCCTTGCAGCTCATTTCTTCCTGTGCCTGCCTGCCTGTGCACACACACATGCACACCCCAGATGCACAGAGCTCTGAGCACCGGGAGGCTACTGTCTTCCTGCCATTAGCTGCTCAGGGGTGTTTGCACCACAGGCACCCAGCTGCGGTTCTCCCCCTGCTTCCTGCCTGTGTGTTAGCGCCGAGGACTTGCCTCCCCCTGCGCTTCCAAGTATGGTGACCGCCAAAGGCTCTCCTTGGCATCACCTTCCTTCCTTCTTCACCTTCCAGTTCTTTCTCCTCTTCCCTCCATGACCTCTGCGTTGGTCTTACCCCCGTTTCCGCATCTCGCGGCAGAGCGGCATGTGCACGTGGGTACCTGTGTGCGTGCTTCGGCTCTCGTGCTTATCTTCACAGCCTCCGGTTCTGTGGCTCGTGCACATGCCCTCTCCTCCCCCCCACCATCCTCTGACACCTTAGGGCCCTAGGTGCTCCCACGTGAGGATCACACAGCTCTCCCTGCCCCTCCCCGAACCCCAAGTTCCTGGATACCCCCCACCTCTTCACCTTTGTCACCCATCTCCCTTTTTGAGATTCTTCCTGGGACCCCCAAGTCTGTCCTCAGTGTGGGTCCACCACGTCTTCAGCATTTGCAGGAAAAGAATGGCTACAGTGATCCATGCCTTTCAGGGTTAGCAGGCGGATGTAGAGAAGGAGACCCAGAAAGGCAGACTATGCCAGTGACCCCTCACTTCTGTGTGTCTCGTTACCTGCGCCTCCCACTCCCCCTCAGCTGGCAGCCCTGTGATGTTAGGTGGGATGGGGCTGCCATCCTTATTTGCCAAATCAGGAGTCCGAAGCCCCAATAAGTCAGGAAACTTCTAAGACCGCACAGGTAGGTGGTGACAGACCCAGGCCCACAGATCAGAATTCCTGGACCCCCCAACCCCCACCGGTCCCTCCTCATCCACCTTACTGCCTTCTCTTTATTCCTTTTAAATAATCCCTGAGTGGTGGTACTTTGCTGAAAAGGCCTGGGCTCTGAATTCACACTTATGGGCCTCGAATCCTGCCTCTGCTGCTTATCAGTTTATAGGCATGCTTCTTAATCTCCTTGTGCCTGAATTTCCCCGGCTGTGGTCTCAGGCCAACCTGCAGCACCTTCCCCACAGGGTGCTGGTGAGGTTTAGCGGTGACGGTGGGCCCGCGGGCCGTGCCCATACCCCCGTGCCCTTAGTGCCCACGGCTCTGGGTTAGCCGGCTTCACCACAACTATTGCCTGTCCTACCTGGGGACCTCCAGTTTCCACAGCTGTGTTGGGTCTTCAGGGCATTTGTAGAATCCGTCCACCACCAAGCAGCCGAAAGATGGCCTCGCTGCAGCCTCCAAGCACAAAGCAGCCTTGAGAAACACACGGTGGCATCTCGTGAACAGCCAAAATGGTGAGGTGCACATTAAGTGCCATGTGCCATGAGAGGCGGAAGCCCGCGGTCCTTCGGGGACTGCACTGGGGAGTGGGCCTGGGCTCTCAAGGGCCAACAGAGAGGCGGAGAGTGAGCTAAGGGCCCCAGGAGCAAAGGCCCCAGAAGGTTCTCTGCACCTGGTTTCTCGGGGCAGCTTTCTGAGCCCAGCTCCCTTCTGCCCCTTTCCATGGCCAGGCCTGCTGGGAAAGCCGGCCCGTAGGAGCTCCAGCAGCAAGCAGGCCACGGTGCAAGTGAGCTTGGCAGTGACCCTGTTTTGCCATCCCTGCAGGTGGGCTCGCAGCGGTTCAGCGTCAACATGCCCCACAAGTTCGGGATCCACAACTACAAGGTCCCCACCTTCTGCGACCACTGTGGGTCCTTGCTCTGGGGCCTCCTACGGCAGGGTTTGCAGTGCAAAGGTAAGGCGCTCCGGGCCCTGCCCGCATCCCCCATACTCCTGTATCCCTTCCATCTCCTATTTTCTGAAAACTCTTTGCTCTCAGGGCCTCCCAAGGAAGTTCCAGGTTTGGCCGGAGGATGGAACACAAGCCCTTGTTAAGCTCTCATAAGTTATTCGTGGATTTGTTCAGCCATCTCCGTGCAGAGAGTGGCCAAGGAGACTCCGGAGGGGGAATGCTAGGAGGGACGTGTGCTTCCTCCATCTTTAAGACCATGAGCAAGCTGGGGGACGGGGGAGAAGTTGAGTCTATAAAAGTGGAGAAATGATTTCAGGAAAAGGTACACTGGAGCAGAAAGGAAGCGTATTTCTGGAGTTAGGCCCAGAAATAAGTAATGGATATCCTTCTGTCACAATCGGTGGTTCCGAGCTTACTCTGGGAAGGAACCATGTGAGGACACCGTCACTTACGACCTCTTACTGATCCTGCACAGACCTGTTATGTACTTGACGTTATCCCCATGGCCCAGAAGCCCAGAGACTAAGTGACTTACATCACATCACACTGCTTAGTAGCAGGGATAAGGTTTGAACCTTGACTCTTGAGTCTCAAGTTCCTTCCCGTTTCCTGCTGTCGTGCTCATGAATGGCCTTTGGCTCCACTGAAATGGGGAAGAGCACACATCAGAAGGGAAGGTGGGAACATGCTCTAGGGCCTGAATGGGGTGCTTCATTCCACGAACTGGTCCAGCAGGCACACAGGGTTGGACGTCCACGAACTCTTGGGCCAGAATATCGCGTGGCTTTGTACTGAACATGATTAATAAACTCCCACTGTGGAAAAATTAGAGAGGCCAAGTATAAAAAGGCATACCGAGGCCATGAACAGACTGGTCATCGAAGGGATCCCAGTGTGAAATTATGACGATTGAAAATAAAATTTGTGGCCGTAGAGGGAATACAGAGAGGGAGAGGAACTAGAGAGAGAGCGAGGAGTAATTTATTGGATGCGTGACCGGATCCTCCTGGGGGCACGGTGACCCCATTCGCCAGGAGAGGAGATTAGAGAGGGAATGCAGGTTGGAGGCGGAGGTGGTAGAGCTGAGTTGGGGCCACGCCAACCCCGAGGTGTCTACGGGAAGTCTCCCCGGCGCCGTCACCTGTTGGGTGTTCTCACTGAAATTCGGGCGGAGGTCTACACTGAGTGTTCAGACGTGGGATTTGTCCATGTAGTAGTTAAAGGTGTAGTAGGTAGTGGTTGAAGGTGTAAAGTCAATGTCCTCCCCAGAAGTGCCTTGAGTGTGAGGAGAGAAGGTAATACCCTGAGGTCTGGGGGAGGAAGGGGACCGGTGTCAAGGCCGACGCTGCACCCGCAGCAGGAGGATCTCAGGAAAAGTCTTGAGAGGTGGCATCATGGAGGCCAAAAGAGTAGAAGATATTTAGAAAAAAATGTTTAAGGCAAGTGGTAAGTGGTGCCAGGTGCTTCCAAGAAAGAGGCCATTGAAACCAAGAAGGGGAACACGGGGTTGGACGTAACTATTAGGTGACTAGCGACCTCGACAGGAGTTGTCTTGTGGGATGAAAGCCCAGCTCCAGAGGCTGAAGCCAGAGGGAAGACGAGGTGTTCTCTCAGGATGCTTCCTGTAGTGAGCGAGAAGACCGCGAGAAAGGAGAGATTAGTGAGCCAGGAGGGAGAAGGGTGGGCCTGGGGGAGAAAGATGAATACCCCGTCCTCCCAGCCAGTGGGAAAGCCTCGAGACCAGGCCTGGACGCCGATACGCTTCCTGCCTCAGGGACAGGAGGTGAGGGGGCAAGAGGACCCTTTGTGTTCTGAATCTGTTGAGGGCATTCATTGCAGGGAGAGTGCCCTGGTCCTTGGAACTGGGAGGTCCCTTTCGGAGTCCCGGTGGGAAGCGGTGTGGGCGGCGTGAGAGGAGGCGGTGAAAGTTGGAAGAGGGTGGCCCGACGTGGGGCTAGGAGAGGGTGCTGGCTGTGGATGCGTTGCCGTCCTGGGCGAGCTGCCCCGACGTTCAGACCTCCCCGTCCCGTGTTCTGGCACACGGACCCTGACACAAAGAAGCAGGACCCACCCGAAACCCTCGCTGATGCCAAGTGACATTAAAACAATGGAAGAGGAGGAAGTACGTGGAGCAGGACTCTCTCGGGTGGTGATAGCGGAGGAGCGGTGCGCCGAGGGAGGGTTAAGTGGGGCTGCCGGGGGCACAGAGCCTGCTTTGCCTGGGACTCTGATGAGGCCACGTCTGGTTTTCAGTAACTGTATTAATGATTGATCTATCTAGGGAATCGAAATGAAGGCACTGTCATCTCATAAATATTGACATTTTGAGAAAGCGGCCCAGGCGCCTGGATGTTGCCGCCAGGGCCATGGGGTCCCTGGGTGACCCTGGAAGAAGGCAGGGCCCAGGGGGGTGTCTTCAGCTGTTTTTGGCAGGCAACACTCGCACGTCTGCTCCAGCCAAGGCAGGGGAGAACCGGGCTACCTGTTCCCGGGAGCCCAGGGCAGCAGGCCCCACAGACGGTGAGGCTGTTTAGAAGGCAGGGTCCTTAGCACATCGCAGATCTCCCCTTTCCTGTTCCTCCATTACCACGATGTGCTCGCTTCCCCTTGCTCCTTTCCTCCCCTGCCCCTCAACTAACAGACAGTTTTTTTAGAGTAGCTTTAAGTCCTACAGCAAAATGGAGAGAAATGTGCGGACATTTAGCATCTACCCCCC
>CM053610.1:54120818-54172615 GCA_028646535.1 Procyon lotor
TCTGCTGCTGTGATTGCTAAGAAACAGCCCAAGGATTAGAGAGCTGCCCAGGGTCCCGGGGCATCATGGGATGTTGGCGCTCCCCCCACCCCCCCGATTCTGATCTGTGCTCCGCGCCCTCTCCCATTCCAGAACCCTCCATCAGCTTCCCACCTTTGCGGGGTCATGCTCCCTTGCTCCCCTAGGCTGGGGCCCCATTCCCTGGTCCATGGCTTCCGCTTCGGTGCCCATCCCACTACTGGAAATAGAGTCACATGTGATCAGTGGAACCATTTTCTTGAGAGCTGGGGTCTACAGGGAAGGATCCACGAGACTATTGGTCACTTCCCCTTCAGCCTCAGCTTGGCTGAGTCACCTGGGTTCGGGCATTGTGCCCGTACTCCTCTGAGCACCGTCCCTCTGTGGACCAGGCGAGAGGTACAGAATCACCCCGTTGGGCTGGAGGGGGATGGAGAACTGGGAGACGGGACCGTGTGCACAAGGGGGGGATACAGCCAGGGACCTGTGGGAACCCATGTGTGCCCTCGGCTGCCACCTCCCTGCCCACGGCCCGGAGGCACCAGGCACTGGGAGGATGCTCAGAGACTGCCATTGCCTAACGGAGCCCCTGAGTCAGTGTGTACCCCTACACACACACTGAGTGAGCAGACGGTATACTTCCTTCCTGTCTTTTTTCTTGGGATTCAAGTGACTGTCCAGTCTGAGTCTCTCTCCAGACTCATTTGGGGTCTGCCTGAGCACCCCAGGCACTGTTAGATCAGAAACTAGAAACTGGCTTCAAACCTTAAGATACCAGCATCCATCACTAAGGCCCTGAGGCATTTGAATCCTTTCTGGTTTTCACTTTAACTGTGCTGCTTCCCCAACCTGGCTGCACCTGGGCCGCCTTTTTTAGGAGTGAATTTAACTGATAGCCTATACTTATTCTTAGCTGTACATAGCGCATTGGACTTCTCTAGACCCTTTTATGCATTTGTGTTTTATTTTTCCATCGATGTGTGGAATCAGTTCCCCGGAGGGAAAGATACCCAAGACCTTGTGATTTTTGTTTTCTTCTTTAAAGAAGGTGAGCGAGTCTTCTTGCCTTATAGCCCACCTCCCCTTTCTCTTCTGCCCACAATCCCACACGCACATCTCCGGCCTGGCTGCCCGGAAGCCCTCGGCACGGAGGGGCCAGCTAGCAGGAAGCCAGAGCGCTCTGCACGGCTCCCAGTGGGCCCCTCGGGGACCTGCGGAAGCCCTGTTTGTTTCCCGCCCACCTGCCGGTCTGCTCGGATTGCAACTCTGTTTGCAGGCAGGGGTGAGGGTACACTGGGGAGAGGTCTGGCCTAGAGAGTCCCGGAGAAGCCCCTTCCTGGCCCCGTCTTTCTTTGAGAGCCCGTTTTAATAACCGCTGTGATCTGAGGCTGCTTTCATGGAATAAGGGGCCAGAGTATCACTTGCTCTCCAAGAAGGGATGAGGGAAGGGGTCATTTTGTTGGAGGACCAATGACTTAGGGAGTTGCGGTCCATTGAGATCACAGGATAAGTGTCTGAGAAGCTGTTTTGGTCCTGGTTGCATTATTGCCTGGCTGGGCTGTGGTAGGGGAGTGGTTCTGGCTTTCTTCTAATCTCGGCTGCCCTACTGTCTTCTGAGAGCTACAATGAAAATAATGAACTGAGTGATCTTAGCTGCATACATCCTGCAGAGGCTATGGGAAGCCAGAAGGACCAGAGACAGGAAGACTCTTCCTCTCCTCCCCTCCCCTCCCCTCTCCTCTCTCCCTTCTTTCCTTCCTTCATTCCTCCCTCCCTCCCTTCTTCTTTCCTTCCTTTTTTTTTTCTTAAAAAAAAAAAGTGTTTTTTGGACATTTAAAAAACTTAACACAGAAAAAAAGGATTTTTATTCTCATTTCTGAAAATGTTAGTCCTTAATTATTTTCCTAACAACTAAGATCCTTGTCATAACTTCATTTTGTTTGTATTTTTAGAATAAAAAAAATTTTTTTTCAAAAGAACAAAAAGAAAAAAATTCTCACTCTGAAAGATTCTAGCAAGGCTTAAGTATCTATATATAATAGATGCTAAAGTCCTTCATGTTCTCTTTCTACTTCCATCCCTAGACTTAACTTCTATGAGTCCTTCCGTGGCTGTCTTGTGTACGTGTGCTTCGTGGATACCTAAACTCGCTCGCCCGCCCGCCCACTTTGTGTTAGGTATTTGTTGCTGCGTAACAGATTATTCCGAAACCTAGCGGCTTAAAACAACCAGCGTTATCTCAGAGTTTCTGTCCAGATGCAGCCCGGCCGAGTGCTTCTGGCTTGGATCTCTCATGCGCTTGTGGGCACGCCGACGGCTGGGGCTCCGGTCCATCTGAGGCCTGGACCAGGAGAGGATCCCTTCCAGTCTTGCTCGTGTGACTGGTGGAGCCCCAGGTCCTCGCTGGCCGTTAGCCGCGCCGGACACATCCATTCCTTGCCACATGGGCGTCTGCCCAGGGCAGCTCAGAATATGGTAACTGGCTTCCTTCAGAGCATGCAAACAAGAAAGTGAGCGGCGACGCTCAGAACAGAAGCCACAGTCTTTTCTAGCCTAATGTCAAAAATGACATCCCAGCACTTTTGACGTTTTCTGTTCACGCAAACACATGACTATATCTGGTGCACAGTGGGAAGCAATGACATAAGGACATGGATGCCAGGAGGTTGGAGCTCATTGGGAGCCATCTTAGAAGCTGTCTGTGCTCCCCCCACACACCCGTGCACCCCTATACACACACCCATGCACCCCACACACACCCATGCACCCCCCCACACACACACATGTGCCCATAAACGCCTACACACAAACCCATGTACCCCTGCACACACACACATGCACCCATGCACGCTATACACCCATGCACCCCTACACATACACCTATGCACCCCTACACATATACCCATGTACCCCTACACATCTGTGCAATCCCCACACACCTATGCACCCCTAGACACACCCATGTACCCCTACACACACACTCATGCACCCCCACGCACCCCTACATACACATGCATCCCTACACACACCCTGATGCACCCCTACACTCACACCCATATACCCCTATACACTTACACCTATGCACCCCCACACACCCATGCACCCCTACACACCCATGCACCCCTACACACACACCCATGTACCCCTACACACACACACACACACACGCACTACACACACACCCATGTACCCTTACACACACGTGCCCATGCACCCCTACACAATCCCCAATGCACCCCTATACATACACCCATGCACCCCTACACACACACACATCGATGCACCCCTGCATACACACACACCCATGTACCCCTACACATACCCATGTACCCTTACACACACATGTACCCATGCACCCCTACACACATCCCAATGCACCCCTACACACACACACCCATGCACCCCAACCCACACCCATGCACTCCAACACACATATGTACCCCTATACACACACACGTGCACCCCTACACACACCCATGTACCCTTACACCCACACACACACCCATGCACCATGCACCCCTACACAGACACACATGTACTACACACACACCCATGCATCCATGCACCCCTACACACACACATCCATGTACCCTTACACACACACGCGCACGTGTGCACTCGATTACCTTCTCTGTGAGGGCTACTCCGGCCATCCTTTTAACAACTCATCTCTTACCTTCCATCAGCTTTCCTTGCTTGCTTTTTCTTCATGACACTTACCGCCTTCTAATACTGTAAATCACTTCTCCATAAATAATTTATTTCTTTCCAGCCTTCAGAATATGAGGATCCATGAGGGCAAAGGATTTTTTCCACCCATTTAGCTCTCTGTTTCCCCAGCACCTGTAACAGTGCCTGACACGCTGACTCTTAATAAATATTTGCTAATTAAATCCTCTGTGAATCTTTATGTAATCCACTTTTCCTCCAGTATGATTTAGACTATTTCCAAGTCAGTACGTATATGTCTACTTTAGTCTTTTTAGTGGCTGCTTAGCATTCCACGTTATGAGCATTCCATGCATGACTTCAGCCTTGCCCTTTTGAGGGACACTTACTTCCTTCTGTATTGTGTTTGTTGCAGATGCACACATGCATCTTCCTGCTTATGTCTGAATGCACCCCATGCATCTTCCTGATTGCCTCTTCCTGCTTATGTACATGCATCTTCCTGCTTATGTCTGAATAGTTATGGAAGAAAGGCCCCTAGAAGTCCTGTAATAACTTTAAGCCTTGGTCTTTCTATGGTTGAATCCCACGAGGAGGTAATTGTATAAGGGGACTTTTGTTGGCTTGTTTTTAAATAAAGTCATGTCAGCTGACTGCTTTCCCTTCTTTTGCCTTGGCACTGAATTTTACAGGATTGGAAAATGCTTGCGTAGAGTTTAGGATTTCAGATACCTCTTACCTACGGGGTCTGGTCTTGAGAGTTGCCATCATGCTGCCTACATTCAGCCACTCTCCTCAGGGTTAGTATTCATTTAAAAGCTTGGCACCCAGCTTTGCACAAGGCAAGAAGAACTTGGAGATAGAGCATTACTTTAACTTTCTAGAAACTTCCACTATTACTGGGGTGGTAAACATGAACAAGTTAAATAATAGTTAAGTCAAGCAGCCAGTCAGAAATAAGGGTGAGCAATTCATGGACAAGAGAGGCCCTCAGGACTCGGGTGGTCAGGCTAGACTTTTGGGAGAAAAAGACCTTCAGCTACACTGTGAGGGAGGAGAAGGACCTAAACAGGAAGGAGGGCAAAAGGGAAGACATTTTAGGTAGGCAACCACTTGTATGTTGAGGGCATGGATGGGCATGAGAGGCCCATGAGGGCATGGAAGGAAGCAGCAGATCAGTGCTCAGCACGGAAATGCCACGGGAGTCCACTCAGTTGATTTGGATTCCTTGGCAGGAAACCTGGCGATGCCTGGGACCATGCTCCCAAGGTTGGTGGAGGGTTCTGTCAGAGTTTTCATGCAAAGAATGCTTGGCAGCAGACAGTTGGCCAGTCAGTCTCTGGAAAGCTTTGATGTCCCCCAAAGACCATTTCTGTCTCTGCTGACCAGCCAACTTGGGACAGACAGGTTTAGCATTTTAACAGCAGAGGGCGCCAGAGGCCAAATTATATAGCTCCATTCCCCTTACTAAGAAATTCTTTGAATTTCGGTTGCTTTGTTCTTGTCCTTTCTGTCACCTGGGGAAGGGGCAGAAGGAAGCATTCATGGGCTGGTGGGCAGGAGTAGGTGACGTAAGCTGAGTGTCAGAGGGTAGGTGATGCTGTGGGGAATGGGACGGGGAAGTTAGAGCAGAGTGTTGGGAGGACCGGACGGGCCTGAGGATTTCCAGGCACCACTAGCAATAATTCAGTGAATCAAGTCAGCACCATGGCTAGGCTGTGGTTCAGCTTCCTGATACGTTTATATTGTCTGAGAAAGGCCCCTCCTACCAGATCTCGTCTTTGGTTCTGTGGGCATCTTGAGCTCCGTACCTCAGCTGAGCCTTCCAAGTCTGAGTTGGGGTGGGGGATGGTCTGTGCTGCCCGTCCCACCAGGCCAATGACCAGACCCGGCGGGGCCATGAGGAAGTCCAGCCACTCTCCTTGGTTTCATTCAGAAAGTTTTGTCTGTCTGTGGTTTTTCTTGTTGTGTGTTTTAATAGACTTGAATTTTTGGAGAAGTTTTAGGTTCGCAGCAAAATTGAAGAGGGGAGGGTACAGAGATTGCCCATCTACCCCCATCAGAGAGGTACATTTATCACAATCAGCGGACTTATGCTGACCATCATCACTCAGTTCACTTTAGGGTTCGCTCTTGAGGTTGTACATTCCATGAGTTTGGACAAGTGTATAATGAATGGCCTGTATTCACCATTATAGTATCATACAGAATCATTTCACTGCCCGAAAAGTCGTCTGTGCTCTGCTGCTTCCTCCCAACCACTGGCAACTACTGAGCCTTTTACAGTCTCTGTAGTTTTTCTTTCCCAGATATCATACAGTTGGAATCATACAATATCAAGGCTTTTCAGATTGGCTTCATTAACTTGGCAATATGCATTTAAGGTTCCTCCATGTCTCTTCATAGTTCAATAGCTCATATTTCTGTTTAGTGCTGAGTAAGATTCCATTGTCTAGCTGTATCAGTTTATCCATCCACCTGCTGATGGTCAACTTGGTTGTTTCTAAGTTTCGGTGATTAGGAATAGAGCTGCTGGAAACATCCATGTGCAGGTTTTCATGTGAACGTGAGTTTTTAGTTCATTTGGGTAAATACCAGGAGTAGGAGGGCTAGATTGTATGGTAGAGTATGTTTAGTTTTGGAAGAAACTGCCAAACTGTCTTCCCAAGTGAGTGTACCATTTTGTATTCCCACCTGTATTTGTATTCCCCAATGAATGAGAATTCCTGTTGCTTCATAAGTACCTTCACCAGCATCTGGTGTCAGCGTTTTGGATTGGGGCCATTCCTAGAAGTGTGTAGTGGTATCTTCATTGTTGATTTAATTTGCTGCACTTACCTCATGACATATGATGTTGAGCATCTTCTATGTCTGGTTGGCATCTGTATGTCTGTGGTGAGGTTTCTGTTTAGGTCTTTTGCCCATTTTTGAATTGGATGGTTCATGTTATTGTTGAGTTTCAAGAATTCTTTCTGTATTTTGGATGACAGTCCTTTATTGTATGTGTATTTTGCAAATATTTTCTCCCAGTCTCTGGCTTATCTTATTCTCTTAATATTGCCTTTTACAGAGCAGAAGTCTTTAATTTTAGTGAAATCCAGCTTATCAATTCTTTCATTGATCATGCCTTTGGGTTGTATTTTAAAAGTCATCACCATACCTAAAGTCACCTAGATTTTCTTCTACTTTCCAGGAGTTCCGTAGTTTTGAATTTTATTTTTAGGTGTGTGCTCCCTTCGTTTTCGTGAAGGGTGTAAAATCTGTGTCTACATTCGTGTGTGTGTGTGTGTGTGTGTGTGTGTGTGTGTGTGTGTGTCTAGGTGTTCCAGCACTGTTTGTTGAAAAAACTATCTTTGCTCCTTTGTACTGCCTTTGCTCCTCTGTTAAAGAGCGGTTGTATAATTATAGGGATCTCTTTTTGGCTCTCTATTCTGTTCCACTGATCTATTTGTCTACTCTTTCACCAGTACACACTGTCTTAATTATTATACCTTCAGAGTAGGTCTTGAAATCAGGTAGTCTCAGTCCTCCAATTTTGCTCTTTTCAATAAACTTTAGACTCCTTTTATCATTATCCACAAAATAACTTTATAGGTTTTTGATTGAGAATGCCTTGAGAATAGTGGACATCCTAATAACACTGAGAATTCCTACCCATGAATATGGTCTATCTCTCCATTCATTTAGTTCTTCTTTTATTTTTTTCATCAGAGTGTCATCGTTTTACTTATATAGACGTTGTCAGTATTTTGTTAGATTCAGACCTAAGTATTTCAGGTTTTTAGGTGCTAATAAAAATATCATCATGTTTTTAATTTCAAATTGCACTTGATCATTGGTGATATATATGAACATGATTGCGTTTTGTATATTAGCCTTGTATCGTACATCCTTGCTATAATCACTTCTGGTTTCAGATTCTTGTCAGTTCGTTGTTTTCTATGTAGACAATTGTGTCATCTGTGAATAAAGGCAGTTTTATTTCCAGTCATTGTACCTTTTATCTCCTTTTCTTGTCTTATTGCATAATCTAGTACTTCCAATGAAATACTGAAAAGGGATAGTGAGAAGAGAGGACATCCTTCCCTTGTACTTAAAACTAGAAAACTTCTAGTTTTTCATCAGTAAGTATATTAGTTGTAGATTTATTGTAGATGTTCTTTATTAAGTTGAAGAAGTTCTTCTGTATTTTTTGGTTGCTAAGAGATTTGATCATGAGTGGGTGTTGGATTTTGCCAAATGCGTTTTTCTGCATCTATCTATAGGATTATGTAATTTTTCTTCTTTAGCCTGTTGATGTGAAGGATTACATTAATTGATTTTCAAATGTCAAACTCGTTTTGCATACTTGAAATAAATCCTACTTGTTCATGGTTTATATTTCTTTTTATGCAGTGTTGGATTCAATTTGTCAACCTGTTGTTAAGGATTTTTACATTTATATTCATGAGAGATATTGAGCTGTAGTTGTCTTTTCTTGTAATGTCCCTTCTATTTTCATCTTCTAGAAGATATTATAGGGAATTGATATAATTTCTAATTTAAATGTTTGGTAAGATTCACCAGTCAACCCATCTGGGCCTGGTGCTGTTTTGGAAACTTACTAATTATTGATTTGATTGCTTTAATAGATATTGACCTTTTACATTATCTATTTCTTTTGTGAGTTTTGGTAGGTCGTATCTTTCAAGAATGGTTTTGCTGTATCCTGCTAATTATGAGAAGTTGTGTTTTTATTTTCAATCAGCTGAAAATATTTTAAAATTTCTCTTAGGATTTTTTCATTTACCCACGTGTTACCCAGTGTGTTACTTAATTTCCAAGCATTTGAGGGCTTTCCAACCATTTTTCTGGGTTTGATTTCTAATTTAATTCCACTGTGGTCTGAGAGCAGACATTGTATGTTTGGGGTTTTTTTTCTTTTACATTTTGTAAGGTTTGTTTTAGGGCTCAGAGTGTGATCTGTCTTGGTAAGTGTCCCGTGTAAGCTTGAGAAGTATGTGTATTCTGCTGTCATTGGATGAACCAGTTGCTAGACATAGTAATCAATTTTATTCAGTTGACTGATGGTATTGTTGACTTCAACTATGCCTTTACTGATTTCCTGCCTTCTTGATCTGTTCATTTCTGATAGAGGAGTGCTGACGTCTCTAACCACAACAGTGGATTCATCTATTTCTCCTTGTGGTTCTGTTTTTGCCTCACATATTTTGATACTCTGTTGTTAGGTGCATACACATTAAAGATTTAATGTCTTCTTTGAGAATTGACCCCTTTGCTAGTCCTGATAACTTTCCTTGCTCTGAAGTCTGCTCTGTCCATATTAACATAGCTATTCCTGTCCTCTTTTTATTAGTGTTAGGACAGTATATCTTTCTCCATGCCTTTAATCTCTATGTGTCTTACATTTAAAGTATGTTTCTTATAGATTAAATATAATTGGGTCCTGGTTTTTTATCCACTCTGACAATCTCTTTTAACTGGCATATAGTGGACCCTGGAACAATAAGTTTTGAACTGCATGGGTCCACTTATATATGGTTGTTTTGTTTTGTTTTGTTTTTTTACAAAACTGTAAATGTATTTTCCTTATTATTTTCTTAGTAGCATTTTCTTCTCTCTAGCTTTGTTGAAGGAATATAGTACGTACATACTGTCTGTTTCATCAACTATTTATATTATCTGTAAGACTTCCAGTCAGTAGAAGACTATTAATAGTTAATGGGAGTAGTTTTGAGGGTGTCAAAAATTATATTTGGATTTTCAACAGTGCAGGGGGTCAGCACCCCTAACTGTTGTGTTGTTCAAGGGTCAACTGTATTTAGACCATCAACATTTAAAGTGATTAATGATATAACTGGATTCGTAACTACCATTTTTGCTCCTGTTTTCCATTTGATGTCCTTGTTCTTTGTTCTTATTTTTATTTTCCACTTTCTTCTGCTTTTTGTGTTTTCAGTTGAGTATTTCATACGATTCCATTTTCTCTCCTTTTTTTTTTTTTTTTTTTTTTTTTTTTAGCATATCAGTTACTTTTCTTTTTTTACTGATGTTTGTGGTTGCCCCAGAGTTTGCAATACACATTTACAACAAATCCAAATCCATTTTCAGGTAACATTCTAATGCTCCATAGGTAATGCAAATACATTATAGTAACAAAATAATCATAATTTTTCCCTCCTATTCTTTGTATCAGTGCTGTCATTTCACTTACACATAATAATCACACACACACACACACACACACACACACACACACATACATATAAGTATACACAATTGGATATATTGTTGCTACTATTTTGAGAAACTTATTTGTGATATCAGTGAAGAAGGAAGATAAAAGTTTTATTCCTTCTCCTATAGTCTTTCTTTCCTTATGTAGATCTAAGTTCCTGACTGTTTTCCTTCTCCCTGAAGAACTTCTTTTTACTGTCAGTAATTTCTCTCAATTTTTGTCTAACGGGAGTCTTTATTTCTCCCTCACTTTTGAAGAGTAATTTCATAGGGTACAGAATTCTATGTTGGTGGGGATTTTTCTCAGTACTTTAAATATTATCTTCTTGTTTGCCTGGTTTCTGGGGATGAGTCAGATGCAGTTCTCATCTTTGCTCTTTTATAGGTCAGGTGTAATTTCCTTCTGGCTTTTTTCAAGATTATTTTCCTTTATCTTTGATTTTCTGAAGTTTGTATATGACAGGCCTAGGTGAAGTTTGTTTGTGTTTTGTGTTTTTTTTTTTTTTTTTTTTTTTTTTTTAAGATTTTATTTATTTGACAGAGGGAGAGAGATGAGAAGTAGGCTGAGAGGCAGGCAGAGAGAGAGGAGGAAGCAGGTTCCCTGCCGAGCAGAGAGCCCGATGCGGGGCTCGATCCCAGGACCCTGAGATCATGACCTGAGCCGAAGACAGAGGCTTTAACCCACTGAGCCACCCAGGCGCCCCTGTTTTGTTTTTATCATATGTTCTGCTTGGTATTCTCTGAGCTTCCTGGATCTGAGGGTTGGTGTCTGACCTTAATTTGAGGATATTCTAAGTTATTTTTGTTTCAAATATTTCTTCCTTCTGTTTCTCCTTCTCTGTCTTTTTCATCTGGTGCCTTCATTATACACGTTATACCTCATGTAGCCCCATAGTTCTTAGATAGTCTGTTTCTTTTCTTTCATCTTTTTTTCTCTCTGCTTCTGTTTTGGAAGTTTCTGTTGACCTATCCCCAAACTCAGGGATTATTTCCTCACCTGTGTCATTCTACCAATGGGACGAGCCATGGCCTTCTTGTTTTCTGTTACAATGGTTTTGATCTCTAGAATTTCCTTTTGATTCTTAAGAGTTTTCCATCTCTCTGCTTACTTTGCCCATTTTTTCTTACATGCTATCTATTTTATTGATGAGAGCCTTTAGTATATTAATCACGGCTGTTTTAAATTCCCGGTCTGAGGGGCGACTGGGTGGCTCAGCAAGTTGAGCATCTGACTCTTGGTTTCAGCCCAGGTTATGATCTCAGGATCACGCGATGGAGCCCTGCATTGGACTCTGTGCTCAGTGCCAAGCCTGCCTGTCCCTCTCCCTCCCCCTCTGCCCCTCTGCTCATTCTCTTTCTCTCTCTAAGATAAATAAATAAAATCTTTAAAACCAAATAAAAATAATAAATAAATAAATTCCCGGTCTGATAATGCCAACACCCCTGCCCTGCTCTGTGTGTTTGCCTTTTAGAATGCCTTTTAACGCTTTCTTGATAGCTGGACAAGATACGCCGGGTGAAAGGAACTGCAGTAAATAGGCCTTTAGTAATCTGGTGATGAGGGTGTGGAGGAGGGGAAACATTCTCTAGTCCTATGATTAGATCTCAGTCTTTCCACGAACCCGTGCCTCTCAACTATGACCTTTGTAAGTGTCGCACACAGGGCTTTTTCCTCCCCCCCCCCAGGCCCCCCCTAGGTGGGACAGGATGGCTGGAGGGGGCTAGAGCTGGGCATTCTCTTCCACATGAGAGGCTAGAAGGAGCTGGGCTGGGTATTTCCCGTCTCCCACACGGGACACTAAACAGGCTGTAGTCGGGTATTTGCCTCCCCCCAGGTGAAGTATGGGATCTGATAAAACCACGGTAGTTGAGGCTGTGGTAAAATAGTTTCTCCTAAAAGCAGGCCTTGTTAAGAACAGAGTATTCTGGTTTATTTCAAAATGGTTCTTTTCCCCACCGCCTGGCCGAAGCATAAGGGAACTCCCCCCCCCCCCCCCGTGTTCACTGGGAGGGCCTGGTCCAACTAGGAGAAGCACAGCTGACATAGGTGTGGGAGGCCCCGACGGCTGGGTCTGCCCAGAGTTGGGCTCAGCCTCATCCATCCTGAGACTCCCGGCAGCTTCACTGCCGCTTTCCCTGCCCTGGCCCTGGTTCCCACAGAGGTTGCTGCCGGGGAGTTTCTGCCCGGTGAGTTGTGCCTCCCAGCAGCCGCCTGTCACGTTGGGGGCAGCAGTGCGCCCTGTAAGCTCACCGCTCTAGCGGACCTGGGAAGCGTCATCGATTTTTCAGTTTGTTCAGCTTTGCACTTGTTAGGACCCAGCGACATTGTCTCAGCACCTTACGTGTTAGACTGGAAACCAGAACAATTGATGTCTTCACTTTTGATGCCCGACACCGACAACGAAATGACGTGGGCAAAAGAAGACTTCCAAGCACGGCTTTTGTTCCTTTGAAATTGGATATTAGATTTGAAAGGAGCCTTGGAGGTCACCTCGTTCAATGTCCTCATGTTCAGATGAGGATCTCAGTAGGCTTGGCTGTGGGCACTTCCCTCCTGGTCGTATTCCCCCATTTTAGCAAAGTAAGAGAGCACACTCTATATATGCAACCCCTTTGGGCTCAGAATCCCAACGAATTTTCTCCAAATAAACCTGTTAAGTTCTCTTATAGTCCATGTTCTGATTCCTAGAAGGAACTAGAATGTGATATTTATCCAGAAACAGTGCTTATCTCTGTGTGGTGTTTTGATGGATGCTATTTTAGTTCTGTGTGATGAGGTGACAGGTAATTTTTATTTTTCTCTGTCTTTCTGCATTTTTCCAAATTCTATCAAATGAACATGTGTTACTTTTACAATCAGAAAAAAAAAAAAAACCACAAAAACAAGGTAACATTTTTGGTCATGAACGTTGGAAGTCTCCTCTCTGTGTCTCCTTACAGTCTGCAAGATGAATGTTCACCGACGCTGTGAGACCAATGTGGCCCCCAACTGTGGGGTGGACGCCAGAGGAATTGCCAAAGTCCTGGCTGACCTAGGTGTCACTCCAGACAAAATCACCAACAGCGGCCAGAGGAGGAAAAAGGTAACTGGCTATTTGGAAGTGTTTCCGGAGCTCCTTGGAGGCCCTCATCTCTGTGCTGGCTTCCTGAGAGCACCCCTTCCCCTCCCGGAGTGAGGTCCTGAGACCCCTGGGTTTGAGACACAGCATGAGCTCAAAGGGAAGAAACAACATAAAAAGGTCGGGCAGGTGACGTTAAAGTCTCCTTCAGCTCTAAAAGTGGAGGAAAAATGAAGGAAGTCTCAAGTGTTCCGTTCCTCAAGGAGACCTGATCTTGGAGATGAGGACTTTGGAATTCCCTCTAGAAAAAGCACAATACTAGACAAGGAAGTAGGCTTATCTGCCTCCAGAACTGGCATGAAGGCAATGTCAGCATTTGAACTTTGCCCCTGGTGTCAGTGTAATGAGGATAATTGGACGAAGAGCTAGGGCCACATTTTTTTCTAGAGAGCAGGCCAAGAAGATTTGTGGTAGTGCTGCCCAAGGGATATTGTTAATACCCCACCATGTGAAATACCGGGGCCTGCCTTTGGAGACCACAGCCCCCTATCTCTCTCCACGTGACATTCTAAATGTCCGTAGGAAGGGATCCATTTGTTGAGATGCTATTTTGGCAAGTCAGGGCCCACAGATGTAAACAGAGCTCAAGGCATCCAGAGCATTTCTTTTGAAGGTCCTTCTTGGCCTTGGCTTCCAGCCGAAAAATGTAAAAGTCTTCAAAAGAGTAAGTTATGAATAAATCAGAACCATTTTAACTGGGCAAGAGATCCTGGTGGGGGGTGGGACACCTGGGTGGCTCAGTTGGTTAAGCAACTGCCTTTGGCTCAGGTCATGATCCTGGAGTCCCTGAATCGAGTCCTGGAGTCCCTGGATAGAGTCCCATATCGGGCTCCCAGCTCTGCGGGGAGTCTGCTTCTCTCTCTGACCTTCTCCCCTCTCATGCTCTCTCTCTCTCAAATAATAAATAAATAAAATCTTAAAAAAAAAAATAAATCCTGGTGGGGATGAGGAGTGGGCAGTGATCTTCATCACCTATCAGGCATTCTCAAGCACTTACCAGAAAAGCAAGTCTGTTTCAGGGTGCTCTACAATTTTGACTCCTTAAATGTCCTCCCTAAATTCTGCCCTGAAATACCTTCAGAAGGGCTCTGTGTCTCCCTTCTCCCTTTAGAAACTGCCCACGCCTTTTCCCTGGTGCATCTCAGAAGAGCCCTTTCCCTCGAATGGGGAGTTCTGGATTGTTTCCATCTTCTTAAACTCCCCCCTCTCTACCTTCCCAGTAAGCAAAGTTCTTTTGCAAGGGCTGGGGAAAAAAGAATCCTCTTCTCCCTGGTTGGTTACCTATGAGATTTTGTGCTTCTGGTGGCTCTTAGCTCTATAAATCCCACTAATGGAAGCAGGACTTCAGTTATTGACCCAAGACACTGAAATTGCAAGGAAAATATCAGCACCCAAGAATGCTGGGCCCACCCCCCGAAGGGGCAGGTTAAGCAAACACCCTGTCATGACAATGTTGGACACACACATTTATGAGCTCTAGGGATAGCCCTTCGCGGGAGACACGGCTTTTCTCCTTGCTAGAAGGAAATTGAGACAGAATCATTATTCTCTGCCATGAAACATCTAAGCGAAAACGCAGTACACACCTGCTCTCTCCCCCCTATTTACACGGCTGTAACACCAATAACGAGGCATCGTCTGTCTGTCTGAGATTGGGGGGAGGGGGGATCCTCATGGTAAGAAGCCAACATGGAGAAATTCAGGAAGAGACAGAGTTAAAGACTAGAGGCTTCTGATGTTCTGAAGCTGGATTGCTTCTGGTGCAAAAGCCGGAAAAAGCCACATGACCAAGTAGTGGCTCAACTTCGAGTGAGACGAAGGGAGAGAAGTACCCTTGGTCAGAAACTAAAAGGGCTTCTCAGCAAGAGCGTCGGGCTTGCTGAGCACGGCTTGTCTTCATGTTGCTCCTTGCAAGTGGTCCCCTGTCCAGAGAGGACATGTGCAGCCAGCTGGTAAATCGAGAGTAAAACAGCAAAACTACCTGTGATCACTTAGTCCAAACCTCTGACTTTAGTGGGAACTTAACACAGGTGTGTCAGCATCTCTACCAGCAAATGGACTCCACTGGGGGCTGCGCTATGAAAATTTGCCAACCAATATTGATGCATCTAAAGATATTGATTGAGCTTCTACTAAACGTATCACTTGGTGCAAGGTGCTGGGAGCAACACACATACTGGATAGAGGGTCTTACCTTACAGACCAGAGCCTGTGGTCTACCTGAGTAGAGAGCCCCACACAGTATCCACATGCAGAGGCCGTTAGCTAAATACAGCTGGGCCAGACAATGGACAGATGCCCAACAGGCGTCAGAGACAAACGTCTGGTTGCTTTGGGTGCAGTGACTTGCGTGGCTTGCATAGGCGAGGGAGGTTCTGAGCGAAGGGGGACAATTGTGCTTGGGCAGAATGAAAATTGAACAAATTGCAGTCTCTCTCTCTTTAAGTTTTGATTTTGACTCCAGCGAGTTAACGTACAGTGTATGTTCGATTCCGGTGTGCAGCAGAGTGACCCGACACTTGCATCCACGGCCCAGGGCAGTCTCTTGTCTTACGTTTCACTGTCAAATGAAACTTGAGTCGGCTTCCAGAATGTCCATTCGGCAAGTGCTGCCAGGTGCCGGGCTCCGTACAGCACCTCCACGCCTCTGACCTCGGGGCAGCCCCCACCTCCCTTCTCACGTCTCCCCTCTTTGTCTCCCTCTCTCTAGCTCATTGCCGGTGCCGAGTCCCCGCAGCCCACTTCTGGAAGCTCGCCGTCGGAGGAAGATCGATCCAAGTCAGCACCCACCTCCCCTTGTGACCAGGGTGAGGCCCTCACATTGGCTCTGTTACCTCTGGGCAATGTCATCAGAAGGACCGAGGACCTCAGGCCTGGGGCCCCTCCCCCCTTGTTCCGCCCTCGTTAGCTGGAATGGAGACCCAGGAAGGCCTTCAGACACCCTCTTCCTTCCGCCTCCTTAGCTGCTCTTTCTCTCTGCAAGGCTGTCTTGAGGGATAGGCACTTAAACGGCTGTGCTTGCCTGAAACCTTGTCCAGGCCAGGGTAAGAGAGAAAGAGCACGTGATGTTCTAGCTCTTTCTTTATCCTCACCTCCTTCCAGCATTCCAGGTATAGGAAGGTGCCCCGGGGCCCGCTCCCAGACCTGTCCTTCCAACCACCGTGCCACTCAGCTGAGTGCCACTTCCCTCCATCCTGACTCTGATCATCACCCCCAGAACCTGAGAGCAGGGCAAGAGTTGGGAGAGGGGGGCCGCCTCCTGCCGTGGCCTGTGGATGGGCAAGAACAGGAGCACGCAGCCGGAAAACAGAGAAGGGAGGAAGCCCGCTTTAGGCCGACGCCTTCCTAAAGCTCAGGTTTCCTTCTGCCTCATGAGAATATGCTTAACGTAGTCAAAGTTTCTGAATGCCATGGGCATCCCAGAATGCTGAGGGGAGACTAACATGTTTCAAACCCTCCCTTCTGGGACCCAGACGTCCCTGAAAGGGATGCATGCTTCTGCGGAGCAAGAGTAATCACCATTGCGCGGCAAGCGGGCCTTGATTTTCTGTAGCCTCTGTGTGTTCATTGTCTTAATCTTATGCTCACACCGACTCTGTGGTGCCCCATCCCTGTCCTTGTCCCCATGTCACAGGCTGGGAAGGAGAATATCTTAGAGTCGAAAAGTTCTGTCCACAGGTCTGGAACTAAGTTAGCAGTAAGGGCGAGATCATACCCCTCCCGGTTTCGGGACCTCCGTCTCAGAATCTGTGCCAGCAAACCCTCCCTGAGGGTCATCACTGTGACCCACCTCGGCTTAGCCGGGAGTAAACAGAACAGCCGCAGGGTGCTGTGTGTGCCAATCCTGAGGCCACAGAGGAATGGGTCTAAGTCCCTCTTCTTGCCGCTCTGATTAGCTTTCTGCATCTTTACACTCTGCTTCATTCCAAAAAAGATTTAACCTATTCATAAGTAATCCAGTGGTCCCTTGGGGCCTCCAAACTAGTAAGTATTATCCTGCAACCCATGTGGGGGTTTTCATGTGTCCCTTTTGAGTGCTGAGACCTCCTTTGAGAGCTTTAAGGAGACCGTGTTATACGCTAGATTCCCCCAGGACGAATGAGGGGGCAGTAGGGTTGTCGCCCACAGTGTCCCCAGACCTGGGGGGTTGTAGCGCCTGTCTCTGCTCAGGACAGTGGTGTGGGCACTGATGGATGCAAAGACCCTCTTAGCAAGACACGGTATCACTGCAGGACAGAGATGACACACAGTTTCTCTTCCTTCCATTGTAATGACATTTTCTTCAAGCTTTGGAATCCCTGAACACCTAGGTTCTGTTTTCCAAAATCCGTTTCATGATTTGCCTTGGAAATGGAGACTCTCAGCTGTTTGCTGAGACTAGAAGTTATACTTCATAAGGGAAAAGTGCTAGGAGATGGCTGAATTGGGAAGGGAGAGCTTGAGCCTTCGAGCCAGCCGCACTCCCCCACTCCCGTCCCCTAGCAGATCTAAGAAAGATCCAGATTCCTTGAGCAAGCTCTGGTCTCCCTGCCTCACTCTGATCCCAAGGGTTAATAGTCTACACTCCCCTTCTGTCCTCCTAGTTTTTCACGAGTATCTCCTAAAATCAGATTGTGCTTGTGGGGCCCAGTTCTGTACTGAGAGGCATGTGTGTCTTGCTGAAGGAACAGCTTACAATAAAGCTTGCTCAAACAGGAAAGGTCAGAGGGTCATCCAGTGTTATCACCGCGGGGTAGTTTAGGCCACGTGCTCTGCTGGGGCACAAGGCTGGCCCGTGGTTGTGAAACGGTACTGAGGAATCCCTGCCCCGTCTGAGGTAAATTTGCAACACATCACTCTCAGGACAGCAACTCCTTAGGTAACGAGAAGCCCATGGCTTGTTTTGTTGAATAGCCTGGTGGGAGATGGGTATTAGGGCAAAGACACTAGTGAGGCCAAGTAAAGTCCTTTCCAAGTCACGGGCTTCCCGGCCCTAGCTCCTGGTACAGTTATGTCAGCCGTGATCACTGCAATGACAATTCTTGATCGGTCATTGTTCTCATCTTCAAAGCGAGCTTGAAGAGAGCCTATTGTCTTTGAGACTCCTCAGGGTTCTGGAGAAGCCTGGGGTTTCCGCACTACATCTGGGCTATCAGAGCCAACCACTGGCCAGAGGGGGCTTTGGCCAGAGGGCGCTTGCAGAGAGAGGGCTGTATTTCTACAGAAACTGAGAGTGACAGCTGCGGGGAGCCCTGTCCTTGTCCTCTTCGCTTCCCTAGGCCCTGCTGTGCGTTAGGTGCCCACGAAAGGGTAGGGGGCAAGGGAAGGAACCCGTGGAGGGGTGCTCCGCTGGGATTTGCTGGCAGGCTGAGACTCCACGGTGGGGGACCAGGGGAGGGTGGTCCGAGCGCCGAGGCCCGATGGGATGGGAGCCTGAGGTATGCACTAATGTGAGGTCTTGTCACCCTTGGCCCTAGAAATAAAAGAACTTGAAAACAACATCCGGAAGGCCTTGTCTTTTGACAACCGCGGGGAGGAGCACCGGGCAGCAGGCGGCGACGGCCAGCTGGCGAGCCCCGGCGAGAATGGCGAAGTGCGGCCAGGCCAGGCCAAGCGCCTGGGTCTGGATGAGTTCACCTTCATCAAGGTGCTGGGCAAAGGCAGCTTTGGCAAGGTCTGTGGCACGCGTGGGTACAACTGCTGACTTTGTCCCGTGGCATTGCCTCATCTGTCCGATCTAAGGATATTGAGGCTGTGAACATTTCAGCCTGGTCTTGTTGCGTCTTCCTTCCTTGTTCCGTGGAAACGGCCTTGGGGCCAAGCAGGTGGGAGCCGGGGATCTGCGGCTCGTTAGCTGTGGGACTTTCAGCTAGTCACCTAACTTCTTTGGGACTCAGTTTTCCTCATTCGTCAAATGGGGATACAGGCATCAAGTGAGGTCGTGGATTAAAAAAAAAGCACTTGGGAACATTTAAATTGCTTTCCGTGTGCTTGCATCCCCGTTATTGGCCATGGTAGCTCTGCATTATTCTCTCCTTCAGAGATCCTTCTCAAATTCTGGCTTTAATTCATGACCAAGACTTTGAAAACGAACTCTGGGATCTCTGCCCTCTGTGAACTTCGGCCTAAGAGCAAATCTGGGCATGTATTGTTTTGAAAGTTAAATGCTATTTAACTGACTTTTCTGGCCCTTACTAAGGGCTGTTTATCCTGCGCAGGTGGCAAGAGAATAAGAATAATCATCTCCTGGCATCGGTCTTGCTCTTGGTGCCGTTCTCCCTACCCTGCCCCGCAGAGCCGAGCAGAGCCGTGCGGTGGGGCGCGGGGGGGTTGGTGCCGAGTGAGGCTTTCGGTGGGGGATCGGGCTCCGTTCTGATGGCACCGTGACGTGGGGGAAATAATCCTTCCCTGTTCATTTTAGAAAGAAGCCGGAAGGGCAGAGGGCCCAGATGCTGTGGCTAACACTTCAGCTGCCACCCCTCGTCCTTGCCCTGTGCTCCGCAGAGATGGAGTTGCTGGGAGCTGCCTTTGCACGCCCTGCTCCCAGCCCTGCCCCTGGCGGCTCTTGAGTCACGCGCCCTCAGTGCCCTCACATGTCCTGGGCTCCTAAAAACAGCAGCCTATGGATCAGCCAGCGTGCTGAGCTGCCGAGGTGCTCTGCTACAGGGAATGGCTCTGGAAGCCTCCAGGGCCTGGGCCTGCCTCCCGGCGTCTCACCTGCCCCATCTCATCCTGAGATGGCCCTAGCGGGAAGGCAACCATACTTAAATGCAGAGGCTGAAGCAATCACATTCTTCAGAGACTGAGTAAATAAGAAACTGGCCCCAGTGCCCTGGTCCAGGCATAACTCGGGGATGTGAGCGGCTTTAATTCTCAACAAGAGTCCAGGGAAACAGGCAGGCTCAGAGTTTCCAGGCCGCTATACTGTGTGGGCAGGACGGGAACTCGGAGGACTCTGGACCATTTAGGTTGTTTTTTTAGGAAAAATGGCAGCCAGCGTTTGAGCCAGTGTTGAAGATTTTGCGTTACGTGTTGGCGACGAACATCCCTCAGGTAGTGCCCTGAATCCCTTCTTGAAGCTCCTGAATTCCCGCTCTTGAGCTTGGCAGCTCGCCCTGGAATACTGGGCTTACAAGATGGTTGTTTAAAAGGAGAAAGACTTGTCACGTTGCAGAGAAATGAGTGCAGAAATACCAAGTGATAGGAAAACTTGAAGCTCAGAGAACTGTGAGTGTGCTCTCTGGAGAAGGAATCGCATTCTTAGCCTGAATGCTACGGAACCAGAGAGGCACACCTGACCACTTTAGCTGCGTAAGGACGAGTGAGCCCGTTTGCTCTCACAGAAAATCCTAAAACAGGCTTAGACACACCTTTGCAGAAAGCCAAGTGTAAGTATCGTTATATACCAAACTTATACAAATTCCTAAGCAAGTAGTGTAAGACAGTAGGTAGAGCTAGACAGTTATCTTGAATATAAAACTTGACAGTTCACCCAAATATAGTTCAAGGAAAAAAATTTTCTTAAAGTTCCATTGCAACTTAAAACAGTCTTGAGGTTACATTTCACACCCGTTATATGAGCAAAATGCTTTTTAAGAGAAAACATCCAATGTGGGTACGTTGCCACGAAACTAGAGCATCTCTACATTCCTAGTGGCAGATTATTCTGTAAGTCCTTTCTGAAACTCAAGAAATATGCAAAATATTTAACCTCATAATCTACTTCTAAGACTTTCAAGCTTGAGGATATGGTCCCCCAAAAGAAAGAAAAGAAAAAAATGGCATCTACAAAAGTACTCGATCCAATTTATTACTATGAGACTTAATAATTAGGTTTCACTTACGTATCCAATCCAAGGTAAATGGTTAAATAAATTGTAATATGTTTACTTCAGTTGAGTAAAGGCAACCCTGATAATGATCATGACAATGTGGGTGATAAATCCTTACTAATGTCAATTAAAAATATATTATTTGTGCAATGCTATAATTGCAACTATGATGTATGTGCATGTGAATAATTATTTCACAGATGTGGGTTGAACTTCTTTCTTTGCCTGGGAGAGGCAAAAGAAAGCATAGCATCTCTATGCTAGAGATGAAACATAAATAAATGAATTATAGTAGCTATATTAGGATGGGTAGTTTCTCTTAATATTTTTTACTGTTGAAAGAAGTTGAAAAATGTTGAAAAATGAAAGAAGAAAAGTTAGTTTTTAAAGCCTTTGGTATTGAGTTGTGTTTTTCCTTTTGATTCCCTGTGTATATAGATTGATGGGAGTTGTTTGGGTTTGTTGCAGGTCATGTTGGCAGAGCTGAAAGGCAAAGATGAAGTATATGCTGTGAAGGTCTTAAAGAAGGATGTCATCCTCCAGGATGATGACGTGGACTGCACGATGACAGAGAAGAGGATTTTGGCGCTGGCTCGGAAACACCCGTACTTAACCCAACTCTATTGCTGCTTTCAGACCAAGGTATGGCTAAGACGAAAATGGTGGGCCGCCATCTTGGTATAGTGCTATATAATGAGATGGCATCAGATAAAAAAAAAAAAAAATCAATTATAGACCCTCTATGTTCTTTTCTTGTAGGCCTTGTAAAGTAGAATGGATTTTACCCTTGAAAAGATCAGGGTGTGTTTGAATAGAATCCTCTTTTTTAAGGGCATGGAATTTTCCATTCAAGGTTGTGCTTGTGGAGGGATGAGAGGTAATAGAACTCTTGCACAGGTAGCTGGACAAAGCCAAATGGCTAAACCCAGTGTTTGCTCGTTGGAAAAACCAAGAGGCATGGTTAATCCTTGCTCTGCTCCCTAACTTTCTATCACTAGGCCAATCACTTAAGTTCCCCATCGCCTTTAGGTCAAGTGAAAAAGCGCGAAGGCCACCTTAACCACTTCTGACTTGTATGATGTCCTAGGAGGCAAAAGCTGTGGACAAGTGCTTATGATGCTCTTGAGAAATACAAACAGAAGGTGGCGTTTTAAATTTACTGTGTAGGAACCTAGGAACCAGAAGGTGGCAGTAAAGAAATGAAAATAACTGCCTTATGGAGTCTGACCTAGGAGTGTCATAACTGATCTTTTTTTTTTAACTTATTCTTAGTAAAGAGAAGAAATGCCAACATTCCTCACAACGCTCTTATTTTATTACCCCTTTTGGGGGAAAAAAGAAAAAGTCTTTGAGAATGACTTATGGGTTTGTAGTCCTTAGCTTCTGGAGAAGGCATAGCTGACTTTACCCAAAACTCCTCCCTGTGCCTTTCTGGAGCCCAGACAGTGAAGGACACCATCTTGGAGAGACGATCCCTTGCCCCTTGGCATCCTCCCACCTCTGTGTCATTGCGATGACAGTCTTCCACTTTGAATTCAACGACCATTCGTGTGGTCATCTGGCGAATTCTTGTTTTGGTTATATTCGGTTGAGTTCTTCCGATGTGCCAGGTGTGGAGATACAGTGGTAAAGCCCAGTCCCTCACAATCTCTTTGGTACACTGTTTCTCAAAGGGTATTTCTCTGAACCTTCATCATTCTAGAAGCTCTTAAGCATAAAGGACTCTGTAGCCCACGGTTTGGGAAATTGCAGTCTGACCTCTTTTAGACTGTCTCAACATAAAATTCCTTATTAAAGTCCCTAAGGAGAATTACAATGGGACAAAAAAAAAATTGCCTAGTCTAATTTCCCAATTATTTGTTCTCAAGCTCCACCCATAGCACTACCTACTTCACACTGAGAAACGGTGATCGAATGGCGTTTTTCCTATCCCTCTGATCTCTCAGGAGAATAAGGAACACCTTCTAAAAATCTGGAAATCCCTTTTCCAAACAAGGATAGGACTCACCAGCAGTCCTTGTTTTGGACATGTTTTATGTAATGCCCAGTATTTGTGGGTCAATACTTGTATGTGCATATACACAGAGTGCAACATGAGAGAAACAGATCAATCATATGGTCAACATTCTTCTTTTCTCTACTTTTTGCACCAGTGAGAAAACCAGATTTCAGAGGAGTAGAAGTCCTTTGCCCATAAGATACTCTGTTTTGGCCAAAATGGACTTGGCCTCCGGTCTCTGGATCTCCCAGTCCAGTGGGACCTTGTCCTGACCTCAGACTGATATTCATTCTCTCTCTCTCTCTCTCTTGCCTGACCCAGAACAGTGTCCCCTCTGTGGGGGCAACTTTCCCCCTCTTCCTCTACCCCTAGCTGGTAGCCATCTCTTCCACTATCTGAGATGGTTTCCTGGGTAGGCAGCCATGCTGGTGTGTTTTCTTTGGACACATGGCCAAGAGACCCAACGTCCTTGGGGAGCCACAGTGGAGGGTCAGCTTTCCTATGCCTTTTGGTGAATGAGTAAGGAATATCTTCCGTGTCAACAGTGTTCTCTGTGTATTCTCGATCATCAGTGCTCAGGCTCCTCATTGTATGGCAGCTTTTAGAGCACAAAATGGTGTTGAGTAACACCATGGATTTCCTTTATGGCAGAACAATAACCAAACTGACATGGAGATTAGGATCTGGATGTCCGGAGAGTGGGGTTGGGAAGAGAAGGGACTTGAGTAGTTCAGAGATCTACTTAAGTCTTTTTCTCAGGCTGATATCAGCTAGCCACAGTTATAGGAGCAACTTTGTCCCATGTCTGCCAGGCCGCCATTGTGTGGGAAAACAAGAGCACACCCGACTTTACACGACAGATGTTCATGTAACTTGTCAAAGGGGAATCCTATTTTAACCTCGCCGAAGGACCTTGGCTTCCTAATGAAAGCAGTCTTTGGAAGAACCCTTTTCTGAACCCCCAACTTCTAGAAAATGTGATTTTTCCTATGACACCCAGTAGTCGTGGTTTAAAGAGTAGCTATTATTCATGTATCTGACTATGAGGTAGGTGCTGGCTCTGGGCTCATCAGCCAGAATGGAGTGGAGGGTTCTGGTTCCTAAGGGATGGGGAATTTGTACTCCTTCTGTAAGCAAACGGCAGCAAAGAGCATGGCGTGGGGTGTTCAACCCAGGAGACTCAGAGGAGAGGTGCTCTTGGGGTTTGGAGTAGGGTGAGTGCTCAAGTCCAGGCTTTGAGGAGGGGAGGACTGGGCCACGGTCGGGGCTGGGAATGGGAGCCAGGCTCGGTCACCATAGCTCCGTCCTGCTTTAGTTTCTCTTTTCCTGAAAAGAAAGGACAATTCCTCTGAGTTAACCCGAACCTGGTTGCAACTAAGGTGCTAATACACAATTGAGGAGTGTGAGATCCGTTTGCAATCCTATTAGGATTTCTTTCCTCTTGTTTTATTCTGACACACAAAGCAGCAATAACGTTAAGTCGGGTGTAATTATTTGGAGGTGAGCCTTTGTTTTTCAGCGGGTAGGAAGAAAGAGCCCCCGTGGAAACACGCTTTGAGAACTTCCTGATGGTTTGCACACAGCTGCAGGCCATGTGCTCCACGGCTGGTGGCCTGACAGGACTTAGATGTGTGTGAGGTGCGGGTGTCTGTCCCGTGCGGTGACCCCTGGCAATGACTGTACGTCTATTGGCGCCAGTCATGATGTCGGGTCAGGAATTAGGTCTGGTCCCCACAGCCCACTGAGAAAGGACAGTTCAAGGGCGATTGATTGGGCCTTTTCTGTGTCGTGCCTACGTGCCGTTGGTTCGTGTGCTCTGATCATTCTTCAAGGGACCTGGAAGGAAGGAAAGCAAATGACGACACCTGAACAGCAGCAAGGAAGGAGAGGAGCAGTGGAGGGTGTCTGGGAGATGAGGAGTGAAATTCCCGCACCCGTGAGATCAGATGGTGGGTAAAGAGGGGATGGAAATAGGCGGTCGGCCCTCGGCCCACACGGGTTCGAACCGGCCCACTGACATGTGGGTTATTTTCAAGATAATACAGGACTGTAAGCATATCTTCTCTGCTTCACAGTTTTCTTGGTGACATTTTCTTTCCTCTAGCTTATTTTATTTTAAGAAGACGGTATATAGTACGCGGAACCTACAAAATGTGTTCATCACTTTATGTTCTCAGGAAGGCTTCTGTTCAACAGCAGACTGTTGGTAAAGTTTTGGGGGGAGCCAAAAGTTATATGGGGATTTCTGACTTGGGGGCTTGGTGCCCCATCTGCCATGTTGTTCAAGGGTCTCCCGTGCTGTGTACTTGCTTCACTGGGCCGGGCCCCCTGCCCGGCTCTACAGGTTATGGCCTTGGTCAAAGTCAGGGCTTAGGGCGAGGAGCGACTTCGGGAACTGCCTTTTCAGGCTTCTCCCTCACCCGCAGAAAGCTGGGGATGGGAGAGCCGCTGAGTGATGGGTTTGTTTTTGCTTTTGTTTTTGTTTTTGTAGTTAAAGGAAATAAAACTCTCAGGCATTTTTAGATTCTGTGTATGGTTCCCCATTGTGAAATCATCGCTTCCGACTGGAGCCCATAAAACTCATCTTGAGTAATTTCATCCATGATTTTTCCTCTTTAAAAATATTAATGTCTACCTCGTTGTCCCCATCCCCCACCCTTTGGCATTTCCCGCCAGGCCTGGGAAGCTGGCTTCTGGAGGGCTCGGCCTCTCTCAGCTGCTCTAAAGGAAACAGAGGGCGAACTCCTAGAGAATCCCCCTTGGCTAGCCTCCCTCGCTGCCCTGGGGGAAATGCAGAATGGAAAAATCCTTAAAAAGCAACTGGAGCCATTCTTCAAATGAGATTTAATGATCTGTGTGAGTGTGGGGCGAGAACTTCAGAGAAGGAGTGTTGACAGTGTAGGGGAAAAATTACCGTTGCGAAGAACTCTGATGTTTATTTTGACCATTCACTCTGTGGGACGGCAAACACAAAAGCAGAAAACGAAGTAAAAAATTTTGGCCACCGGTAGATTTTTTTCGAAAGGGATGACTATGTCAGATTAAGTCAACAAGAGCCCAGAAACCACGGAATGAAGTATGCCTCCTTTCTAGAGCATATGCAGTCCGAGGCCGCCAGCGGAAGGGGGCTGAACGCGCTTTGACTGGATCTGGTGTCTCCCAAAAGTAGATTGACACAGAGTTGGTCTGTGGGTCAGACAGCTACCTGGAAATCAAGATGCTATCAAATCAAACTAGCGGGTTGCCGGCGGGGGGGTGGGGGGGATCAACTCTATGCTCTTGAAGAAGGGTGGGCTGAGGCCTGTGGAGGGCTGGTGGGGATTGAGAGAGAGAGAGAGAGAGAGAGAGAGAGAATATGTGTGTGGTTGTGTGTGTGTGTGTGTGTGTGTGTGTGTGTGTGTGTGTGTGTGGAGAGATCAGACATGCTCCAGCCAGTCAGAGGAGATAAGAGTTTTCATAAGCAAGCTTTCACAGAGAAGGTTCTGACTCAGGTCTTGAAGCCTTCCAGGATGCTTTCTGCCTGATGAAACAAAAGGTTATAGAGTTAATTAACATCCACATGCCCCCAGGACACGGAGATTGCCTGTTGGCTCTTAATCTACCTTGCTGCTGCCTCTTTGCCTCTAAGGAAACCTTGCGTTGGATAGGACGGGACAGTTGCTTTTAGAATTACCTTCATTTGCATCAGCCATTGCCCATGTTCCTAAACCTCTCGGTGAGGCAAGTATGGTCACCGTCCTTTTCAGATGGGAAGCTGAGGCCCAGCAAGGCCTTACCACTTGACTGTTACCGAATTCAGATTGGAATGGAGATTTCCTGACAGCCCTTGCTCACACATTATTCTGTCTGGGCTCCTTCCTGCTGTTCACATTCTCTGCTGCAGATAGCCTCATCTCCAAACCCCTCCCCGGTCTCCATTTGCTGTCACACACAGCAGAAAGGGTCTGAGGATGATAATTCTGTTTTACCTGGACTCAGTGAGATTGGTTTTTTAAAAAAAAAAAAAAAAAACAAAACAAAACAAAAAAACCGCCTTCCCCGTCCCCCTAAGCTGGCAAGTGTAGCAGGATCCATCAGACCATTTCTGGAAATGTGTCTGCTCTCTGAAAGTGCAAGAGAGAAGGGAGGAGAAACAGGACACGGGCACAGGCATTACGGAGCTTTCTCTACTTAATGGTGTAATATCCTGACAAACCCATCATCTGTGCAATATACTCCGTGTCAAAAAATGCACTGAATACGGCTAATGTCCCAAACACGATGCCTTAGCCCAGCTGACCATAACCGTGCTCAGAATGCTCAGGTTAGCCTGCGGTGGGGCAGAGTCATCTAACGCAAAGCCTCTTTCATAGTAAACTGGTGACTCTCTCCAATGACTGAATACTGTACTGAAGTAGGAAGACAGAATGGTTCTTTGGGTCCAGGGTGGTTCTAAGGGCATGGGTTGTTGACCCTGGTGACCCCGTGGCTGACTGGGGAGCCGGTAGGGCCCAGCTCAGAAGAGAGTATCACTAGCCTGGGAATAGGGCAAAATTTGAAGTACAGTTTCCACCGAATGTGTATTGCTTTCACATTATCATAAAAAAGTAATAATCAGCCTAACTGGAACGTGTTTATGATGCCACAGAGTGGAAAGAGCTGGCCTGCATCTCCTGCCCCAGAAAATAAGAATGATTCTGATGACCAGTCGCATTTTGATGTATTTCAAGTTTTTTGGAGGTCTTGTGGGAGGTGAGGACTCGAAGGCACAGTGTGGCAGCTCCATGGGGCATGGGTGAAAGGGAGAAAGGGACAGCAGAGGTCCCAGAAAGAGGCTGTTTCAGGAACCCAATGCATCCATAGGCAGTAGGAGAGAGCTTGAGAAATAAGAGTCGCCCAGGCCATTTGCTGTCCCCTGTGCATCTAGAAAGGCCAGCCCGCTTGTGCAGAAAGCAGAGGGCTCCATCTGATACTCTGGAAAATATGGGTGGGTAACCCTGGCCTGATGAGAAATGTGGACTTAGATTGCTGCCCATCAGGTTCAGTGACCGGCACCCTTCCCAGGTGTCCTTTGCTCACAGTCCAATGGGTACACAAGGATCAAATCTAAATAAAAGGTTTCGCCTTAAAAATCTGACACCAGAGGCCCAAGCCCTTGAACCCATTCACCAAACAAAGGCAGTTTCCTCAGTCGTTGACGTCAGACCTCCTGCCTCCATCCAACACCATCTGTTGGGTTTCGGGATTTACGTTTTTGTGTGTGTGTGTGTGTGTGTGTGTGTGTGTGTGTGTGTCTATTTTTAGATTCATATTGAATTTTGTTAGTGGACTGATGTTGTTTTCCACACGGGGCGTTCTGTAGATGCCAATCTATTGAGATTACTCAGCTTAAGCAACAGGCTTTCCTCATATAACCTGAACTTTTTGTTCTAGTGATCTCAGATGCTTCAGATGGCCCTGCTTGGCCCTTCATGCTTTGACTTTGAGATCTGGCCAAGTGGTGGGTATGTCCCATTCAGCTCTCTGTGTGTGTTTAGGCCCTGTTGATTTGTAGGGAAAATGGGATCTAGGAAAGGAGGCTCTGTGAGTCAGGAAACTGGTTCTTGCTCTGCTCCTGCCACTGCAGCTTACTGTGGGATATTTCTTGGGCGTTGATTTCCTCACTCATAGTAAAAACTGGGGGAGGACCCACAGGTGGAGATAGTGTGATCTATAAGATTCTAAAGCTCTCTGTAAATGTGACTCACTGGAAAATTTCACTCTCTGAAAATGTGACTAGCAGGACCCTTCCGGACTTGCTTGTTGCCAATGTGAGTGAGAGGAAAGGGTGAAATGAGTGAACAGGGCTTCTATTTAGTGTTTCTTTTTCAAAGCTCGATTCAGTACATGCTTCCTTCTATCTCGATCAAAGCCTTTATGTTCACAAGGCTATCCTTCTACATCAGAGTTCCAAATTCAGACATACTTTCAATGACTAATGGTCTCACATCAGAAGAACTACCAGGAGGTTTTATAGTTGTCCCATTCAAGCATAGCACAGTTCCTAGCACACAGCAGGCACAATAAATTTTGGCTTCTGTCTTATCCAGTTAGCCATTTCAATATCCTTTACAAAGACAGACCCCAAACTGGATAGAGAGATTTGTCATGCTTCATTTGCCTATAAAGATGACTTCTTCTGACCAGTTGGCCAACTGTTCATAAAACCAAGTGGAGAAACCATTGTTGGTAGATTTGAGCCCCGGGCACACTAGCCACATGGAGAGAAAATACATATTACCTATCCCCTAACCTGAGCCCAGATGATCCTCGGCTATGGCTATGGCCCATTCTCTTAGTTCATCTAGTCCTCTCACAAGTACATCAGGAGGGAGAGCATCAACTAAGAGGTGACTGAGAGCCATCCTTTTAGGAAAAGTCAATATTCAACTAGAAGGTGAATCCTTGTTTTACCCTTTTCCTTATTAAGGAATTTATAATTCCTTAAATAAGACTTAATTATTAAGTCTTAATGGTAAAATCCAATACATTTTGAAGTGTAACTAGTTAATGTGCGAGGAATGTGTCTTTGGTTGTGTCCCTAGGAGCTAGGTAGTTCCTCCTTCTGACTGCCCAACCCATAGCTTGAACTAGGTGATTGTGATGGTGGCTTGTGCAAAGCTCTCTGAATGCTTTGTTTCATCCACAAGATTCTAGGGAATTCTTGCTGTACACTTTGTCTCCTTCCTGTCACTGAGGTGGTGGGCAGAGGGAGCCATATACTGGGGCTCCCTCCCCAGTGTGGGAGGAAGAGGTTACTGGTTTCAGTAAAGAAAATCTTGGACCCAACTTCCCTTCTGACGGTTTATCTTTGGAGACTGCCGTTGCCTGAGAAAGGGGGGCAGGGGTCAGTTAGGTGGGCTAGTCACCACTTTCCATTTCAGGGCCATCCTTGGCTTAATGATGATAAGCATAGCAAAAATTTCTATAGGGCTCATATTCCCGGTTCAATTTCAAACATTTTACATATATTAACTCATTCAATTTCCAAGTCAACCCTCTGAGGTAGGCCTCTTATCCCAAAGACAAGTCACACAGCTGAAAGTGGCAGAGCCTGGATTTGACTCAAACTCACTTGGCTTCTAGAAACTTCATTTTGTCTGAATGTCCAAGGGAGATTAGGCTTTTGAGGATGGATGAAAACAAACCAAACTCCCAAAGACCAAGGTGTAAATAAAATGGCAGTTGGTTGATTTAGGGTGGGGTGACTACTCATGTCTATTGCCCAGGATACCCTGGAATATCTCTTTGGGGGTAGTATTTTAGGCCATCTGAATTGTATTGGGAGAGCAATATGGAAGGAAAAACAGACCCTCTTCTTCCTGTTACGAAAACTTTTTTTTTTTCAGAGGCAATGGGAAGTCGAAACATCCACTTTTGACCCCCATCGGGGCATTTTGTTTTCCCATGATGTTCCAGGGAGAATACTAGCAGGGATCACAGAATTCTCTCAGTCAACCCATGGTGTGGCAGCGGGTACAAATTAACTCTTTTGTTGGGTCAGTATGATACTTACTTGGGATTCATCAGTAGTATGTAATCCATTATATCGGGAACACTCCTGCACAGGTTGCTAGGGAACTAAGCTCATTACCTGGTCCCAGCTCCCAGAGCGGAGCTGCCTGGCTCTAAGCCTTGATTTGGGCCTGGCTGACTGATAGTTACACAAGTGGTGATGGGGTTTGAGGCCTTCCCTGGTCCTCCAGAAGGAGCACAGAGCGTGCAATATGGTAAGAGTCTGAGAACGGAGTGGTTGGGGGAAATGATGTCTTTGTTCTTAGCATCTCTTCTACTATTTATCCAGCCCACACCCATTTTGTTTTGTTTTGGTTTTCAGATCATAGGTTAAATCCAACTCCCTTTGTCAAGTCCTAATTTATGAAAGTTTCCTAGATTCACCAAAGTGAGCACTAGAAAGACACAGACACAACCAAATGAAGCACGGTGCTGTTAGTGCGGCTGTAATTCCCTAGTTTAATTCACTCCAACTTTTTTCCTTCGGGGGAATTTATTAGAGATACAGGAAATATTTCTTGATGTACATAAGTTAGAAATGAACCACACCAAGCATAAGCAAGGCCACTAAAAGAAAACTTGAAAATAAAAATAAAATGAAAATAAAATCTGACCCTTGAAATACATATATATGTGTATATATACATATATGTATGCATACATGCGTACACATACATGCATACATATATGCATACATATATGTATATATATACATATACGTATGTGTGTATATATATTTTTTCAGGTGTGATTGTTATATATTTAGGTGTGATTGTTCACCTTACAAAAACCAACTCCTTTTGTCAGATGTTTACCAGGTGATTCACTAGCAAGCACCTTGGGCTGATGAGATCTGTTTGGATTTGCCAGACGGAGGGGCTGACGTGTAGAGTTAAGAAAACCAGCAGCAGTGGAGGTGCAGTCAGTCCCAGGGAAGGTCAGACACACAGAACACGTGCCATCAGCCAGGGGGGAAGTGTCCTACTTTGGCATAATGGTAGACAGCCAGTATCTCTTCAGCACCTGGTTTGTCTTCAGCTTGGTAGCAGGTATGCTGGTGATAGGAAAAAAAAAAAAAAATACAGTCTTTGTCCAAAGAACTTCTAGTCTGTCTAGGAGGTAAGACTAGCACAGGTGAACCAGAAAATAAAGTCCGTGCAAAGATGAGTGGTGCAGAAATTATCTCAGAAAGTCGGAGAAAGAAGAGGCATGAGTGGGCTGGGGTGGTAGGCACGCTCCTGCACCTGGGAGGGTCAGTCCTCTCACATGTGAAGGGACCTTGTCATGGGAGGAAGAGCTGCGGGTCCCGTTTCCGTCAGGAGCGCAGTGGTAAGAGCCCATTTGCGTCAACGGGATTGGCTCCATGTGGTCATGTCATCCCGTGACAAGGAACGAACCTCGTCTGAGAAGGATGGATGTCTGGAAGATGTCTTCCAGAAGATGTCTGTCATTCAGGTCCTCCATCCAGCTTGTATCTTGGAGGAGGGGGAGCAGAGGAGGAGACGGGCAGATTCACTACTGTCTTCCATCTAAGAACGTGGACCATATTCTTCTGTAGAAGAATGACATCTTCTGTGCCATTCAGGTCCTCTCATCCAGCTTCCCTCCACGTCCCGTCCCCCCCCACCCCCCTCCAGAGTTGATCTCTGCAGGTTTAAACCACATAAATGGGAGGGGAGCTCAGCCCCTGGTCTTGGGAACGGGAGAGAGCCTGGCATGCTGGTACCAGGTCAGTCCAGGAAGGCAGTGTCTTGTGTGTGCCCCAGACAGGAACAAACTGGGTCCTTCCCAAAACTTAAAAAATGATAGATGCTTGTGGCTCAAAACCCGTGTGATTCCTGTGCATCTGTATCCCCAGAAGGATGAATTCTGTTCAGCTCCTTGAGCTCCTGGTTAATTCCTGAATCCCAAAGACACTAAGTTCAGCATAAAATACAGACGTTCTGATGCTCCTTCCTGCTCTGTAGAAAATGATGTGAATAGTTTGCAGGACGATGAGAGACAAAGCCCATTCAATCCAAATGAGCATTTTTGCGGGAGGAAAAAAAATAGAGGGCTTCGAGAATACCTACAGAAATTGTTCAAAGGTTACAAGAAAGATATGAAACTTAAAATCTTATTCCATAAAAAGGGACATTTAGACTTCATCGGTGTAAGTAAGGGCAAGAATAGGAGCATGAACCGTTGGACAAAACCGGAAAGAAACACAGAATGTGCAGAAATATTAAGAATTTGGTACTTGCGGGGGTGGGGGGCAGCCTCCTTTTGGAAAAGGGTATCATTTGTAAGGTCCGAATGCATTTCTTTGATCTTTGAATCTACCAAAAAATGGCATTCTGCTGTAAGGAAATTATATCTGAATTGAAAAGGTGAGTAACTGGTTATGTGAGTATGGCAGACAGTTTGCGTGCAAAGGAACGAGAAGAGAATAGAATGAGTCAGTTCAGTTGCTGTGTCATTGGTATCATAGGGAGAATGTTCGAGGGACGCTTTATGGGGTGCTTTTAAAAGACACCCCCCCGAAGAGTGGAGACTCAAGCTATAGGAGCTGGTGATTAAAAGAGGGGGACATGCAGACAGAAGTTTCAGGTCCCCGAAAGACACATGTCGCATGCTGCATTTATAGCAAGTCCCCAGACAGAAACAACAACAACAACGAGGAATATATCCTTCAGAGAGAGACACACACAGTGATGAAACTATACGGAAAACCATGGCAGCGGTTCCCCTTACCCTGGAGCGGGGCAGCTGCTGGCGGAGAGGTATAAAGGGGCTGCTGAGGACCAGCAAACATCTTCTGTTTGTCAGGATGCGTCATGGCTAAAAGGGGGTTTGTTTTATTTGGTTATTCTTTAAATTCCCTCTACTTTATATATCCTTCTGTGGGTATATTTTATAAGGGGGGGGAAGGGTAGAACAAGATCAAGAAAGTGTCCAAACTACTATAGGTGTTAGCATTTTGAGTGATAATATCCCCCTCTCCGCCGAGAAAAATCCTCCCTGTAGTAAGAACTGAGCTTGAGGACAAGGTCTGCTTATCATCATTTTGCCACCGAAGTCTTGATTTTCCTGTTGTCTTTGGCAGGGAGGTCTGTCTCAAGGACAGGAAGTGTGGCAGCTGGTCACATGGTAGGTTCAGTCGGACAGATAAAGCACAGTCCCTGTCTCCTTCCCAAGACCAAGGCAAAGACCCCAAAGGCTGAAAGCTCGGGGTTATCCCAGGTGGAACGCTGGCCCACCTTTAGTCCTGCGTGGGGACGCACAGACCGGGAATTCCTAAGGGGAAACCTAGCCGAGCCCCGCCCTTTGGACACGCAGCTCTCATTAGGGGCGAAATCTCTCCTAGTTTCCACAACTCGGGCATTGCTCAGCATTTTTTTTTAAACCATGTTTTATAGCTAAGAAGATGTGGTCAAACATTTCATTTGGCACTTTATGTTATGAAAACCAGAGACCCCTTTCCATTTTCCATCCACAGAATTTTGTAATAAAGTAACTGTTTGGGTGCCGGGTGTGCACACGTTCTTTCTAGATTCTGACACGTCTTCTATGGAGGACGAGCCCCTTCCTGTGTCGCCCTCCCTTGTGCCTACCACCAGTTTTCAAAGAGCTCCCCTCCCTGCCATCCCCAGCAGTGAACATTTACAGAATGTTTTCTAGAATACTGGTTTTCTAGAATGTTTTCTAAAATAATAGCTGGCATTTTGACAGTACTTACCGAGTACCCATCATTTTTAAATCTCCTTACATATACCGATTGATAATGCTTGCAGGGGACCTACGTCTCCCAAGATACAGAAAGACCTTTCCCCAATAGTACACGGTCTGTAACTGGTAGAACTGGGATTCGAACCCAGGCAGTCCCCACTCCTTTGTGTGCTCACCATTCCACCCTGCAGCCTCAAGTCACATGCTAACAACTTTGTAGGTCGTCTCACCACACCTCTGACAACTTTACTGTTTTTCCCCATTTTACGGATAAGTATACTGAGGTTCGGAATGTCACTTCACATGGGGTTGAACAGCAGAAGGAATCACGAAAGTGGCTTGGAGATGGGACCTTTGAGGATCTTGTTTGTTCATTGCCCCCCCCAACTCCTTCACCACCACCCCCATTCCCCTCCCCTGCTCCTGGGGGAATGAGAATCCTCCCTGTCCCCCACCCAGTCCCACCGAGAGGGACTCCTGTGACAGGAGGAAAAAGCAGATCCTAGAGCGAGGGCATGAACAAGCCTGTTCATGTGTTGCTAATTGCTCAAACATCATGGAAAGGAGTTTGTCTTATTATGGGTTTTTTGTGGGAAAGCTTTTCCTACAATGCTGGCTGACTCCTGGGCCTCAGAGTAAACAACTACATCACCCTGTAGAGAGCATCAGGAAAAAGGAAACTGCAAGAAAATATCAGAGTCCTCTGGCTCCCTCGGCTCTCTCTTTCCTTTTTTAAATGTAGGTGGGGGAAATGATGTTTAGGGGGATTTGCTGGGGTCCTTGTCACAGAAGGCTGGGTGAAGAATGACCCCCCCCTTCCCAAGCCACAAATTTGAGCCAATGTTTCCTGGGTCGTGTGTTCGTCTCAGTGCCCTGGCTGTGAGGTCAGGAGGCAAGTCCATCCACAAAGCATGGCTGAGAGATTCTGTAAGCCCATTGGAAAGCTAAGCACCTTCACATCAGAGCCTGGTGAAAAGTCGTCATTTGCAAAACCTCTGGGTGGTTGAGGGGGTTGACCAAGCTGACGGCTCTCTGTGGCCCTTGTATCTTGGGGGAGGGGGAGCGAAGGAGGAGATGGGCAGATTCACTACTGTCTTCCATCTAAGAATGTGGACCACATTCTAGGCAGCCCCCACATACTTGGAGAGGGTCAGGATGCACCGAAACACAGCAGACATGCCCAAAAAACACCCTCATTTTCTCACCAGTCCCTCAGCCATAAATCTGTGGAGATATAATGTCCGTGTCCTTTACACACCCACACAAGGACTCTCCGGAGGGCCTTTCTCGTTGCCTAGTCAGACTGGAGCTTTTCCTGTCATGCCAGGGCCCCTGAGGGACATTGGGCAGTGGGGGCGGGAGGAGGGGGACTAGAGGGTCAGAAGACACAGTTGTCAGAATGGCCCGTGGGCTTTTCCAGCTGTGCACGAACCTGAAATCTCTCTCCCATCAGTGTTCCTTCTGAAAAGCAGTGGCGTCTTCCGAGGGTGAGGGATGTAACAGGCTGTCGAGTTGCTGCTACCTTTAGGATCATCGAATCGGTGTCTCCAAGGGTTGCTGCTAGGGTGACCCTTTTCTGCAGCAGACTGTTAACGATGCCCCAGCAAACAGGAATTGTCCCCTAAAGTGACCATACCCCCCTCCCGCTTTCTCCTACTCCTGCGTGATGCGAGATAGTCCCTGTCTTCCTGTCCCACAGACTCTAGGCTCCTTGCCCTCTTTGTCGTCCGTGCAATCAGTTCCTTCTTAAAAGTTTTCATTTAGTGTTTCCCTTTCTGCTAGATGGGAGCCTCTCTGGGGTGTGTCTTGCCCTCATTCGGTACCCATCATCCATTCCCTGTCGGGCGTCCTGTGTTTGAGCCGCCGCCTCGTGAATGACAGAACAAGGTGCATGTCCGTAGCGATGAATACTTATACTTCCCTAAATGCTAGTTTGGGTGGTAACAGATTCTAATGGGACGATTTTGACTTTAATTTGAAAGGAATCGCTCACAGGAGTTTGACAAATAGACCAAAGGAGCTCGCCCTCTTTGCCATGTTCTTCTGCCCCTGGCCCACTCCGTACAGTGTCCTCGCACAGATGGCAGCCCGCCCTTGTCCATCTCACTGCCCGAGTTCTGGGCACTGCCCTGTGAATTCCTGCCTTTCTGCCTGCTCCCTTTGCCTCAGCCTCTTCCGTGAGCGCTTTGATTCCTCTGAGCCTCCTTAGCGTTGATTAATTACTGATCACTTGCCATCCTGCACATACTGCGTGACTGGCTGTTAGGTTAGTGTGCACGAGTGTCTTCTCTCCCCAAACCAACTGTAAGCATCCAAAGGCCAGCACACTTTTCTACGTCTTCCTGCTTTTCGTGTGTGTGTGTGTGTGTGTGTGTGTGTGTGTTTAGGAAAAGCTAAGTGCTCAGTAAATGCTTCCTCCATCGCCACGGCAGTGATGGTGGTGTGACCGCACCCATCAGGAATGATGGCAGGAATTAAAAGCAGCCCACTGACCTGCCACTGATATGCAGCCCCCTTCTCCCACTTTGAGCACACGGCTGTGGACTCCTGAGCACAGTATCCCAGCCCTCACAGCCCCTATGGACTGACCATGGCTAGCATGGCAGAGAACCCAAACTTTGCTTTTACCTCCCCTCCCCTGAGACAAGCCCATCTCCCAGCTCCTTACTCAGAGGGGCCCTCGTTTTGCATAGGTAGCTAGTTTCCAGAGACCTATCATTTTGTCTGGTTTTTACTTTAACTTCTGCAAAGCCCAGAGCCTTGGCTTCCTCCTCTGCGAAGCGGAGATAACAGTGCTCTGCTCAAAGGGCTGCCATGAGAATTGCACAGGGACACACCGGCCTTTAGCACGGTGCCTGGCAGGTGCACACAGGCGGCTCCTCAGCTGCTTTGCAGGGTCCTCTGATGGGCTAGGTCCCCTCTGTTTACCTTTACCTTCGCCTTGAGCTAGGCCAGGTGGTGGCTATTTCCCTTGGAGAGATGAGGAAACTGGCCCAAATCGGTGAGGGGTCTTCTCGGGCTCATTATTCATGAAGAGCTGGGTCTGCAATGGAGATGTTTCCATGCCCGCTAGGGGGGCTCCCCCTCCTAGCAACGTGAGCCTAGGGGGCACTGGGGAGAAAGTGCAGCCTTCGCCTACAGAATGAGCCCCCACACCTGGCTTCTGCCTACTGCTCTGTTCTTAGACTGGACATGAGTTTGCTGGCAAGACTGGTCAGGCCACAGCCTTCTGGAAACTTCCCCTCTGCTGGCCTCCTGCAGTAAGATTCATTCGAGGTTACCATGTATTTTTCTTGCATCCCAGTTATCCCAGAAAGTTCCAGGATGACTCGGGAGTTTTTATAGGCTGGGCTTGGAAAATACCCAGGCGGTGACGGAGTATTGGTGCTGGGGTCAGATTGGCTACACAAGCAGTGATTTATGGAAAGCCCTGTAACCCTAGAGGCTCCTAATAGCCCAGGAGAAAGGGATGAAGTGTCTTAATCCTCCGTGTAATTTCCTCACTAAGAGCAACTCTAATTAGTCTTGGGTAGAGTTTCTCTTCCAAGGTGTGTGCTTTTGGGGATATTAATGCAATTTCATGTTTTCCGGCGGAGACTTCCAAATCTGCAACCTGCCAGTGTTTTCGGCTGTGAGAAAGGAACTCCGCCAGGAATTCATCATGTACTGGAAACAGGAAAGTATGGAAAATGAAGTATCCATCCTCAGCACTGCCTCTAAAGGTCAAGGTGTCATTTATAGCACCGGAGCCATCCAGCTGGAGGAGAAAGGCCTGTTTTCCTCTGGGATCAGCGGGAACGGTGTCGAAGCGTGGATCGGATCGCCCGCACTCATGAAGCAATGGCGAGAAATCCACATGTGGTGTTTACAAACATTGCTCGTTTTGGGAATGGTTAGATAGGAGGAAAGGCGAACCGAACAGGACTTAGGCCTGTCGCTTTGCGGGGGGCAAGAGAAGGGTCCGGGAGCCACTCCTCTTCCTCTTTTTCACTAGATGTGGTGGTGGGAGACCCATTAGGTCTCCAGGGCAGAGCCCTGGGACAGGGACCTTGCCATCCAAACTGGTTATTGTCCCTCCCTTACGGCAGGGTCCTGGAACAACGGCATGAATTGCATCTCCCAGGGAGCTCATTAAATGACAAATTATAGGTCCTATTGCTGGAGATTTAGGTTGAGTAGGGCTAGGGATTCACATTTTTTTAAATGCAATGTGTCTCTGACAACACTTAGAGAAAGCGCCTGAGTGCCGCAGCCACCTACTGTTGGGGAGGGCTGGCCTTAAAGTCAGTCGGCAAGTGACTGCCCTAGACCTGTCCCAGGCCCCCGTGGGATTTGCAAGAGAATCATCTGCCATGAGCCTTACTCTCGAGAAGCGCATGGCAGAGAGGGAGCGGGCAGGACTGGGCAGGGTCGGGCAGACTAGGGTGCTGCACTGCTAGAGGGCCTGGCCTCCCGGAGGGCTGGAGAGTCGGGGGCCTTCTGGGCAGGGGAGGTTGGGCTCCAGCTGAGCTCAGAGGACAGCAGCGTCAGCACGGGGGGGGGGTCCTAGGGGAAGAAGGGCGTGTCTGAGGAGGGGCCGCCCCAGTGAAGGGCCGTCTCCAGCTGGATACTTCACCAGCCTGAAAGCACACATTTCAGTTTTGTGCAAGTCGTGGGCTCAGCGGGCAATGGCCGAGGCTCCCTGAAATCTGGTGTCCGTGAACCCGGGTTGCCCGCCATCGGCAGGTGGGGACTTAGCCCAGACCATGCAGCGGACTCTCAGAACACTCTGGGCTCTCAGAGCTGTGCTCTGACCTAAAGGATGTTGTGGGGCCGCATAGACTGGCCTCTGAGAGCTCAGACCTCCGTATTGATACCTGACGTTGCGTATAAAGTACGTTCCAGATTTTCAAAGCTCTTCTATCTGGTCTTTTGGCACAGTTTAGGGGAGTGTCCCCTCCTTCAGTGGATGGGGAAACACACGGGGTGTTCTTGAAATCCTCTCAGTGATGCGGGCTGGGATTAAGTCCCTTGCACGCACGGGCCCTCAGACCCCCAGCTGAGATTCTCCCGATTTATTTCTTTCTGTCATTCTCCCCGGAGGCCAATTTGTGAGGACCAAGGCTCTTGGAGTCATTTCAGGGCTCTCCTTTGGGGGGGAAAAAAAAATCCTCTCCTCTTGCTCTTCGAGATCCACCTAAAATCTCTCAGCGAAAGACATGCACCAACCCCCGCCCCCGCACCCCTACTCTCCCAGAGAAGACTACTGTCTTCTTCTTCCTCTCTCCTTCCTTCCTTCTTCTTGAGACGGGGTCACTCTGGGCACTATGCACCCTGTCCTCTGGGTATGATAGTTCCATCTGTGACAGTATTTCCCACCAAACTAGACTGAAAACCTGAAGGGGAAGCATTCGATTGTACTCATAATTTTTTTTTATCTGCTTTGGCTAGGAGGTAAAAAATACCTGTCTTGCCTTTAGTAGCCATTCAATGTGTACTTAACTAATTGAGTTTCATCTAACCTGATCACAAGAGTACAACAGTAATGTTGATGGTTTCAGTTATCACGGCTATGCAACAAACCACCTCAAAACTTGGTGGCTTCAAAACAATGGTAAGTTGTTTCTCCTTATTCTTGGGTCAGGAATTCGGGAGATTTGGTTGGATGGCTTTTTTGCTCTATGTGGCCCTTGGCTACATTCAGTAGCTGGGCATGGCTGGAAGTTGCCCGGGGCCTTCCCTCCTCCATCTGGTAGCCTTCACATGGGGACTCATCCTTTGGAGACCAAGCCCAAGCTTCTTTCCAACATGGCGGCTGACTGCCCCCAGAGAGCACAAAACCAGAAACTTCCAGATCTCTTAAAATTAGATGCAGAACTGGCACAGGTCTGGTGTCACTTCTGCGTATTCTGTTGCCCAGAACAAGCCACGGGCCAGCCCAGGTTCAAGGACAGGGCAAGAAACTTCACTTTCCATTGGGAGGAGCACACGCATCAAGGAAAGGGAGAATGGATGGGGCCATCTTTGGGGACCATCTACCAGTCATGAAAGCAAGGAATGCTAAGCTTTCACTGTTGTCAGGTACTGATGCTAAGTGTTTTTATGCATTTTATTTAATTCTCCTAACAGTTTCCTGAGGGAAATGGTAGTATCATTTCTATTTTATAAATGAAGAAGCTAAGGCGTGGAAAAATGAAGCAACTCTTCCAGAGTTACTGGCTGTCCCTGGAAAGGAGTGGACTTGAGTCAGGGAAGTCCAGTTCAGAACCCCTTCTTAGGCAAAGAGACGGTCTTGGTGGAATTTGCAGGCAAGCTTGGAATTCTCTGGTGTGCATACCTTTGTGTTCCTCGCCGTGGGGAATCAAAAAGTACAAACCACGTCTGGGAAACCAGGCTGGGAAACACAAAATGAGTAGAGACACATATGCCAATAATGAGTTAAGCTCTGTGCGCCAGACAGTAAATGATAAAGGAATTTGGGGAAAGAAGGAATGCGGGTGTCTTGAAGGAGTTAGGGAGTTGGGACTTCTGCTGGTCCTTGGCTTTGGTCCTTTGGATGATCTGCTGGTCCTTGGGGATGTTGGGTGGATTTAGGAAGTAGCATGAACCGTAAGCGACGGCGGTTACTGGGCTACCCCCGTCGCGCTCCGAAGTGGGCGTGTCTGTGCCTGCGTACTTGGTATAGTGTTCTTGCTCGGTCAGAGTGTCTGCCCTCCAAACTCGAAACACTGTAGATTTCTCGCCACCAATCCATCCTAAGTCAAGAAAGCACAGACTCGCTGCTTCCTTTGCGCCAATCTCTCTCTCACGCCTGGAGGGGTTCCACAAGAGCACAGGCTCTGCCGTCCTCACCCCCGTGGCTTCGGCGGCACTCTGAGGCCACGGGCCGTGAGAAGCAGCCTACCCTCCCGGACCGCGGACCCCGGGCCAGTTCTATTGCATATCCGCAGCAGGTCCTTCAGCAAGTGAGCCGATCTGACCTCCCTTGGAGGGTGGTCGGGAAAATTATTCTAGTGTCGTGCCAGGCACCTCCCGGGACAGATAAACAGGAACTTGGCTCATTATTGATGATGTGTTCTGAGATCTGCAACTCTGGCCCCTGCTTGCCCCGTGGCACATGCTGCCTAGCCATTGGACTGACCACATGATGGCCCTACTATGTTGGTCCTTGGAAGGGGGCCACGTATCTGGATTTTACCCATAAAGTCCACTCCCGGAAGCAGCTCATTACCACATGAGTTGTCATGGAGCTAAAGGTCTTACCTGTGTCTTGCCTCGGACAAGGTCTCCTTTATGCCTGCTCAACAAAATCAGGATGGCCCCTGATCTTGGGGCTTATGTGCAGAGAATGTTCACAGCCCCTATCGGCTGCCCATCCCTCCACACAGCAGGCCTGTCTATATAGCTCAGGTGACTGGACTTCAAGGTGTTCTTGGTCCTTCTATGGAAACATCAGAACTGAAGCTGAGCTGAAACTCAGAGACGCCCCCATGGCCGTAAGGTCCCAAGTCCCTTTCTACAGAGGGAATGAGGTCCAAATCTCCTGGGTGGGCCACAAGCAGAGAGGGCCAGGGCTTTCTGTGACTAGCCCATGCCTCTCATTGAGCCTCCTTTCAGGCAGGTGCAGGCTGACTTGAAAAATTTCCCTTAGGTTCCTCGGCTCCCAGCCAGGAACTTACGCTTGAACCAGATGTCAAATGAGCACCTCTTCTCTTGTGAGCGTGGGTCCAACCTGGCCGGAAGGTTGTAATGTTGGTCATAGTGTGACAGTAGGATGTTCTGTCCCCCCCGGCCCCTGCCTATTCTATCCTACCTCACAGCTCCCCTCTTGAGACCAAGGGGGACCCTCCTAGCCTTAGGGAAGGAGCCAGTGAAATGAATAGACCAACAGGGGTCTGAGCCCAGAAACGCAATAATATTGTTATTTTTAACAAATATCTGTTGAGCGTGTACCATATACGTATGGTGTGTGTGTTTCTCATACGCATGTGTGTATATGGCCTAGCACTGGCTAGGCAAAGGATCTATAATAACAGGAGATACTCATTCATTTAAGACCCATTTAACACGTGTCTACTGCATGTAGGCAGTAGTAGATAGTGTCTTAGTAGACACTAAGGCACTATCCTTAGTGCTGCAGATCCAGCAGTGAACAAAACAGCAGGGAATCGCTACCCTCATAGAGCTTACATTCAAGTGGAGGAAGAAGAGCAATAAACAAATTTAAAAATCCATGATGAAAGAAATGAGAACAACAAAGCAAGGGAAGGTGGAAGTGCAGTTCTGGCAAAGGGCATTAATGTTTATTTGTTTGTTGCAATCTGGGGTGGTCACAGAAGCCTCTCTGATAAGTTATAACAACAGATAAAAGTTCCATTTAACAACGGAACCATTAAGGAAAGGGCAAAAGTGAGCCATTTACCTAGGGAAAGAGTGCTCCAGACAGAAGGAAGAGCTGGTGCAAAGGCCCTGGGGCAGGAATACGCCCAGCATTTCTGAGAAGCAGTGAGGAGGCCAGCATGGCTGGAGCAGAGTGAGCTGAAAAGGGGGTTGGAGGAGCTGGAGTCATAGGGAGAGCAGGCACTCCCCTGCCATCCTGGAAAAGAGAAAACACATTCACATAAAAACTTGGGTGACTGGGTGAAGCAGGATGTGGTAAGTACATGCAGAGGGACACAGACAGACGGGTTTTTGTTTGTTTGTTTTAAAGATTTTATTTATTTGACAGAAACACAGTGAGAAAGGGAACACAAGCAGAGGGAATGGTAGCGGGAGAAGCAGACTTCCTGCGGAGCAAGGAGCCCAGTGCGGGGCTCGATCCCAGGACTCTGGGATCATGACCTGAGCTGAAGGCAGACACTTAACAACTGAGCCACCCAGGCGCCCCCAGACAGACAGTTTTAAAACACTGACAGGAGAGAGCATCCTCTCTGAGCAGGGAGTGGTCAGGGAAGGCCTCCCACAACAGGTAGGGCTTAAGCTGACAAGAGGAAGAACAGTGCAGCCGGGGTTGGTGGCAGGGGCTTGGGGGGCAGCACTGAGGATATTCCTGGCAGAGAAACACGAAGGAACCTAGCAGGTGATAAAACTGAACCCAGAAGTGGAGGCTGTGTTTAGAGGGCCTCAGATGGTAGATGAGAACATTGTAAAAGTCCGTGGAAGCCTGGCTGTCCCATGTTCTGCTCCCCGAAGCCAGCAGCTTGGCCCAGGCTGGTGGAGATTCCGGCTCCCCAGAGCTTCTCCAACCCTGCCTGGGTTCAACCCCGCCATTGCTGACTCAGACTTTCCTCTCTCCCTTCCAGTGATGACTATCGCGCTGCCAGGGGCACAAACCGGGTCCCCTCCCAGCCACAGACGCCCTCCCCAGACATAAATCTCTGAGGTCTGCAGGAATGCTCTTCTCGGCTTTCTGGAACCACTGGAATGCCACAGGAAGGGGGTGGGCAGTTATTCTTATGAAAAGTGCTGCTTAGTTTCTGGACCAAGAAGGCAGGCTACCGGCACAGATAAGGACCTCCAGCTCCAAGGCAGGCTTATGGGCCCACAGCCCTAGACCAGCTCACCTCTTGCCTTCCGTCAGCAATTAGCCACGTGTGAGAAAAGCAGGGAGGCACTGTTGCCATTTGGCACAGCCAAGAGGGATTACCCGCCAATGCCATTCGGCTTAGAGATGCCTGATTACATAAAACACTGGGGAGGAGTCGGAAGGTACCCCCTCGGGCTGATGCTGACATCCTTAGGTTGGTAACTCTATAGCCGTGTATTTTACGTGGCCACCTTTCAAAAGAGGGAGAAAACTTACCCACGCCATTATTCAGCCTCGTAATACTACTTTTCAAGGAAGCAGCCACAACTTCCAAACCTTAACTTCTGTGGGCGGGACGTGGTGGGGCTATTGTTCCTTCAACCTACAGAAACTGGTCTCGGTGAGGATCCCATTACAGGCAGGACTGAGAGGCCCTTGGGAGGGAGGGAAAGTCTTCAAGGTGGCGGTGTCACTCCAGCAAGGAGGAAATGACCGTGGACGTCAAAGCCAGACATCTCTGTATCTGATGCAGGGTGGCTTTGGACATATTATCGAGACTCTTCAAATCTTCGTTTTTCTCATCTTAAAAAAATAAATAAATAATACATGGGAGCCAGTGTGAGCCAACAGTCGTAATCATCTTGCGGTATCTTAGTGGGTCGAATCAATGGATTGTGCCCCTTTGGCACACACGGTGTTAGGTGTCAGTTACAACCCAGTAAAGCTGGGGCGGGGTTTAGGGTGGAAGTGACCACGTGGTGGCGCTGTATCAGGGTGTGGCTGGGAAGATGTCCTTGATCTTGCCCAGCGCATAAGGCCAGTTTCCTTCTAGTGTCAGCTAGGGACTCCAGGGGAGCAGCTGGGTGTGGTACTGACGAGCTGGAGGCCCTTCCTCTATATTTATCTTCTTTATAAGCCAATTATATTCTTGGTATAATTTGAGGCAAAAAAAAAAAAAAAATCCAAGAGGCTACATAGCATTTAAAATTCTTTTCAAGAAAAAGCCTACCGGCAGCAAATACCAAATTATTGAAGTTCCCAGACGAGGGAGTGAATGTCGGGTCTTGGCAAAGTGGGGTGGGGAATTTCTGAGTGTGAGATTTGAATAAAGAAATCTAAACTAGGGGAAAAAAAAAAAAAACTTTCCCAGATCTTATCATCGTACAATGAAGAGTTGTAGAAAAACTGTTTGTCCCCACCACATGTTTACTTACCAATGGGCAGGATATCTTGCCGGGCAAAAGTTCAAACTCCTGTTGGCTTCCAAGTAATGTGTCAACTTGAAATGAACTGACTTCAGAAGAGGCTCGAAAAATGCTTTGACCCACAGATGCTCCTGCTTCCCCCGACGTTCCCCATACTTGCCACCGTCCTTGGTGATAAGGGTAGAAGTGTCTGGAAAGACGAAGTGAGGGCATCGTGGCGAACAGCCTCCCTCCCAAATACCAACACTGTCACATGCAAACACACTTTTTCCAGATATTTCCTCGTGAGTAATGTTCTTGTTCCATTACATCAACCTTCCAGGCTTAGCCATACTTCATAACAATAAACAGCCGCTCTACCAACTCTTCAGACAGCGAAATGAGAGAATATTTATTTTGATTTTTTTTTTTTTTAATGCTGATTCACTTTGAATTTTTGTGCTTTTCGCTGTAGCAGCTATGAACATCTTCAGGTTGGGAACCAGATCTTACTCAATGACGTTTGAAGTGCTAGCACAGTTCCCGGCTTTGAGTGCATATTCAAAAATGATCTTCAAGTGCATGCTATCCACTTCCTTGGACACCATGTTCTACTGTTAGAATGCAGTTTCCTGTGAGGGTAAGATCATGACCCTGCCTTACATCCCATGCCTCTCTTTTGACTGGCTGTGATTTCGATCTTCCTTGGGCTTCTGTTTCTGATTCACCTGCAAAAATGAAAGTAACAGTAACAAATAAGGCTAATTTTGAGGATTAAAGGAGTGGCTAGAATGTGAGGTCTGCCATGTGAATTTGCTATGATTTTTTTTACGACTGTTCTCTTCAAGCTCACCACTTCTAGCTCTCCGACCTCCTCCCCGGTCTCTCTGTGCCTCCCCAGTTCTCTCCTGTGAGAGCAGTCGACCCATGGAGCTTGGTTACCAGTTCACAGGTCTGTCGCCCCATTTCTTCCCCTGTTGCGTGTGACTCATCAGAACTTCAAGTCCCCACAGTGATGTTCCAAACAATGGCCGCTCTACAGACCTCTACCTAGGCTGTCCCGTGGACCACTACTCACCCTGTTTTTCTGGCTTCATTATGGGTTGTCTTACGAAAAAGCGAAAAAAAACAGAGGCACCTGTCTGGCTCAGTTGGTAGAGCACGCAACTCTTTATCTCGGGGTTGTGAGTTCATGGCCCATGATGAGCTTACTGCAAACGAAACAAAACAAAAGCCTTAAAAAGCAAGAAATAAAAATAATTCTCCTGGGGTCTAAAATGGATCTTTGGATCGGCTTAGCCTTTGTCTTCTGGAAGCGTGTTCTAGCTAATATTCTTCAGAGTATCCTCACTCTTATTTATTGTTTATTCAGGAAACAGTTAAGGATGGCAGTATCGACATTTTCGAGATGAGGCCTCTTAGACCTGAGTCTCCACTTGCTAGTTCCCTCTGCGGCTCATGTTTGCCACTGAGCCAGGAGGAGGAGGGTATTTGGGGTCTCACCACCATCTACCCTCAATGGGTTCTTTATTGGTCTCTGTGGCATTCTAGATTTATTCGCCCTCTACCTGGATTGATTGTGGTTGTGTCTCGGGGCTGCGGTGCTTATGGGCCTGCGCTCTTTCTAGAACTGCCACGTTTTCCTCCTGAGCGTGGGACATTTGATTGGGGCTAGTTATCTCCGAAAATTTGACTTCTCAGCCATGGCAGGAAGGTCCCCAAAGGCCGGTCCTGTGTCTTGTGTATCTTTTTGTGTTCTCTGAGTCGACACAGTGTCTGACTTACAGCGGGTCCCCAGGGAGTATTAACTGAAGGGGGCCTCCGAGGATGAAGAGGGTGGTCACTGGGAGAAGTGGAGAGCTGGGGACATTCCAGGGAGAGGTTTCCAGGAGCCCACAGGGAGCAGGAATTGTGAAGGGTGAGCAGCAAGCAGACTGCGTTTCGGAAGGACGGATGACTGTGCGGTGGGCACCGGGCAACAGTGTCGTCTGCCCTGGCTTTGCAGCTGGAATCAGGTGGCCTGCTTTAAAAGCATCCCCCGCCCCACTCCCGGCCTCACCTTAGTCTGCTTAAAACTGAATCCCTGTGGGTGGGGCCTGGAAGGTTCTGGGGGTGATGACAACCGCGGACTGATGACTTACAGGGACACTTTGCAGAATGACAAGAGCCCCACCCCTGGCGTCTGTCTGCCTTTCTTTCTTTCTTTCTTTCTTTCTTTCTTTCTTTCTTTCTTTCTTTCTTTCTTTCTTTCTTTCTTTCTTTCTTTCTTTCTTTCTTTCTTTCTCTCTTTCTTTCTCTCTCTCTCTCTCTCTCTCTCTCTCTCTCTCTCTCTCTCCCTCCCTCCCTTCGTTCCTTCGTTCCTTCCTTCCTTCCAATTGGTAACAATCTTGGGGAAATGAGAGAATCCGCCTCTAAGTCTTCCAAGCTGGAGTTGAGAATTCTAGAGTGAACCCTAGAAAGAGATGGGTAAAAATCAATGAAAGAGATGGGCTAATGGCAAAGAATTCACAAGAAGGACTGGTGACAACCGGGGCAGCCAGTGCTTTCCCTTAATTGTAACCCTTGCGCTCTGAAAATTGCTGACTTCCTGGATGCTTGCAAACTGACTAATCTCAATTTTCAATGTAGTTCAGACTTTACCCTATATCTAGGTCACAGTGAACACGCCATATATACCAGGAATGAGAGGTCTGCAGGCTAATTAGGGTACTGTTTATATTTCCAGTATTCAAAGTAAATCATGCAGTGTAACCATCACATCCTGAGTTTTTGGAAAATTGTTTCTGTTCATGAGTAAGTGAGACAAGGTACTCGTCTCATACACGGGGCTGCGTTCCTCGGGTCGTCACCGTCACAGTAAGGACCCCGTCTCGAGCAGTTCTCACATAGGTCCCAGTAATTATACCAGGGACTAACTACATCATATACACTTTTCTTTTCTATGGCTGGCTTTGAGTTATCAAAATGTCTGACTCCTGTGTCACAGGTTGCAATATAACTTGGTGAGCAGCCTCCTCTCTAAGAATCTCACTTTTTTTGTGTGTGTTTCATTTTTTTTTAAGACTTATTTATTTATTTATTTGAGAGAGAGAGAGAGAGAGAGTGTGCGCGCGCACACACATGAGCGAGCACAAGCATGAAGGGTGGGCCGTGGTAGAGGAGCCCGACGCAGGGTTTGATCTCACGACCCCGAGATCACAACCTGCCGAAACCAAGAGTGGGACACTTAACTGACTGTGACACCCAGGAGCTCCTGTGTTTCATTTCTTAACGTGTGAGTATAGCTAAGTGCCAAAAGCTGATTACCATGAACATCAGCCAGCTGAAAGTAGTAGATTAATACGAAAAGGAAAAGTCAGAATTGGTGAATGAGCAGTGTCGTAAGGACCCGTACCTGCAGGTCCTTATAGCATGTGGACCTTATCGAGGTCCGTAGGGGCTGTAGCTCCAGTGGCTGACTCACATTCTGTCTCTACGATTTCCCCCTTCCTGTTCACTTTTTACCCCCAGCATCCTAGCCCTAAAAGAATAAGCTTGCTCTTCTTTTAACTTAATAAAAAGTTAAATAAAAAAACTTAATAAAAATAAAAGCTTTTATTAAGGGAAAGAAAACATTTTTTTTTTCTGATTGTTTACTGCCTGGATAAAAGAGGCAGTAAACAATCAGAAAAATGTTTCTCTCGAAAGAAACATCGGTAAGAAGGGAAAACAAACAGAAGTAGACAGGGAAGATTAGAGTCCGAGATTCTGTTCCAAATTTAAATAAGGTCTAGCCACAGAGTGGAATGGCCAGTGGGACTTCAGAGATACCCATGCCAGCCTCTAGTTCTTCTCCCTTTGCCTCTGGAGAACCGGGGCTGGAGCCCCCCACCCCCATCATCAAAGCCCAGATAGCTCCCTCTTGGTCCTTCTATTTAATTCCAGCCAGCAGCATGAGCCCTGAGCTCTGTAGTGTTAAGTAAGCCACGGGGGGCGGGGGGGTGGGGGAAGCTCCTTCTCCACGGGGGTCTTCTGTTCATCTTAGACTGTGCCAGAAGCAAGTGGTCGGGGTTCACTCCCAGAAGCCAGGCTGCAGAGACCCTCTCCTACTTCTCCCAGGTTAACCGGCGTGGGCCTCTCCATGCACACTCCTCCACAGACAAGCACTGTCCCGGTCAACATTTTGAATTTCAGACATGCCGTGCCAACAGCTGTGTTCTATGTGGGGGGGGGGGGGGGCGCGGTGGGGAGGGGGTCATTTTTAGCAGGAGGAGGACGTGCTCAAGTTTCAGAAACTGTATTGGCCTCTTTAAGGCTCCTGCCTCTTCACCCTCCTTCGAAGATGGTGGTGGTTCCCTGCGGGCCCCTGTTGGTTTTATGGCTTCCTTCTAAACTCCCAAGGTGACTTTCCATCCAAATGAAACATTCAAAGTGGGAAGACTTTGTGGGGCCTTCGGAAACGCATTCTTTGAAAGGTGTTCTGTAAGTAGGGGATTATTACTGCTCCCTGTGCCAAATCATGTGAAATAAAACAGTTTCAGATCTGTGCTTTTACTGACCCAGAGCCCTCTTTCATCACAATTATGTCCTTAATCTGTTCTAGGATCATTGCCATAATCTTATCACTCTAATTATAGCCCCCAAAAATGTTAAATATGTTATATAACTCAGAGCTTGTTTGGACTTCTTATAGGCATGCTTATATGGCAAGAAAAACAACTTTCAGTCCAACAGTGGAGGGTAAGAGTCATACATGTGGTAATTATTCCAATTTCGTTTTTTTTTTTTTTTTAAGTAACATTAGAAATGCCCAGTTGATATCTCTTTTGAGATATCATTTAAATTTTTTTCAACTCAAAAGGGAAGTTGCCTATTAGACCCCTCCTAGGGATACATGGGTCTGAAGGCAATGGTGGCCTATAAGGCATTATGCTAAATCATGGAAAGATCCATGAAACTTCGGACTTATCAATAAAAAAAAAAAGTCTGATCGTGTGTATGGGTGGCGGAATGGGGTGTCGGTGAGAGGCACAGGACAGGGCTCTAGGCAACTGTGATGGTCTACATGAGAAAGTAAAGTATAAGAGGGCTTCTGTTATTTCTGAGTGTTCCCCCACATCTTCATCATGGAACTCCAGATGGAAGGAATTTGTTTCTAGGTCCGTGAGTCATTATAGCTCTTATCAATTCGTCTGAAAATATGGGTGTTTTTGCGAGTGAACTAGGAGTCCCTCCTTTAGTCTTGCTGCGATCATCTCCTGGCAAATACAGAATTCCAAAGGGGGCAGACCTTCCTGTGGGGAGAGGATCGTGAGCATCTGGGCTCATTGGCTTCAGTGTCCTGAACACAGCAGGCAGCAAGGGGTGACATCAGGGGCTCTGTCCTCATTAGGACTTCATGCCAGCCACCTTAGACCTGAGGCCAAAATACACTTCTTCTCCTGGTCACCAGTTATGTGCAATAAATTCTGTCCCGTGCAAGCAGTATAGACTGGACACTGTAAAACCTGAGTCTAGAGACTAAGAATACAAGAGAAGGGCAACATGGTGCTTGGTAGGACAAATCTTTGGCACATACTTATTGATTAAATGGCTGAATGAGAAAATCTGGGCTTGGTCCCTCAGGCATTGTTATTCTCATTTACCAAGGATGATTCGGCTACGTGAGATAATTAAAGGGCAGTTTAAGTCCCCGTCATATGACACGGTTTGTTAGAGAAAGCAGGTATCGATGGGATCTGGGCCAGGGTCGTAAAGGAAGTTATTCAGGGAAGAGATGGAGCACATTTGTACTGTGAGATGGGCCGTGGGGGAAGACTACTTGGGCTGATAAGCCCAGTCAAGTCTTGGAGGCAGGTGGAAGCAGAGAGAGAGAGGGAGAGAAAGGGAGGCAGAGGACAGTGAGATAGTTTCAGGGTTCGTGAACTTGGGATTAAAAAGGTGTTCCGCATTCTCTGTTGATTTTGAGTAATAAATCCAAGGCCCGATTTCCAAGTATAATCTGCCAGTCAACCAACAGCTCTAGGGAGCTCACCACGGGCCCGACACTCAGCTCTCGGCCTCCTTCCTAGTTCCGCAAGGAAGGCCCATGCTCAACCTTGTTCTCTGTCGCTTCTCCTGAGGTGGGTTCTTCCTGGGTCAGGAGAGATGTATCTCATATCCGTGAACTTTGTGAGCGAGAAATCCCGTGGCGTTTGTTTTTCCTGGAGACCCAGCCTTCCTGGCTGTATTTATCCCCTGTTAGGGGAGTTTCAGTAAGCACGTGAGCCAGATGAGCTGATGGCCAAGGGCTCTCACTGAGCTGTGAGCTTGTCTGGTAACTCTGCTGAAAACTCACTGGAAAATAAGTACAGGAGGGGCGCCTGGGTGCTCCATCAGTTAAGCCTCTGCCTTCGGCTCAGGTCATGATCCCAGGGTTTAGGGATCGAGCCCCTCGTTGGGCTCCCGGCTAAGCAGGGAGCCTGCTTCTCCCTCTCCCCCTTCCCCCTGCTCGTGATCTCTCTCACGCATACTCTCTCTCAAATAAATAAAATACTTTTTAAAAGGGGGGGAGGGGAAGAAAACGAGTACAGGAATCTCCAGTTGGCTGAGGAAACCAGGCACTTGAACTTGACAAGGTTTTGTTAGGGGTTGATAAGTACAACAAATATCTGGCGACGCATGTGCTCGTATATACAGAGATGAAGATCCGTGGCTGAAAAAAGAATAAGGCAAAACAGGTGCCACGGAAGGCATTTTGGGAGGCCTGGCGCCCTCTGCCCACCTAGCAACCTGCCAAGCTCACAGCACCATGGAATCAGGGCAAGGTCAATGCAGTGCAGTTGCATCCTGGGTAACTTGCCGAGTCGGAGGTCACCATAGAGCTTAGGCTGTTAAGCACATGTAGATACTAAATGTTTGAGAAGCTGTACATTTCACAACACTGAAGTGGATTGGGTCACACTTGACAATATTGGTCGTTTTACTCATTCAAAGCTTTAAATCAAAACAGTTCCCTTTTTCTCTCCTCTTATTTACTTGATGAACTCATTTATT
>CM053610.1:54173115-54187964 GCA_028646535.1 Procyon lotor
GTCAGAGCTGGAAGGCCAACCCTGAGGGGGCAGCTAATGCAGGTTTTATACCTGTTGCAGGAAATACCTTGTAGCCATAGGAAAGTACTCTCCCTTAGTTCCTCGTGGTCACCAAGGGTGGAGGGACCTCACTTCCACTTTTCTGCTATCAAAACTGTCCCGAGTGCCCACCCCCCACCCGCCCACCCCCGTTCTAGAAGGCCCATCTTGATCTCCCTCATTGGTTTCCCTCCACCTAGTTGCTTATGCTTTGCCTCTGCTTAGCTCTTGAGGACAGACCTTGTCTTGTTCTGCGATTTGAGTCTCGTGACTTCCCATTCAGGACCCTAAAGGCCCCTGGGGCAAAGACCAGGCCCTTCAGGCTAGTGCCGGCTGCGAGTGCCATCATCGTGACCAGCGAAGGCTGTGGGGCGAAACCAGACCCCGTGACTGATGGGAAACTGCACGCCCCACAGTCTTGGGGGCTTGGCCTTTCCTGCACGGCCTCCTGTTGCTCCCTCGGCTGCCCTGTTCGGGAGGGGGGTGGCTTAGGCGAGCTCACAGCCTGGGACACACATCCCCAAATCGGTTAAGTCACTTCCCTTAAGTCATGTTTACCTTTCACAAGGAAAGGGCTGAAGCAGGAAAGCCTAAGAAGCGCTCCCACCGAGGCTCCAGCCCTGGTAATTTCTGAGGAGTGGTTTTGTGATTGTTGAGTTTATGCAATTTAAGTCAACAGTCTTCCTTGTAATCCCCAAGCCGTGAGAAGCTGTCTGAGGGCTATTTGCTGGGCCTCCCTGCATGCCCGTACGGGGGCACACCTAGGCCCTGGGCCCTGCTCCCCAAAGCGTGTCTCATTTCTGTAATCACTCCAAGCTTAATGGCTTTCAGCCCTGTGGGTTGCAGGGGAGAGAAAGCATTATTTCTGGTCTTTGGGTCTCCTTCCCTGCCTTCCTGCCTTCCCTCCATCCTCCTCGATCCCTTGTCAGTTGAATGGATTACAAAATGCAGGGTGTGACATTGGGGGTTGGGAAGGAACCACTTGGGTGTTGGTTTTTCTCTTCCTCCCTTCCCTGGCCCCTTGGTGAGGTTCCAAACTGGGGCAATTTCAGGACACTGCCACCATGGCCCAGAGAGAACACAACTTGGAGGATCTCTGGTCGTTTTTTATTTTTTAAGATTTTATTTATCCAAGAGAGAGAGAGAGAGAGAGAGAGAGAGAGAGAGAGAGCATGAGCAGTGGAGGGGCAGAGAGAGAGGAGAAGCAGACTCCCCTGATAAGCAGGGAGCCCGCTGCGGGGCTTGATCCCAGGACCCTGGGATCATGACCTGAGCCGAAGGCAGACGCTTAACTAACTGAGCCACCCAGGCACCCCAGATCTTTGGTGGTGGTTTTTATTCTGCCATGTCCTGGGAATAGTTTGAGGGCAGGGTGGCACGTTTTCAATATGCCTTCTTCCGTTTCTGTTTCTTTTTATCAAAGCCTCACCCTTTTCCCAGGAAAAGAAAAAAAAAAAAACAGTGACTTTTCTCATTGCCTGCCGTGGGCAGAGGTACCTCCTGAGAGATCATCTGAGAAGTCCCGTAAAGGCCCCAATGCTTAATGATGCTCTTCTCTGCTCACCTCCTCGCACTTCCGTCCTGTGCCGGTTAGGAGAGGAAGGGGGATGACCTGTCTGCGTTCCTGTTGGGTTGGATGCTGCTTTCTTAGGCCAGTCCACAAATAAATCCCGAGATTTCAGGTCCTCCTGCAGAAACAAAGCCGATAACGAATTCTCTTTGCTATTGCAATTCTCAAAACACCTCCAGCTCCTAGCATTTGACGCTCACTGTGAGCTTCCCAGCCAGGTACCAGGAGGGGGTGGCAGGTGAGCTGTAACCAGACTCATGTCCACAGCGAGGCCAGCCCTGGGGCACCCGGAGTGCTGGGACCTGGGGCTTGTGGTTCCTGGCAGTCAGGGGCTTTCCCGACATCTCAGTGTCTCACATGTGCTGTCATTTCGGCTCCGGGCCTCTGTGGTAAAGGTTGGGATGCTGTGAACAGGGCAGGTAGCTCTATCTCGCTGTCACAGAGGGGGACGCCGAGCGTCACTTGTGTAGCCCAGGGCTCGGCCGTACCCCTGGGTGCCCGGCAGTGCCCTGGCTGTTTGCTTCCCACCTGCACATTCGAAGGTGGCTCTGTCTGATCTCTTTTGGGGAACCTGGAATCTGCTTCCTGGAGCTGGTACCCCCTATGAAGTCATGCCGCATGTCATTACTTTTACTTTCTCTCTCTCTCTCTCTTTTTTTTATTGAGTTATGTTAATAAATTTATTAATTTTATTATATTTTATACATTTTATATATAATTTATTAGTTATATATTAATATATAATATATAAATATATTAATAAATATAATTTATTAAAAAATAACGACTAGTAGGGTCTTTATTTCCACAGTTTGGCTATTGTGGACATTGCTGCTATGAACAATGGGGTGCAAATGCCCCTTCCTTTCACTATATCTGTATCTTTGGGGTAAATAGTAGTGCAAATGCTGGGTCATAGGCTAGCTCTATTTTTAACTTTTTGAGGAACCTCCCTACTGTTTTCCAGAGTGGCTGTACCAACTTGCATTCGTACCAACAGTGTAAGAGGGTTCCTCTTTCTCTACATCCTCTCCAACATTCATTGTCTCTTGTCTTGTCGATTTTTGCCATTCTAACTGGCATAATGTGGTATCTCAGTGTAGTTTTGAGATGAATTTCCCTGACGGCTAATGATGTTAAACATTTATTCATGTGTCTATTAGCCATTCGTATGTCTTCTTTGGAGAAATGTCATTTCTTAGGTACCGCTCCATCTCTTTGATGCTTTCCCTCTTGTGCGTATTATTTTAGTTATTTATTTTTTAAGACTTCACCGAAGTCAGCTGAGCAACAAGTCCTCAGGAATGATTTCTGGTGCATGGATTTGAGGAGAAAAGCCATGTAATTGATGGTTTTTTCTCTTCTGCCATGATCCCTAGTCACTCTCGTAGTTGAATGTACCTAAGGGTAGAGCCTCTTTCAAAAGCCACTGTGTATGATCCTATATGTAGAACACATTGACAAATACACACACATAAAAACCCTACTAGAACTAATGAAAGCGTGGAGGAAGGGCACGGATGCAAGATCCATCTACAAAAATGAACTGCATCTCTTTGTACCAGGAATGAGCAGCCCAAAGGTGAAGTTAAGAAAGTTCCATTTACCACGGCATCTGGAAGGATTAAATGCTCAAGCATAAATGTAATAAGAGAAGCTAACAGCTTACAGACTAAAAAGTACGAAACATTGCTGAGAGAAATTAAGAAGGAGCTAAATAAATGAACCAAGAGACCCTACTGATGGGTTAGAAAACTCGGTATTATTATAATGGCATTTCTCCCACATTGGTCTACATGTTCTGTGCAGTTCCTGTCAAAATTCCAGCCTGCTGCTTTGTAGACATTGATAATCTGATCTTTAAATTCATGTGGCAACTCAAAGGACTTGGAATAGCCGGAGAAATCTTGAAAAAATAACAGTTGGAAGATGCACACTTCTTCATGTCACAGATTTCTCTAAAGCTACAGTAATCAAAACAATGTGATACTAGAAAGAGCCTGTGCCTGCAGCTCTGTGGAACACAAGGGAGAGTCCAGAGATAAACCCCCACATGTACAGCGAATTGATTATTGACAAGAGTGACACGATCACTCCGTGAGGGAAAGGATCATCTTTTCAGCAAATGGCACAGGGACACTTGGAACCTTCTCCCACACCATCCACTGAGATCTACTCGAGGTGAATTATAAACCCAAATGTCCGACCTCTGGCTTCCTGTGGAGTCACCAGGATGAGGACGTCAGAGGCCAGGGACAATGGCCAAAGAGGCACAAGCAGGAGTGGAAGGTTATCCTTTTGCTGAGAACTTCAGTGATTTCACAGAAATATCTGGATGGGAGAGAAACGGAGGGAAAACCTGGGGAGAGGCGCCGCTCTGGGGAGGAAGCAGCAACCTCTCACTATCTGGACTCCGCTGGTCATTTGCAGCCTCAGAAATTCAGAACGGATAAGGAACCTTATTATTGTGCAGGGGAGCTTCCTTATGTAAAATAGCTCCTCCTTAGTTCAAATGCTTTTTCTTGTTTCCTGGGTGTAGCTCTTTCATTTTTTCCCCCTCACACTCTGGTCCTGGTGAGATAAGAACAGCATTTCCATGATCTCCGTGTTAGCTAACGCTCACTTTGTGCTTACCTTGTGCCAGGCTCTGCCCGCGGCACTTGACAGATTACAAACTCCCTGGATTCTCACACTAGCCTGAGTAGGTGGGCGCTATCCTCACACCCGTTTTACAGATGAGGAGATTGAGGCAGCTGTGCTTTGGTGACTTGCAGCTACGAAGGTACAGAGGGATCGGATGCTGCTGTCCCCAAATCCTCTTTGCACTGATTAAGGCAGAAATGGGCAGCAATGAGTGCATTTAGGTGTTTCTAGATTTTAGATGATTTCCTCTTGAATGGCTATTCACTAAGAGCTTTTCACTAGGTATTAGGAGTAACTATCTCCTTATTTTAAAAAATCAAAATAAAAAACCTCCAGATGAGCCTGGAGTTAGATTTGGTCCTCCTCACACCGTCCTTCCAGAGGGTAGCAGCAGGTCTGAAATTCCCTTTTCTCATCCCTAAATATGCCTCTCAAGCCTTTCATGTCAGTGGTGGGATTCGTGGTGACGCTAATGAGGAAACCCAAGTATAGGAAGGCACTTCCGCTCTGAAAGAAAGATGGGGGCTTTGGTGCTGTTTGATTACTCTTCCTGCCAAAGAGGTCACTTCAGCTCGGAGGCCCAGCTGGTTGGTTCTGGTCGGAGGGTGGTTGTCACAGGGAATAGGGGGGCTGAAGCAGCTGGGGGCTGGCCGGCCTCTCTCCCTCCTCGTGGAGCCTCCTGGCCTCTCCGCATAGTCTGGGTTAACTTGGGCTTCCTCACAGTATGGTGGCCCCAGGGCAGGTGTGGTGGCTGAAGATTTCAAGAGAGAACATTCCAGTGAATAGTGTGGGAGCTGCATTGCCATCTATGATTAACCTCGAGAGTCATATTGCATCCCATCTGCCACAGAAGCCCACCCAGTTTCAAGGGACACATGGAATGAGAAATCGGCAGCAGTCTAGAAAACACACCATCTTTTTCCCACGTGGCTTCTCCTGATGGAGGGTTCTTTAAAACATAGTTTATAAAATCACTGGGGTAAAGTCTTGGACGGTGAGTGAGGCTGAGGATAAGAACAGAAAGATTCCCTTTTCAACTCTTTTTCAAATTGCTGAATGACTCCACTCTGTGACCTTGCGTTTTTGTTTTGTTTTGTTTGTGTTTTTCACTCAAGTATTCAGAAGTTCACTGTGTTCCTCCACAAAAATGGAGACTTGGATATAGCTCCCCTGCCTCCCCGGCCAAGCTGTTGGGAGGATCAGAAAAGCAACCACTTGTGAAAAGATCAGAATATAAAAATATCCCTGTTCGGATCCTTCACATCGACTTCTCTTAAACTTGCCGAAACAGAGAAGAGGCAAAGGCCCCTCGCCGGCCGATCAACAATGCCTTGAGAAAGTTCGGGTCAGACCTCAAGAGTTACCTCTAATCCTGTTCCCTCTCCTCAGCTCCCTCTTCGCCCTCACTTTTTGGATAGATGCGTTCCCTTCTCAGCACTTTGCGGTTGGAGCCGGAAGGGACCTCGGAGACTGTGCAGTTGAATTCCCATGAGGGAGAGCAGCCAGCGACAGCTCCCACAGATGTTAGACCAGGCTGGAGGGACGACCAGGGTTTGCAGTGTCTGCAGGGATCAGGTGACTTCAGCTTTCTGTCCTGACAGGACACACACGCCTGGGCAGGTCAGGACAAGAAGAGGTCAGCTGGCCATCTTGTCCACCCAGCCTCTGGAAAACCGGAATAGGACTGGCTGGGATCCAGATGCCCATTGTGTGGGAATGGGATGAAATGTTTCCAAAGGAACTGGCTCATTGTTTGGGATGCTAAATATTTATCCAACCACACCAGACTTCAGCCGAAGAAGCCAAAGGGTCTGAATTTTAAATGCCACAAACCCGGCGTGGAGGGAACAGACAGTGGGGAAGGAAAGAGGAGAGTGGTTTTCAGTCAGAAGTTGTGATCGAGATGTTAATTCAGGACACGGTCTGCGTGGTGAGAGGAGGGTTGGGCTCTCACCGAAGCAGGACAGACCCAGGGGCTTCTCATTGTTCTAGACGTTCCTGATGGTTCGCCAGATACCCTGGGTTCAGTCACACTGAATGACTGTTTATTCTGTTACTTGAAAATAACACTTTCAAATAACATAAAATATTATGAATGCCTGTTTGCCTGCACTTTGGTTGTTCCTTTGGCCAGTAAAGTTCTCTTCTGCAGCTCCTCGAGGACCGCGGCCACAGCCCATAGAGCGTGCTCCTTGTCACCCAGGGTGCTCCTTGTCACTCAGACCCTTCAGTAACCAGCGCAGCTATAAGTGATCGGTTAGTCCTTGCAGAGTGACTGACCCAAGATCTGACTCAGAAAAATTCATCTTCGAAACCATGGGGCTTCATCGTGCTTTTGCAGGGATTAGTGGTTTTGCTAATGTTTTCTGAGCGGATGTGAGAGGCACTCCATTCTTCGGGGGATTCCCTGCCACCCCCGTGCCTGTTAACATTCTCTGAGCCCAGCGTCTGGCTCGGGCCTCCCTCTCACTACTTGTAATATGCTCACTTAAGACAGTATCTGAGTTAGTTTTCAAGTAAATGAAAATTCAAGAGGTGTTTGAACATTTCAGAGATGAGCCAACGAGAGTGTTTCTTCCTGCTACTTTGGCTTTTCCTTACTGCCTTCGTGCTCCAGGTCCCATGTGTGCGCTGTTGCCACATATTTGGGGAAAATGAAAACCACACAAAAACTTGAAGGCCTAAAGAAAATGATAAGCATTGAAGTAACTGGGAATTATTCGGCATTTTGTTAAAGAGCAGCAGAGCCTATCGTTGGCTTTGAGTTGGACGCTGTTAAGTTTGAGAGTAGTTTTGCTGTACCCTTCCCTCAGGAACATGCCATTTCGGCTTAGGAATGCCTGCTCAGCCCCCCAAGACTGAAGTTAACAATGTGAATGACTGAGGAAGCGAGTTCACGTATGCTCAGGCTCCCTTCCATGAGTGCCGCCTTGACACGGAGAGGAGACCCTGCCCAGGGTTTCTGGATACCTGATGTGAGGGAGACTTGGGGTAGGCAAAGCCATGGAGCATTAAGTCCCAGAACTCTGTCACCCTGTGGGAAGCCCACATGCACCCCAGGACCGAGCCGGCCTCCGGAGAGGACCACAAGCAGTGCCCAGTATCCCCTCATGGTAGCTTCCTGAGGCACATCCCTCCTTCAGGGCTGCCGGGTTGCAGGGCTGCTGGGAGCAGGGCTCTGGAACGTTCTCTATGCTTGCAGGATGTTAGCCCTGCTCACAGTGAAGGCACCTGCATCTGTGCTTCCATCCCAGTAACCCAAAGAACTCTCTCGAGTCCTGTCAATGTTAGAGTCAGGTTATGTTATTCTTTTTTCTTTAATTGTGTCATAGTCATTCTAATTTTTTCCCTATAGCTTACTTAGCATTGTTCTCTCTGGTTCAGAAAAGCAGCTCCCTCTTGGTTCATTTTTGTTCTGCTGAGACCAATGGCCTATAGCACCGGCTTTCAGGCTGTTTATAGTAATGGAACTTTCCTTAAAAATGAAACCTGCAGAGCCGCTCACCGGATAAAATTATAAAAGGGGACACCCCCCCTTTTTATCCAAGTGAGCTGGGGGACTGGCTGGCTGGTGGCTGGCCCCCACAGCTTCCTCCTTGGCATCTGTGGTTCCCAGAGTATTATTTTAAATCCGCTCGTTTAGTTGCTGGGGAAAATCAGGACTGGCAGTCCGTGTCCTCCGGAGACTAGCGTTGTGCTTGCTTTCCTGAGCACCTTTTCAGCGTGTAGCTCTCATTCGTGCATAAACTATGTATTTCTTGCTCTCTTCCCAGGTTTAAAGCACTGCGTTAGATGCTGATGACATGGAAATGACTAAGACAGACATGGCCCCTAGCCTCTCGTTGAGGAGAGGGTTTTAGGCTTTCGGGAACGAAATCTGCCCCGGTGCCTAGGCTAGTTTGCATGTTCTGGCCACGGGTCATGCCTTTGGACACTCCCCGGGCAGATGTGTCTTACCCAATCTAGTCAGCCTCTTCATGCAAAGTGCCCCCCTAGGAAGCCATGAGAAGCCCAGCGTGCCAAGAAATTCCCACTGTGATTCCCAAACTATCCCTGGGAATCAGGGACCAGACACAAACTATGGGGACTGAGAGGTAAATAGGAGAGCCGAGCGGAATGATGCCTGAGGTTCTCCGCGATGTATTAAACTTTCTGTTTTATTTCGGATCCACCCCTCCCCCACCCCACTGCACCACCGGTGTGTTTTTAACCAGGAGGTGAAGGATAAAAACCTCAGCTTACTCATGTAGGTTTTCCTACACTTAAGACAGTGGCACACAAATATTTAAGCATGACTCCCCTTTTGCTAAGTGTGTTCTTGGAAACCACAGCACAAAGTGGAGTGGGGAAAAGCTGCTCTTTTTCTGTTCTCCGAGCATCTCGCAGTTAACTGCTTTTGCCGCTAGGGGGCGGTGGTAGCTGGAATGAAGGGCTGACCGGATGGCTATTGAACTAGGGGACGCTAAGGAGATAGCAACTGGTGGTAAGTTAGATTGATATTGACAGCAAGCTGGATTGCTGAAAGACTTGAGGCTTAGCCAGGTGAGCGAACTGTTGATATTCTAGTAGAAGAAATTTTGGAATTAGCCCTGTTTCCAGCAATGCAGTGCAGTTTTTTAATGAGCAAGTTCCTGAAGTTAAACAGGAAAAAAAAAAAAAAAAGGACAAAAAGTCAGGGGCAGAGCTGTGCTTTTCTTTTAAAAATAGATACATAGAAGCATGTATTTGTTTGTTCCTACTTGGTGTTTTTGTTTTACTTCTAAAATGAGAACAGCTGAAATAATTTCTGAATTGTTCTGGACCTCGGAGCAGACTCCCAGACAGTCTCTGTGGGCTGGGCCCTCAAAAACCCACCTGACGAGGTCTAAAGCCCATCCTTGGAAAAAGCTATTTGAAGCTGTGTGAAGCAGCTGAGTTTGTTTTCCCCTGTGTTTGAAAATGAAAGCCTAGCATGCTCCCAGGACAGGAAACTCTGTAACTGTGACCATCTCGGGGCTGGAAGGGATTTGCAGCTTTTTTCAGACAAAGCCTCGTCTCCTTTCTTTCTGCTGTGATAGTCTTCACTGGTGACTCTTCTCCTTCCTAGATTAGAGCAGCAAGCGTTTTCCTATCAAACTCACTGAAGACGCAAATTATGAAATAACCCAGAGAAGGGGAGGAGGATTCATTTCTGATGACCTGACAGAACCCTCCTTCCCCTCAGAGCCCCAGGCGCTGTTGACCACGAGGAGTCCTTCATTTGCTAATTTTTGCTACACAGAAGAGCAGCTGACCGCCCTTACAGTGGTCTTCCTCCTCTGATAACCCCGGAATCATCTAAATATATCTATAAGTGGAGTTCACATGAATGCCAATTAATGATGTGTTTCTGGATACTGACTCCTGGGCCGCCCAGAACCAGTGAGACTTCCGGGCACAGAGGGCTCCTTCAGAAAATGGCAGGGGAGAATGATGGGAAGGACATCTTGGCCACAAAGGCTTCAACTGTAGCCCAAGGGATTTAGATTACCATCAGCAGCCTGCCCCAGTAGCAAAGTCTGACCGACTGCTATCTCTCTTCTAGATTAGATAAAAAGAAGAATTGGGTCGATTGTCCTGTGAGTTGGGGGACCTGCAGACTGGGGGGGTTGGAACGTGCCTCACCGGCCTGTAACAGGGAGCATGATCGACTTCTGCAGGGGGCACAGTTACAGCGACCGAATGTCCTTTAGCTCTCTCGGGCGCTCTCTTTGGGCTCCTTTGTATTACAGGGTTTTGCTACTTTATGCTCACGTGTCTCTCTTTGCTTGTGGAAATCCCTGGCTTGAGGAATTTATGTTCCTTTGCATGGGATTGAGGGGGCGGGAAAGGAGGGGGCTGTTGTTGTTGACAGTGAGCCTAAGCCTTCTACAGATGTTGCTCTTCATTCTTAACCAGAGTACGAAGGAGAAAGTGTTGACTTTCTAACTGGCAAGACCATACTCTGAAGTTATTTGACCCTTGCACGTTCTTAACCCTTCGGAACATTTTGCTCAAGTCGTTCTAGCCTTCAGAGCTAGGATCGTAGAGTAGAGGATAGTAATTCTCCGGGCTTCTTTTATTCATAAAGGCAGGTAGAGGAGTCAGGGGGGTTGACGTAGTTCTTGGCTTATTCAAACGGAAAAGCCTACTCTTAAGGGAAGAGAAAAGGGAACAACAACTGCCCCAAACCCGCTCCTTGAAAGAATGCTGTGCATCTAGTATCCAGGGGGTGGGAAATGTGTCTGTGGATGAACGAAGCAACGCCTCCCTGAATCTCAAGGAGAAACACTGCTTGTGGTCTGTCATAGTTTCTAGCATACTCTTGAAATAGTTTCTGTCCCAACACGTGAATGCCAGCGCCACTTCTTGCAAAGACTTTCCTCTGATCCCACCCGTAGACCTTCCAGCTTACTATCTGTCCTGTGAAGCATCACTGTCAGAAAAAGGACACAGCCCTCTGGGGGAAATGAAGCCTTGCTCTTCTCATCTGAAGAGCCAAAGATTATTTGTGTGTGAGGACCCCAGTTCAGAGAAGATCTGTGGTGACTAAACTTGGAGAAATGACTTTTCAGATTTTAGCAGACTCCCTTTTACCTTCCCGTTCTAGAGTCTAGATACTTCTGATGGGTCTTTGCTTTATCTTAATGATCAAGATCTGATGTCACCAAGAGGTCAGAAGCATACTCAAAAAAAGAATATTTAAATATTTTCCGATTGGAAAATTACCCTGAAATACCTTTATTATATTTCCAAGCCGTACATGATCACAGGTGCTTTGAGTCATGCTGCTGATTCCAGGAAGGTGTTTGCACAAGTTGAGAAAGTAAAAGGGGCCAGTCGACACATGCTGTAGCTGATGGCATTGTCTTCTTGGAAGCTAAGGCCCCCTTGCCTTATGCACATAGGGCTGCTGGAACGCCGCTCCTGAATTCATCATAACTATCTCTTCTGAGACTGTATTGATCCCCTCCCCAGCCCCAATCCTTTTGCAAAGACCCAGCAGTAGCCCTCCAGAAATTACTGTTTCACAGACATTCCGAAGGGCTGCATGCGGAGAGCTCAGCCACCATTTTAACCTTGGCATTCCCCTTGAGAGGCTAGAGGATTAGCAGGCCAGGACCTAGAGGAAGGACATGGAAGTGGTAAGAGGACTCAGGGGTCCACAGGGAGATGAGCTAGCCTTGAGCAAGATCGGGCGAGGGGGAAGCATCCATAAACTTCCTTTCCTGTGTTGTGTTTCCCCTCTGTCTCTGCCTGCACGCTGCCCATTGGAGTGCGGGCGTGGCTACGGTCTCCCCAAAGGAAATATTGCAGTAATAAGAGGCACCTACCTTTATTTCGATCTTGATTTCCTTCCCTTCCTTTCTTTCCCCCAAAAGACTTAGGAATGGAAGTAGACAAGCAGAGATTGAATTGGCTAAGGCTGTCAGTTACCTCTTGATTTTCCAGTCTCTGGGGCAAGGGGGCAAAAGACCACCTACTCTAACTAGAAATCCTAGACCTGTATTCATTCAACAACTTTATATTACTCTGTACATTGTGTTCAGATAAACCATGAAAATAAGTGATTTCTAGGACTTGGCGCATAGTCTGTGAACTGATCTGCCTGTGTCTCTCATAAATTTTCCATCCGGATGATCAGAGAAGGGCGGAAGTTTTTGAGGCTACGGGCAACTGTGGTCACTGGCTGACCCTGGGTTGTGGGTACGTGGGAACTCTGCCCGGGGCTTCGCGGCCCAGAGGAGAAGAGTTAGCTCTGTGAGGTTGGTGGGAGCTCCTGCTGGTTATTCTTCCATTGGTGCCTCTGCTTTAACCAAGTTGGCAGCGTTTTATCTTATCCAAACAGAGATACGCAGCAAAAGAAAACTAATTTGGGCAATTAGAATTGGTGGTAAATCTGAATTACGCAGGATTTGTTCAGAAAGATGACATTATATTTAGTGTGCACGGAAAGGAATGAGAACTGCTAACACTTTGCTGCCAGGGAGAGGTTCCTCAGAACCTTCCATGATAAAAAAGCTAAGGGTGATTTTCATTAGCACAGTTGCTAAATCAATCGGGGCTGTCGATGTACTTAACAGTTTGTGTTTCTTGAGTCACACGTTTTTGGTGCTTTTGAATGGGCCATTAATTGGCCAAGTCAGGCATTTCTTTTTAAAGATAAATTTTCAGTGTATTCCCGTTCGAGATGCTGCAACATCATATTGGAACAAAATGCCAAATGAATGGGTTGCACTATATAACAAGGCCTTGTCCATCACAATAATTTGGTTCAAATAGTTTGGTCTTATGGAAAAGAACGATATTAAAGGAGTGGTCTAAAACCCTGAGGACCAGCCCAAGGTGGCCTCTGAGAGGTACCTGGGAGGCAGAGGGGAGAGGGGGTACCTGGCGGCTTAAGGCAGTGAGTTCTGTGCCCTCTTGCAGTCTTGCTCATCTCTGTTGCATGTTCAGTGGCTCTGCAGACTGAGGCCCAGCCCACACGGTACAAGGTGAAACACCAAGTACACTTTCAAGGGCAGATGCGTCTTGGAGGTCTCCGAGCACAGAGATGGAGAACGAGCAGTGTATGTGTTGGAGGCACACCGCCTTGCGCTTTTGTAAATGCGTAAAAAATATCTACCGAAGATGGATGGGCATTTGTGGAATCAAGGTACCAAACTTAGAATTAGCTGGGCAGAGCTCGAAGGTCCCGAGATGCGGGAGAGCCCGTCCTTATGAAGTCAGTGCACTTCAAAATAATTAGTCAGTTTTCCTCTGTGGGGGCAAACCGAGAATCTGACGCAGAGTAGAAGAACAGTAAAAGTCATGTGAATCTGGAAATACACCTCTTTTCCAGGCATTTATTTAGCGTTTCCTGGCATTGATTGTTCGTAGACCAGTATTGCAAGAGAATGCACATTTTTTACATAATACTGTGGTTGGAAGCAGTGTTTCCTTACTAGTTCACAGATTATTTCACTAAGTAAGGAATTAGTCAGAAGGCAATTGAAAAGTCTTTTGTTTTCATTGTTCATAAGAGACTCTGGTGGTTTGCCTGCACTTGACATCATTGGTGGGTAGATCTCCCCAGTGGAATTCTTAAAAGAAGGGTCATGAACGTGTGTGAACTTTAGCTCGTCTGTACAGAATGAAGAGAAGTAATCTATTTGGGTAAGCCTCTTCAGTGACCAGCCGTCTAATTTATAATTAATTTATGAGCATGCCCACTCTTCTGGGTCCAGTAAAGGATTCAGAAAGAGACCTTGAGAGCCACTCTTTGAACCAAGACCATAGAACAAGGTTGATTTGGGCTTTCTGGAGTCGTGGTGCTCACCCACCTAGTAATTCAGATAATCTTAGCTGAGCAGAGCCAAAATTATATTAATGCATTAACTGGTGAGTCTAATTAATCTCTCATGCTTTATTGATTGACTGTTATAGGCAAGGGATAAGTCTTGCTCTCGTGGACCAAAAAAGTGCAACTGCAGAAGTGGGCTAGAAAAACAAAACTGAGTTAAATAACCCTCTCTGGATTAACAATATATACCAGTGGTAGATGTTATAACGTACAGGATATGATTAATCATCCCTTGGGAGGTTTAAAGACTTCCGTGAGTTCACCAGACCGAGTTCTCGAAATGCTGTCTTCATTGGAAAAGGCATCGCCAAGGAGGAGGAGGACGGGACGTGTTCGGCACGTGGACAGGAGGCGTGGGAAGCAGAGTTGCCTGGGCAGTTCAGGAGTGACGGAGAGCTAGGACTGGTTGTGAGGTGCAGGGAAAGCAACTCCACCAGGAGGCAGTGAGATAGACTGAAATTTAGATTACCGCTACACGGGGAGGGTCTCACGTGAACAACTCAGAGCCCAATCCCTACGCTAGCAGTATTGCAGCGTGAAGGAGCCTGCTAGAAACGCAGACTCTTGGGTCCCCACCTGGACCCACAGACTCAGAATTCGGGGCTATGTGGTCCAGGAATCTGGGTTTTTAAAGAGGTGTCCCTTTGATTCCCCTGCAGGCCAAAATTTGAAAACCACTACTAACAGAAAGTTTGGACTTTGTTCCAAAAGACAGGGGAGACCCTCTGAGGGCTCTGGAGTAGAGAAGTGGCATGTTCTCTAGGGAGCTAGCAAACTGGGGCCTCGGGGCAGCGGTCCTCCACTTGTACGCTTCTTCAGTGTTCTCGCTTATCATCCTCACTCACCTGCTGGTGCCCACATGTGCCACGAAACCGCTCCAGATTGCCAGTCACGGGACCGTGGGAGCCGAGGTCAGATAACTGCCCTTTGAAGTGGTTTCTGACGGCCGAGGGCAGGTCTCGTCTGGGTAGCGATGTGGTGCTCCTCTATGCCATATTTCTATAAGTAGGGGCCTTACTGTAACCTGTGTACTTTGCTAAAAATGATTTAACAATCACAAACACTTAGATGGGGTTTTACAGTTTAAAACACAGTACGATGGACTGACTGGATCTGTGTCTATCACTGAGCCACATGCAGCCACTGAACGAAAAGGTTTGTGAATGAAAAATTAAATCATTTCCTTAGCAGTTTGGCTTTGTTTTGCTTTGTTGTTTTGTTTTGTTTTTCTGGACCAACCACCTGTAGTAAGGATAA
>CM053610.1:54194137-54263723 GCA_028646535.1 Procyon lotor
AGAGGGAAGCAGTGATGGCTGGAAGGGAGGGGGCTCAGAAGAAGGTAGATAGGGCGGATCCCAAGAGGCCATCAGGCATAGTAAGGAGTTTTCTATTTATTCCAAGAGTAATAGGAAGCCCTTAAAAGAATGCTCAGTAGAAAGAGAGGAGGGAAGGGGATGGGTTACACTCAGATTTTCACTTCAGCAGGGTAACTGGCTTTGGCGTGATCCACATTTGCTGGGAGGACTGGACAGTGTGGGGGGCACTGGGAAGAAGGCACTCGGCAAGAGTCTAGACGGGAGGTGAGAACTACATGGACAAGAACGGTGGCCATGAGCTCAGCACGGACAGACATAGACAAATAGGGCAAGTACAGAATGGTCCAAAAGCATGGAACGGAGAAGCAACAGGACTCGGTGATGCATGGGAGGGACGAGGGGGAGGGAGGTCCTCACAGTCGCCGTCAGGGCTCTGACTTGTACACGGGCACCCTGGATGAGGACCGCTTTGCTGGTGGGGAGGAAATTACCGAGTCAGTTTTGACCCTGTAGGGTTGAGCGCTCTTGTGGCGTCTGGAGGGAAACGTCCGAAACACGGTCGGATAAAGGGGTGCACGACTTGGAGGGGAAGTCTGGCGCACAGGTTGACATTCGTGGGTCACCTGTGCCCAGCGAGGTGTGCTAGACACTGTGGGTATGGAGGACACCACTCAGTGAGGACACAGCGAGGAAGGGGGGCCCTAGAGCCTGGCCCGAGGGACTCCAGCACCTGATGGCTGGGGAGAGAAGCCCACACGAGTGGACCTGAGACCACCTGCCCGAGACATGGGGAGGAAACCAGCCCGAATGCCAAGGGAGCCAAGTGCTCTTTGCAAGAGGAGGTGCTCAGGGGAAAATACTGCTGAAAGGACCGGAAGTGAAGACTTGGTGATGGTTAGCAGCTCTCCTGCCATCAGTGACGATAGGGTGAGGCCACCTTCAGGGGGCTCCTGTTGTGAGCCAGGCACTTTAACATTTAATCTCACCCCATAAGACATCCAGAAGGCCCATCCTCTGTCAAATCGAGCACAGGGAGGAAGTCATTTGCCTGAGCTCAGGTAGCCGGTGACCAATTTCGGTGCGAGCTCTTTTTTGTCACTCCACAGACCCTGTTCTTCTTAAATGCTGTGTGTCTAGGGGCGGTGGACTCAAAAGCAGCCAGCAAACAGAGAGGGGCGTGTGTGGAGAAGAGAGGTTTCCTCCTCCCGAGAGCTTTGGGCGTCTTCCACGCACAGCCGAGGAAATGCGGCATCGCTGCCGAGGCACACGTCGGGGCCGCCGCCCACAGGAGTGCTGGTTCCTGGTGCTGGGGTGCAGATCAGGGCAGTGCTGGTGCGTGAGGCAGCCACACCTGCCATGGGAAAGCCTTGCCCGCAGCACCCCGGGGCCGTGGTTCTCAGAGTGGGGTCTGACATCACCCAGGAAAGAGGCCGCTTCTCAGACTCACCACCCCAAGTCTCCCGAATCGAAAACTCGGCGGAGAGGGGCAAAATCCGTGTGCTCACCGGTCTACGTGTGATTCCAGGTCTCAGGCTCGAAAACCCGTCTTCTTGGGGGATCCTTGTAAACAGACAGAAAATCGGAATGGCTTCCAATCTGAGTATCTGTCAGACGCCTAACACCTTGGCAGAACCCAGAGGCAAGAGTGTTTCTGAACCCGGGCTGCACACAGCAGGCCCACGGGGAGCTTTGCACACGACCGATGCCCGAGGCCCACCCTCGGAAACGCTGGTCTCGCAGGGCTGGGGTCAGCCTGAGCGTTTGGACGGGGAATGGGTGATGGAGGGAACGGCTGGCGAGGGAGCCCATGTACTTTTGAGTCCAGAATCGTACTCTGGGGAGAAAACGGGGCAGGCTTTGAAGGGGACGGGAGACAAATGGAAGAGAAGCTAGACCGTAGGCCCTTTGTGAGTACCGGTGCAGCTCGAATGAATCTGGAGACTGTTGGGGCAGAAGGTAGTCTGAATTCATAACAGTTCTTAACAATGGACTTATTTTCAAAGTGATGCCAACAATAAATATACTATCAAAGCTGCTTCATGACTAAAGAAGGCTCACGATCACCTCCTGCCAGCTTCACTTAGACTCTGTCTATATGTTAAGCATGTGCTGACCTCCCCGGCCTCCCTGTTTTCCCTTTGCTCTGAGAACCTTCCTCTCCCACCCACCCACTCAACCCCCACCCTCGGCCTTCTCACCCTGTCCCCAAATCCTGGGATTTGTTCCTGCCCCCCACCCCTGCCTCCCTGTTGTCTCAGACCCTAGCTCTGTCCAGAATCCTCCGTGGCCCCCAGTTTAGAGAGGCCCCCTTTCTCTTGCCCTTTAAGACACTCTGCTCCTGTTTTGTTTTCTTCATTCTGCCCATTTCCCCATGTCCACCCGTGGCTCCTAAGTTCCTCAGGGACAGTGCTGGCTTGACGTTCTTTGCCTCCCGCCCAGCACAGCACCCCACAACTTACAGGCTTAGGAAATAGTAGTCAAGAAACTGCAAAAGTGAATTTCCATCCATCTGCTTCATGCACTGGCACAGAGTGCAGGTGAGGAAGGCCCCTCCTCCGATGAGGTATGAGTGTGGGTCATTCAGAGGCCACCTGGGGGAAAGAAGCCATAGGAAATGTGATGGGAGTTGGGATGGATGGGAATCCCAGTAGGACCATCCTCCAGAGTGAAAAGTGGCCCTCAGAAGGGGCCACAGAAGGGGCATTCGCAGCCTCAAGAGCCCGTGGGACTGTGAAATAGTTTCCCAGGACTGCCTTCACACATTACCACCAACTGGGGGCTTAACAATCTGAATCTGTTCTCTCATGGTTCTAGAGACCAGAAGTCTGGAAGCAGTGTCACTGGGCCGAAATCAAGGCGTCCCCAGGGCCCTGTTCTCTCTCCAGGCCCTCAGGGGGAGAGTCCGTCCTTGCCTCTTCTGGCTTCTGGTAGCCGCCATGTTCTTTGGCTTGTGGCCACAGCACAGTCGCTGCTTCTGTGGCCACGCTGCCTTCTTCCCCCTTCTCAAATCTACCCCCTGCCTTTCTCTTATAAGGACACCTGTGATTGCACTGAGGACCCACCCTGGTGATCCACAATAACTTCCCATCTCAAGATCCCTACCGTAATCACACCTGCAAAGTCTTTTTTTGCTGCCTCAGGTAACACTCTCACGTGAAGGGATTAGGACATGGAAGTCTTGTGGGGAGCCATCATCCAACCTACCGCACATGTAAAGGTAACTGGAGCCTCCAGAGGGACAGAGACTTGTCCAAGGACACACTTCAGGGTCATCACAGAAATCAAAGACCCAGGTCTCCTTTCCATTTGGGGCTTCCTCCGCTAAACTAAGCTGATGTTCATAAAAGTAAAACAGAGAAAGAGATTTAAAATAAGGCCTCCTACCCTAATCCGTGTGCTGTCTGGATTATGTCTTCTGTCTGGATTGCGTGCTACCAGGAGTTAGCCGTCTCTGCACATTCTTCCCCCTTGAGTTCGGGCTCAGGAGATGCTCTCTGGCCTGTATGGGCAGCAGCAGTGGGATCACCTAAATGGCATTTTCTGCTCTCCTTTCAGGACCGCCTCTTCTTCGTCATGGAGTACGTAAATGGTGGTGACCTCATGTTCCAGATTCAGCGCTCCCGAAAATTCGACGAGCCTCGTTCCCGGTTCTATGCTGCAGAGGTCACGTCAGCCCTCATGTTCCTCCACCAACATGGAGTCATCTACAGGTAGCTCTTCCCTCCCCCTGCCTCCCCTGACAGCGAAAAAATAAAGAACTCTCCAGATGCTCGAACTGACTTTGGCCCCTGCCCAACAGGTCTCCTAGCAACCCGCTTTAGATTAGTTGTTTGTTCTGATTTGCTTGCAGAAGACTTTTTTGGGGGCTGTTTATCACTGCGAATGTTAATATTTGAATAGCCTCAGGAGATCTGACCCACTGTTTGTGCCAGTTTTGATTGAAAGCCCAAGCACAACATTTTAAAGGCTTGGCGCCAAGCGACCTTGGAATGACCTTCATTTCTCTCTCTCCCCACCCTCTTCCTTCAACATCAGGGCACTCTCTTTACTTTTTCCTTCTGTGCCATGGACTTCCTCCCCTTCCCAACCTCTTGCCACTTCCTGAGTTTGTTTGGCTTAGTTGTCTCCAGCAGATAGAATCAGAGGAGAAGGAGTTGCCCAGGGGTCCCTGGGTTTATGATTCGAGGAGGAAGGGGAGGAGGGGAAGGGAGCTAGACGACATCCAACAGGAAGTTACTGCAGATCATCCAGTCCCTCACTGCCGCCCTGTCCCCCTTCCAAGAAAACATAGAACACACACACACACACACACACACACACACACACACACACACTCTCTCTCTCTCTCTCTCTCTCTCTCTCTCTCTCTCTCTCACACACACACACACACACACACACACACTGATTTTCCAGTAAGGGAGCAGGGCTATTTACGCAGGCTCTTCTGTGAGGTCAGGAATTCTGGGAGGAGTAAATATTTATAATTAGCAACAAGGACGCCGAAGTTCCGTAAGGTTTTCTCAATGACTGTCAATTTCTTGACTTGGTTTTTGCCCCCTCTGCTGCCCCACCTTTTCTCAATTGGGTAGAAGAATAAGCGGGCTGGGTTGCACCCAGAACTTAGTCACTAGACCCTTCCTGACCCTCTCCTGGGAGCTGTGCTCTGACGAAAAGCTCGTTGAGGAGCTCTGACCAACCCCCATCCCAGGCTTCCTTTTTACTGATGACTCTTAGTTTCCTCCGGTATGTGTCTTCTCTGCTCAGAAGTAGTCAGGGCCTCCTCCCGGGCCTCCATAGTAAAATCCAGACTTTTCAGCCAGGCGGTCATGGTGCTCCACATCCCGCGTCCCCTGCATTGGCTTCCTATTGCCGCGTAACAAAAGACCGCAGACTTAGGGGCTTCAGACAGCAGCCATTTATGAGTCCCCTGTTTCTGTGGTCCCGGGGTTCAGGCATGGTGGGTGGATGCGGGGCCTCAGCTTGGGGTCTCGCTGCCGCGATCACAGTATGAGTCAGGCCGCATGCTCGTGTGAAGTTTGGGGTCCTCGTCTGAGCTCACGAACCGGTAGGCAGGACTGAGCTCCTTGCAGCAAGTGGCTAGCTTCTTCAGGGCCGGCCAGAGAGACAGCCTTTCCTGCTGGGAGTCTCTGACTCCAGGGAAGGCTTGGACTCTCTTTTGACAGGATCACCTGATTAGATTAGGCCTACCTGGGACAGTCTCCCTTTTGTTTAGCTCGAATGATTAGGGACCTTCATTATATCCGCACAGTTCCTTTGCCCTGTAATGTCACATTATCTTCATGGTGACACGACATCGCCTTTTCCGCATTGTTCTGGCTTCCCCCCTCCTCAGGGAGGGGTTATGGGGTTACACCAGAGTGGGACTCACTGGGGCTCCGCTTCGGTGTCTGCCACATTCCAGTGCTCCGTTCTCTCCCTGCTCCCCACAGCACCTTGTTTTGAACCAGCTCTTCTCAGGCCCACTGGCCAGTTCCCAGCTTGCCTGTGCTATGCCCTCCTGGCCGTCCTCTGTCCGGCCCAGAGGCCTCCCGCAGGACCGCCTGCCCGCACAAAGCCTGGCCCCACTGCCAGAGCAAGTTTCTCCACACCCACGCTTCCGTCCGCAATTGGGGAACGAGCGGGGTTTGAGACTTCCGTTTGCTGCACCTACCACTGTCCACGTCGTGTTAGCGTTAGGCATCCCTGTGGGTCCTTCACGGAGTTGCAGACTCCTTTAAGGACCACTTTTTTGGTTAAACCCCTCAGTCATTTTATTTTACATGCTCCTCTTATCTTCCGCGTAGTACGTAGTCGACAAGTGACCGTTGACTCCGATTAGCTTAAATCCCTAATCCCTGCCCCCCCCCAAAGCAGCTCACAAGTCCGTTTGAGATACAGGAGTTAGGTGTGGGAAGAGCTCACCCACACTCCAAGGCCGTGCCCTGTCAGGTGCCCATGAAGGAGGAAGGACCGCCATCCTTTGCAGTGTCATCGCCATTCCGTCCCTATTACAGTGGGTGCAGCCATCCAGTTTCCTGGTGGGGACTCAGAGCCTTCCCTGAAGTAGCTTCCCCAAGGCCCTCCTCCATCACTGGCAGACCGAGGAAGCCTAAGTGACTGATCAGCAAGCTCACGCCGTACACCGTGACATCCGTCACCTTGCCTTTTCAAAAGTCCAAGTCCAAACTCTTCGGCTTGTCATCCCAGGTACTGCAAAACTCACCCTTCCCTTACAGGTCTGCCTCTCCCCTTTCTACTTCCCTCTCATCACACCTGTCAACACTTTTGTTCTGGTGGCTTCTAGGAGCCACACTTTCCCCTCTCCCCTGCCCCCCGACACTCCTTCCCACCTCCCTGAACATTCCTCCTCAATCGCTGTGTCCCCTGCCCCGGCTGCTGCTCCCCTCCAACCTCCATTCTCTAAATGCTGCTTTTCTCCAGGGCCTCCCTCCCTTCCTCCTCCTCCTCTAAATACACTGCCCGAGCAATTCCAACACATGCGTGCTTTCAGAGGTCTCCTGTGTGCCAGCGACCCTGTGTCATTACATTCAGCCCCCAGTTATCCTCAGAACCCAAACAAGCTCTCTCCTCCAGACCTGTCTCTCAGGACTCGACCTCGGGAGCCTTCTGCCTTCTTCCTAGATGAGCTTATAGTCATTGACGGACTTGAGTCCCTTGCTGCCTCTTGGTTCCCTGCCCTCCTCTCTGTCCTCCCCCCTGCACAGCTGCCCGGCATTCTTTCAAAGCACATAGTGGTCACACGCTCCTCTTTTTAGCCTCCTTCCAACTCCCTCGTGCCCCGGGCCTGCCGTGCACAGCTGTGTGGTCTGCGCACAGCGCAGGAGCGAAGGGTGCAGGCAGTGAGTGGCAGACCGCGTCTTGGCCGGCTCTGCTGCTGTGGCTGGCTGGCTTCAGCCCAGGGAAGGGGTGCTTTTTCTACCCAGTGGAGGCGGCTTATTGTGTCTCTCACAAAGACACGGTCTGTGACAACGGGGCCCTGGTGGCCCCCAGTGATCCTGTGACCCTCATCACTGTCCCCGCCAACCATATATCCCACCCTCTAGGTGCTCCAGAGGGTGGGATTCATTTCTCGGAGCCTTTGTACCCCTGTCCCTGGAAATCTCTTGCTCCCAACCTGGGTCTTGATCAATGAGTGGTTCCCAGTTCACGTCCATGTTCTAACTGCCTCAGAGTCCCTGGTTTAAATGGCACGGAGATTCCATAATACCAGAGGAGGGGAAATCAATAAGGATATTGGTGAGGAAAAAAAAAAAAAAACCCCGAATTTCTGATCGCTGAGGCTGCATGGTGTGCACCTGGGGAGGGGGGTCACTATCCTATCTACTGTTGCATGTGCTTGAAGGTTACCGTAATTATAATATCTTTTTTTGTTAAAAAAAAAAAAAATAGCAATTCCAGAGCAACATTCTGGAGTTTTTGATTCAGTAGGTCTGGAGTGGGGCTCAGGAATCTGTATTTTTTGAAAAATGTTCCTCAGGTGACTTGGGGACCAGAGATGGAGAAAAATTCTATTCTACCTCTGGGACTGTGTGAAGCCCCCCTGCTCATGTGAGGCTGTCCCTGACCACCCAGCCTGTCCTGGGGATCATGCCTTCCCTCTGTACCAGGCATTTAGCAGGTTCCCTTTGCAAAGCTCCTGTTTTTACTTAAGATCCCTGTTCTGTGACTGAGAACTCCACACCGGAGTGCTTACCTGGCTGGCCTAGAACAAGAGCCTGCTTATAGTATGTGTTCACTAAATACTTGTTCTTCTAGTCTCTGATGCTCCAGAGCCTTCCAGCCCAGTGGGTCGCTCCTCCCCTCAGTGTGTACTTCTTAAAGTCCGTGTTGGAAGCATTCCTAACTCCTTGACCCTAAAAGCCCCCCAGTTCCTTCATAGGTCTCATTTGATTGGTTAATGAGGATGCTAGGATCTCTGTTTCCCACGTTGCTCTGCATTAGGTTGGCACAGAAGAGGGCGAAGGGCAGTGTGTCTACGGCTGGCTGGTGGGGGAGGGCTGTGGTGCAGACCCTGAATGTGTCTCCACCTCTCTGCCCCTGGCTGTTCTGAACCCCGGGCAGAGACGGTGTTTTGTGTGATACAGGGGCTTATTTAGGAGATTGGCAAGGCCAGGTTTTGGAGGAGGAAGCTGATGGCTGGAGTGGAGATGGAATTTTCAGCCTTCCTGCTGGAATTGATACACACACTCATTAGCAGCTAATTGGCCTGTGTTCAAGAATGAAGGAAAGCAGTCATTTCTCTGGCTGGTGGCTCACACTTCAAGGAGAGCCCACGCTGACAGGCATGGCCCCGTTTCTTCTGGTCCTCGTCTGAGTCAGGTTCCAGCACCACGCAGCCCAGGGCACCGTCCATCCATCCCCTGCCCCGTGTTCCTGGAATCTTCTCTGTGCTTCGACAGAAGCTGGCACTGTGTGTCCAGCCTTGGCTTAAATAGAAAAACCTCTTCCCTCCTTTACCATCCCACCCCGCCCCTACACGCAGTGAGAGGTAGAGGTATTGAGGGGTAGGCCTTCCTTAAGAGTGGGTTCAGAGAACTTTCTCTTCCTCCCATCAGGCTCGCTGCCCGTCCATTTTCCTCTGAGCCGCTCAGCTGGAGAAGCTGGCTCTCCGAGAGCGCCCCTCTGTCTGTGCAACATGAGAGAGAGAGAGACGGCGTGATCCGCCTTAGACAGAGAGGACAGCCAGGGGCCCTGAGGAAGATAAGCAAAGGCTTAGCAGTCAGGAATGTATCTCTGTTCTTTTGGAGTTCAGAAGTCAGGACCCCTGTGACGGAGGGTGGTAAAGAACGTGGCCTCAGTCACACTGGCCAGGCGTCTTAACTCTCCGTGCCTCAGTGTCCTCACCTGCAAAATGGGAATAATAGTTGTACATACCTATCTCATGAGGTTGTGGAGATGCCGTGACTTAATAGTTCCAAATAATTTTGAATAGTGCACACCACACAGGAGGTCCTCAGTGAAGGTTAACTATCTTATTGTATCTTGATTTCTATTAAGACGGATTGAAAGAACATTGGAGATCTTTTATCCAGCCCGAGCTCCAAAAGGGATTCCTGGAATCAGGTCAGAAGAATGAATTCCTTTCTTCTTTCTTAGAAAATTTAATTCCTTTTTTTTTTAATTATAGAAGTGGTAGTCCGAAGAAAAATAAAAGTGTAAGCAGCAGAGAAAAGTAGAAAGTCAGTTTTCCCTTCACCAACCTTAGAAACACCTAGGGTAAAACGGTTTCCGGAGAATCCTTCGAGGACTCTTCTTGGGCAAGTTCCTGAACCTCTTTGTGACTGGCCGCCATTGACCTGGAGCTCAGACAAGGCCTGCATTGTGTCCGGCATGCAGGAGCGGAGCGTTAGCGCTCCAAGTCAGACTGAGGAGGCCCAGGTGAAGGATCAGAAAGCCAGTGGGGAATGACAAGGCATTTTCCTTCTGGGAAGGCTCATTAATGATTAACATCTCACGTGGAGCCCTGAAATATGGTCTTTATCTAGCACAGGGGAAGTTATGACTTCTCCCTTAATTTTTCAGAACTTTCCATCTTCAGTGAGCTGTCACCACCCCTCCCCACCAGCCATCCAGTCCTAGGGACCTGCTGTGCACCTGGTGGCCTGAACTGGGGGCAGTGGGGAGCCCTGAGGAGAGAGGGGTGTCTGCTCTGGTCCATGCTAGACCCCTCTGTACTCAAGAGGTGCCTAGGAAAGGCTTTCCTTATTGACGATCATGTTTCTAAAAAGTCAGTAAGAAGGAAGAGCATGGAATAAAGATTTAGACAATACCTCCAAGGACCTAACAAGCCTGGTCTTCAATGCCTTGTCCTCAGTGAGACGGGAGGACAAAGCCAAGAAGGGGTGGGGGGAGGGGGGGCTTAGGAGGGGTTTCCCTGGATGGAGCTGGAGACGTACTGAGGTCCGTGGCTATGGTCTGGACAACACACATGGAGTTGTGATACAAATTGTAGCCTGTCTTCCTGCTAGTCCGAGAGGGAACGCGTGTGCCTAGCTTGCGGAATGACAGCCTGCCTCCATCCCTGGGATCGCCTCCTGCCATTGACACAATTCGGCATTTCCTGACTTGGGGAAGGGCACTAGTTAAAAGACTGTGCTAACAAGTGGAAGGTCTAATATTTAGATTCCTATCTTCTTTCCCTCCATTCTCAATTTATCTAATGCTAATAAAAGCAGAGGAGGAGGAAATGGAATGATTTCTTCCTTCTTCCTTCCTTCCCGGGCTTCTATGACTTGTCCTCGGAAGATCACTCAGGACGCTCTGGGATCTTCTCCCCCACAGAGCGTTACCCTCCACTGTCAGGAGTCCTCCAGCCGTTCTGGAACATGATACTGTGATATAACATGCCTGAGGATGTAAGGGCTGAGTGTGTAAGGGGAGGGTGTCGGGAGTCTCCAACGTTAGATGAAGCGGGGCTCAGAGTGATCTAAACCAACTCCATTTTCTAGATGCGGAACTCGAAACCAAAACTGGGCAGGAACTCACCTGGGTTTACACAGCGAGGTACTATAAAGCTTAGACGTTATCTTAATCAAAGATATGCACAGAGATAAAGAGTCAAACCATTCCACAGGGAGCTTAAATAAATAAAAAGCTGGTTTCTGCCCTCCTTCCCACTCCCACCCATTTTCCTCTTCCCCAGAGACCACTATTTTCAGTTTTTTGAAGCTAATGCTTTTGATACAGACCTCTGTTTTTCTGACTAACGTGCTTTTATGGTTACTTTTGTAAAACTTTATTTTAGGCATTATATAGTGACTCTCCACTGTGCAAGTGACAGTTTACTTCTCTGCCCCTACTCCCACTGCCCCGTGACATCCACTCTCCCGTCCCAACCTCCCTTCCTTTCCTTCCTCTCAGTGGAGTTTACTGTAATTATGGTTAAATGAATATACATCATATGCATTGTTGTGACTGTGAAGTACTATTTGGGGGCACCTGGGTAGCTCAGCCAGGTGAGTGTCTGCCGTCGGCTCAGGTCATGATCTCAGGGTCCCGGGATGGAGGCCTGTGGTGGGCTCCCTGCTCCTCAGGGAGTCTCCCTCTCCCTCCCCCACAACCTCGTTCATGCGTTACGCACTCTCAAATAAATAAATAAAATCATTAAAAAAAAAAAATACTATTTGGGACTAAGCCATGTGGTAAGCTATAATTACTTTTCCGATACCTTGTCTTTGTTTTCCCTGGAGATGATAATTATCTCTTTGTTTTCTACGTGGTTATTAGTTCAGCGTGAACTCTACAAATTATCCACAACTCCCTGCAGGATGGTTCAGTGCAACTCTGTCAACTTCATGTTCATGGGTAGCTCTCTCCTGGAGCCCTTACTGCTGTCCTCAGGCTTCCTTTGGCCTCTCTCTTCTGTGAGAGCTCCTGTCCCTTGTATCCCACATCTCTTTCTCAGTACGCTCCCTTGATGTGGTGAAGCAGTGCTAGCACTTCTTGAGAAGGATGGGCAATACATTTTGAGCCCTTCCTTTTATGTGCAAAATCATCCTTATCTCCCTCTCAAACTTGGTGAAGACTTGGGCTGGGTGTGGAATTCTAGATTGAAATCCATTCTTACTCAAAACTTGACGGTATTGTTCCATTGCCTTCTAACTTCCAGTGTTGCTGTTAAGAAGTCTGAAACTATTTCAGTTCTTGATCCCGTTGTACGGATCTATTTCTTTTTCCTGGAAGCTTGTTCATTACTTACTATTGATGTGCTGTAGGCCATTTTTCATCCATTGCACTGGGCTCCAGATAGACTTTTTTAATGTAGAAAAACGTGTCCAGTTTTGGAAAATATTTCCTTCTTTAAGGATTCTTTCTGTTCTTTCTTTCTGGAACTGTCACTTGGGTATTGGATTAGTCAACTTGGCCTTCATGGTAAACTAATATGGCTAGCCACATAGTTGGGGAACTCCTGACTGTCAGTACTCTTAGAACTTTCCTCTTAGAGTGTTCAGATTACCCTGGGAAGATTCTTCCAGCATCCTGCCCAAAGGGAAAGGACTTAGCAACCAGTACTGTAGGAGCTACTTGAGGAGGCAGACCTGGAGGACCCTGTTCCCAGGAGACATTGTCCAGAAAATGCCTCCATTTCCAGCTCTGTACCTTGGTGCCTGCCCTCTGCCCCATCCCACCCTGTGTCCAGAGACCTGCTGTTTTTCTTCTCCAGAGAATAAACCTCTGGGGACAGGGAAGGGGCTATGCAGAGTAAAAAAGAGAATCTGAGTTTATAATTGCTTTTCAACTAACTATTTTTCTCTCTCCCCACCTTCATCTCCAGAAGTAACTGTCACTGCAAATTCCTGAGCTTTGGTTGGGGCAGAGGTTGGGAGATTCTATAGCATAAATGTAACCGTTCTTGACTTTCCCCATTGAGGGTTCTCGATTCAGTGCTTTTTTTTTTTTTAAGATTTTTTTATTCATTTACTTAGAGTGTATGCATGAGCAGGGGGAGGAACAGAGGGAGAGGGAAAGAATTTCAGGCAGACTCCCCACTGAGTGTGGAGCCTGACGTGAGGCTTCATTTTCACAACGCTGAGATCACGACCTGAGCTGAAATCAAGAGTCAGATGCTCAGCCAACTGAACCACCCAGGCACCCCTCTTTCTTGGGTCTCTTAAGTTATTAAGCACTCATCCCTTGGCCTTCCAGCTTCCAAAATTGTGTTGCTGTTGTTTCTTCTCTCCTTCTCCCCATCTTTGTGTATTTAGGTATTTGTGTGTAATTTTGGGAAGGAGAGAAAAATAGCTGTGGCCCTTCAAGCTACTCCCTTTGTCCAGAAGTCAATAATAATAATGAAAACCAAAACAATAGCCACAGCAGCAGTGGCAACGACCATGGGGAGCAAGGTCCTTATTTAGCCTTTGCTATAAACCCAGTGCTATTCTGCACCCTTTACACCTATTAACTCACTTAATCGTTACAGCAGCCCTCTCCAAGGGGTTCTGCCATCGTCCATGGGGTTAATGAGCTCCCCGAAGGAGGTGATCCTGCCGGATCCCACCCCGCTGTTGCCACTGTCGGGTCTCCCTGTCCCGTTGCTGCGAGCTGTGATTTCATGTGGGAAGCCAAGCTGTGTGTTGGAGACAGCCCTGAGTTTGGACTCCGAGAACTGCGGCCGGGTCCTGGGTCCACCTCACCCTTATCATGTCTTCCTGGGCAGAATACTTAAACTGCCGGAAAGGTAGTTTTCCCACTCTCCCATGGAACTACCCGGGGCCGTTGTGAGAATCCCGCGAGAAAGCATTTCCAGAAGTGCTAGGTACAGTCCTTGGCTCCTAGGAGGCTCCGTCCGTGTTGGTTAGATGAACGGGGAGTGTAGGGTTGTGGAATCAGAGGACGTGGCGCTGAATTGTGTCCCCTCCAAATTCGTGTGTTGAAGTCCTAATCCCCAATACCCTAGATTGTAGCTGCGTTGGGAGACCGGGCCTTCAAAGAGGTAAAAAATAAAATGAGATCGTGCAGGTGGGCCCTCATCTGATGGGACTGGTGCCCTTCTAAGAAGAGTTGACGAGGACACAGAAATGCATAGAGGGGGCCATGTAAAGACACCAGGAGAAGACCCATTTCCCAGCAGCAGAGAGAGGCCCCAGAAGAAACCAATCCTGCTAGTACCTTAATCTGGGACTTCCAGCCTGGGAGAAATAAATTTCTGCTGAGTCATTGAGTCTGTGGTACTTTGTTATGGCAACCGTAGCAAACTAATATGGAAGTCTCAGGTTTAAGTCCTGACGTTGCCACTTACTAACTGTGTCACCCCGGGCAGTGTCCTAATCTCCCTGAGCCCCAGTGTCCTCGTCTATAAAACGGAGCTGATAATAATGATAAATAAAGCAAGATGGCTGAGCCTGCAGTCTTGGCATACACTGAAAGATTTAAATCAGCTAATGGACACGGAAAGGCCTCTGGAAGTTGTTTGGGGCCCAGTAAGGCCTGCAGAGGTCCAGGCACATGGCAGCGATGATGGAGCCATAACGCCCTTGTTTGAGGGGCACGGGGTGGTGGGTATGTGACGTCATGTCCCCCATGCATGTTAAAGGGCCCCACTAGGGCAGGGCCCCACCAGGGCAGGGCCAGATCTCGGGGCCAGGCACCATTCCAGAGAATGGAGCCTCTTCTTGGCAGTATTCCAGTACTGTGAGCACTCGGGGACCCTGGGACAGGACAAGCAAGTACTGATAAATGCACACGACAATGACCAGTGGGCTGAACAGATATGGTTGCCTCGGAAAGCTGCAAGTCTGACTCTGGGGCCTCAGACTTCTTGTTGGGTTCCATCCATCATGCGGATGGGCATCCATCCACCCCCATGAGCTCCCCACGACACCCCCACCACCCGATCCCTTATGGGACCTGCTTCAGTAAATGTGCTGCCTGTAGAAATGTGCGTTTTGGTGACAAGGGTCATCCTGTTCCTGTACTATGTCATGTCATTGAAGGGCTTGCTAAATATCAAGAGTTTTTTTTGAGGAGTAGTTACTTTTCTGTGGGGACAAGTTTACTTAAATGTAAGATCATCTTGACCCCAAACTGTTTTTGTGCTGTGTGTTACCTGCCAGTAACAGCACAGGGTGACGACGTCACTGGGACATGATAAAGGGGAGGGACAGGGAGAGGCAGAAATTGAGCTTGCTTGGGCCGAAAAGCCGAATTTACATTCGTCTGAGGAAGCCGCATTACTGCTGACCTGATCAGAAGTAGAATTCTGACTCTTCATTGACATCAGAGGCCCAGAGCAAACAGGAAGTTTGGAACCAGAGGGAAATTCCTGATTACATTTGTTTGAGGGTTTCAAACAAAGTTTGAGCTAATAGTATGTGTTCAAACCAAAAGAAAAAAGGAAAAAGAAAAGTGATGGAGGACCTTGTCATCTATTTTTGTATTTCTCATGACGCCTCCCATAGAACCGAGAACCTAGTATGGTGGTCAAGGACTTCTAGGCTCAAGCTCTGTCTTCAGTGTTCCTTAGATATATGATCTTGGGCAAGGAACTTATTTCTCTAAGCCTCAGTTTCTTCATCTGTGAAGTGGGGGTATCCCCTTCCTCAGAAGGATATTGAGAGAAGCAAATACACGTTGACACCCGTAAAGTAATTACGACTGTGTCCGGTACAAAGTTAAGCCCTCCGTAAGTGTTAGCTGCTGTCATTATCGTCATATTATTCTGTTTCCCAAGTGCCCGAGTGAGCAGTTGATAACGTTCACTTTGTCCATCTTGTAAATCTCACCATGAATGGATCCTGCCGGCTGGCAAATGGCTGAAAATGTCTTGTCACGTTAGAGCTTCCAAACAAAGACGAGTCTGAGGCGGTGGGACTGGCCTTAGGAGGAGGGGATTGTTACCTGCTCCTTTATGACTATGATTATTATTAGTTTGTATTATTATTTGATGACTATTGTTCTATGACTGTAAAGCGTGCTCTAGAAAGTAGAGATCTCGGAGTGTGCGTTACTGCAACGTAGTTAGCAGTCGAGCCTGAATCCTTCCGAGGTGTGGTCAGAGGAGTTGGCTTCTTCGGTGACTTTGGCTAATGATTAACCCACTAAAAATGGGAGATATTTTAGTAAACCGTGGGGGGCTCTGCCCCATGGTAAGTGGTGTGTACCTGAACGTCTGAGCTCATCGTGTGGTCTCTGGGGGCCCTGGCTGAGTTCAGGATGGCGCAGGCTGGGCCGTGGGGGTCAGGGTGCCTCACGTGGAGGCCACACGGGTCACGTTTAATTGCCTTTGCTTCTTTCTCTGGTCATGTGGTGACAGGCTGACCATTCCTGCAGATTAATTATGAAACGAGGAGTTGACGCACTCTCTGGCCCAGAAGTCTGCAATCACTCTCCGTTATCAGGATAATGTCTAGACTGCTCCTACCTCTTACCCAAAGCCATCCCCAAGCTGACCCTCTTAACTAGCTTCATCTCTGGGATTTGCGCACATTCTCTTTCTACCCCCGCCCCCATCCCCAGTGCCTCAAGTGTTTCCCCTGCCAGGTTCCTCCTCGAATATCTTCTTGAGTCTGACAGGTGTCCTCGTCGACACATAGCCATACATGCTGTACCCATGTTGCCTCGATCCTGCACAGCGACAGTCACAATAGGACTCCTCCCTTCTTCGCCTTTTCTTGAAACACCGTACCTTCTTTTCCACTGTCTATTTTTTCTAACTCACATCCTTTGAGATTCACTTTCAGCTCACTTCCCCTCTTCCTCCTGTTAACATTGCATCTGTTATATAATAGCATTTCTCACATTGTATTGTAACTGCTTCTTGCTTGAAAGATCTTACAAAGAGAGCGTCCCCTGGTTACGCTAAACTTATGCTTTTGCCCCGTGGCCCTTGATTTCTTGACCGACCCATTCAAATATGTCGAGGAAACATCTCCGGGGAAGTGGGGGAATTTTCTAAACGTATTTGGCCACGGCATGAATTTTCTAACGGACTTCTTGCTGAACCAGCATTTCCCTGGGCCCCTCTTCTGTGTGCTATGCCCCTTCCATGAGTCTTTTTATTCTTCGGTGTCTGTTTCATGACGCGCTTCTGTGGAAGGAACATGGGGCTGGGTACCAGGGGCCAAAACTCTAATAGGCGCTGCCTCAGCCAAGTGCCCTCGGTAGATTCTCCTTTCTGGACCTCAGTTCCCTGTATGTAAGCAGGACTGGTTGATCGAGCTCTGTGACCCTAAGATGTTGGTCTGGGAATGCCAAGAACAGAATCTGAAAATGAAACTCTGGAAAGAGTCTCCAAATGTTCTCAGTGGGGCTCGGGAGGTAACTGAAGCCAAGCAGCAAGAGTAGCTGCGGCCCTTTGGAAGCGTTTAGCGGTGTGGCCCGCGAGTCCCGTGATCCTTTGGAACATGAGACGTAATCAGCAGGTGGTCTCATTCGCGGCTCTTTAAAGACCAGATCACCATGTGTGGGTTCCCCTTCCTAACGTCTGCACAGTCCTTCCTCTTAATCCAAATGAATAGCTTTTCAAGGCTCTGCTATAGCCAAGTTAAATATTTATCCCGGTAGTGAGCAGAGTTCCCTCGAGGGGCTAAAACCCACCGTATGGGCAAGAAGTGGCTAAAGAACGGCGCCGCTTACTTAGAAAGTTGTGGTCCCGTGGGGACTGAAAAGCTCATACCCGCAGATCAAACACCCTCTCAAAAATGGGGCCTCTGTCCGATGAAATTTGCTCCCTTATTAGAAATCTGCTAATGGAAAAGCATTCATCCAAAGGGATTTCTCTTTAGGTTTGTACCTTTTCTTGAAAAGCAACCAAAAAGAAAGGAAGAAAGAAAAGAAAAAAGTCTCTGCTGTTTATAGAGCACTGTGCTTAAACAGATGCTCGTTTCTTCAGTCATTGGTTGTCAAGTCCCATTGGTATGTCAGGTGTAGGACTTCAAGATGCCATGAAAAGGAAAAGACACACATTCTCTGCCCTCTTGGCACCCTCATTTGGGTGGGGATGCCAGATGATAAAACAAACAATAACTGTAAAAACTGATAAGGACGATGATAGGGAAAGGCTAGGGTACTAGGGAGCCACAGAGCAGAGATACCTTGGGTGCTTGAAGAAAGTCAAAGAAGGCTTTCTGGGGGAAGTGACCTCTCCCATAGAGGCCCCATGGGATAAGTAGGAGTTGGCCAGAATGAGAGGATGTGGGAGAGGGAGCCAAGGAGCAGAAACAGAATGTGCAAAGGCTTGGGGTGGGGAAATGCCAAATGTGGGCCTATGGGTTTAAAGAATTTCTACATGCCTGTGTCTCAGACCAGAAAGGGAGGCCTGGTGAGCAACGAGGCTTGAGGGAAGGCCGGAGTCACTGTCCTGAGGGGCCACAGATGAACTGTGAGAAGCAATGTCGCTGCCCAGGGACATGATCTTAGATTATATGATAAGTGGGGGCCGTGGAAGAGGGGCCTACTGTTTAGTAGAACTGCAGAGGTAGAAGCAAGCTTGGAGGTCAGCTCCTCCAGTTCCATCCCTTGTAAATGAAATAAACTGAAACAGAGGCTGTGTGATTTGTCCAAGGGCACTCTTGTCTCTTGGTGACAAAGGCAAAATCGTTAGCTGGGGTGTATTTTGATGGTGTGTGATGATAAGCCGGCTTTAAACAGCAATACGTAATCTGTAGCTGAACGCTGTGGTGTAAATATCGCCCACGTGGTCTATTTCAAACTCCCCATGTTTAACCATCGGCTCACAAAATTCTTGGGAGTTGAACAGTCTGGTTTGTGAGCCAGTACGAGCCAGCAACAGCAGACCAAAGGGAAAGCTGACTTTGGGCGCCTCTGCCCAGCTCTGTGAGCAGTGACATTTTGCTGGTGGTTTGAAATCAGCGGTGGAATTCAGCAAATGCTACAAATCAAGGTTTGCTTCCCTGGAGAGCCGTTGTTAAACACTGACCAGCACACTGGTGTGAAAGAGATCTGCAGTTTGGGTTGGGGAGTGGCGTTCAGGTGCCCCGCATTCTTACTGATTTTCCGTCCACTGGATCTATCACTGGAAGGGGCCATTTGTCCATTTCTCCCTTCAGTTTTGGTTATCTTTTGTTCTAACAATTTTTCTGAGCTCTAATTCACCCCAGTGTATAATTCACCCACTGCAAGTATACAAATCAATGTTGTTGATGCGGCTGCTGCTGTTTTTTTGTATCTTCACACATCGCACACATTTCCATCACCCCAAAAAGAAGCTTTGTTCCTTTAAACCGTCGTTCCCCCAGCCTCCCACCCCTCACCGCCAGCCCTGGGCAACCACTTATCTACCTTCTTTCTCTTGAGATATTTCGTATAAACGGAACCATACAAAACGTGTTTTTTTGTGACTGGCTTTCTGGATGTTTGCAAGGTCCACCCCTGTTGTAGCACGCATCAGTTCCTCGTTCCTTTTTTGTGGCTGGATAGTGTCCCATTGTAGGAATAGAGCACTTTTTGTCTATTCATACATCAGTTCACAGGCTCTTGGGTTATCCTCTTGCCGCTGTAAAAATTGCCATACCAGTCTTCGAGTGGTGGACCTAGGCTTTTATTTAGCTCCACTCTGTACCTAGGAGTGAACGTGCCAGGCCAAATGGCACAAATGTTTAACTTTCTGGAGAGCGTCCCATTTTCCAAAGTGGCTGCGCGCTCTTACGTTCCCACCAGCAACATACGGAGGTTCTAACTTCTCCACCCCCTGGCCAGCACTTGTTATCGGCTGGCTTTTTCATTATACATCCGAGCGGCTGTGACGTATATCCCGTTGTGGGTCTGAGTTCTCTCAGTTTTTGCCTCTACTTTGATACTCTGTTGTTCGGTCTGCACCTGTTTGGATTTTAGGTCATCTGGAAGAATTGACCCCTTGGTCACTACGTAATATGCCTCTTTCTTCCTGACAATTTTCCATGTTGTGATGTCTGCATTGTTTGAAACTAATACAGGTAATCCAGCTTTCTTTTAGCCAGTGTGAGGACTCAGTATTTCTTTCTCCATCCCTTTCTATTTGTTGTTTTTTTAAATCCACCCCAAAATCTCTATCCTTTAATTGGTATATTCAGATTATTTTTCTTTGGTATGTTCAGGAACTGATATTTGCCATTTTTCTAACTATTCATTACATTTGTTCTTTGTTCCCCTCCCTTTTTCTGTTTTTTTTTTGACTGAAAATAACAATTGTCAATTTTAGTTTTAAGATGCGTCATCAAAATTATTAAAATATGGCAAGGGGAGGAGTGTTTGTTCTAGAATCTATGAAAAAGGTCATAATAGCCCCTTACAAGGAGGTTGTGGGGCTTACATAGGACATTTATCAAAGCACTTAGCCCAGTACTGGGTTTGGCAGTAAGCACTGGATACTAAGCATTACCATAGTTACTGTGCTGGTGCTATCCAATTACTTTGTGGACCACAGCTGACTGGGACACCCGAGTTCCATTACCGCACCACGGTTGAAAATAATTGCCCTAAATACATAGAAATGTAGACCTGGACTAAGTTTTTTTGTTGTTTTTTTGTTTTGTTTTTGTTTTTAAGTCACTTATTGAGAATATGTTCTCTCAACTTGCTCTGTAGTCCACAGTTAAACACAGATCTCTGAGGTCCGACAGCCCAGCATTTGAATCCCACCAGACTTGTCACTTACAGATGTTTGACCTTGGGGAATTTCTAAGCCACTCTAAGCCTTAGTTTCCTTATTTGTCAATAAATGCTTCTATCAATGCCTTCCTCATAGAATGTGGTCAGCACCTAGCCAGATGCTCAAAACGTAGATATCATTATTATCAGTTGTCATATCTCTTCCTCTGAACCAAATGCTCCCTGTACCTCAATCTCCCTTTTTGAGCTGGAAACTCTAAGCAGGACCTGAGGAAGGCAGAGGACGCATAGAAGGATTTAAACATTAGCAGGAGAAGTGCCCTGAACCGTAAAGATGGATCTCTCCAGCTAGACGTGGCAGTTGGGAAAGGGAGTGGGGCTGTTTCCTGGCCTGCCTTGTGGAGGGGTTGCCTCTCAGCCCTGGACAGGGGTAGCTCTGGGGCAAGAAGAGATTCCTGGCTGATGCAGGCAGCAGAGGCGACAGGCCAGTAACCACCCTTCTCACGTCTACCATAAAGCTGTGAATCTTGATGGAAGGGCAGCTATGTATTCATCTCATTCCCAGCTATTGTGGGGACAGGTGATTGTCCTTCATCTCTGCAGTTTTCACCTCAAGAATATTCTGGATACTGCTGGTTATTCATTTTTTTTTACTTGTTTGCTTTTCATATATATTTATATTTATAACTTACTATAATATAAATAAATATGAATTATATTTATATTTAATCTATACCTATATAATTTTTCCCAAATCTGTGGTTTTGGTTTATGGGAATGAATCACCACCTCTCTCTTCATTCCCCAGACACATTTTTAATGTCTGAACAACTAGCAGGCTGGCCTTTGGACCCAGATGAGCAGGGAAACGTACATTCAGAGAAAAACTCTATAGTGCTTGGCTCCGTTTCTGCTTGGCCCAGCAGTGATGGGCATGTCAAATAGCATAGAACTAAACACATGCAGACCTAGGCCTGTCCAAGAGGAAATTTCTATGCCGGGCCTAGTTTTTTGTGGTCAGGGGGCTTTGTTCATGATTTTTCTCAGTTAGGGCTGCAACCTCCTAGAAGCTGGGCATCACCTGGCCAACATAGCTGGAAACAGTATTACCCTCCCGGTGTCCAAGGCTTTTAGAAGAATCTAACACTGTTTCCCTCAAGAGAGCCTCTTTACTGCATTTTATGATTCAGTGAGAATTTTGTGATGTAATGACATGAACTTTTAAAATATGATGAATTCAAATGTAAGCCAAGAAAAAGGGAGGATTTGAAGAAAAAGGGTTTGGGGCATTAATAATGTATATTTAGGGATCCCTTTTCTCAAGATCGTGTGTTCTAGAAGATGGCAGGAAATCCCATCCCATTGACCTGTGCTGGTGAGGCGATATAGGGACAGCTTTGTGAGGCCTTCCAGCCTGTCCTGAGTGGCCCTCCACGTGGAGCTCACTCTGGAGAGTTTCTCCATCTGGTGTCCTTCCTTGACCACAGCGGAGTGCGAGCCTCAGTTGTAGGCCCCGGAAGCTTATACTTGGATAAAGTGGCAGGGAAGTATTATTTCACAAGTTATCAACTATCCAAAGCAGAACAAAGGCCCCAAGCCCAGCTGGTCCCTTTAGACCCTCACAGCCTGACCTTGCAAGCTCCCCCAGAGAGGGCCCTTTCCCAGACACTGCTTCCTGTCCTTTCTGTGTTTCTGAGCGGTAGCAGAGGTGATGGGTATTGGCAGGAGCCTGAAGACCTAAGTTATTGTTGGCACAAAGAAATGCACATCTCATAAAGCCCAAATCCCGAGCACGCCATGTCCACTCAGTCCGTCTTGTCCAGAGTTAAGCCCCTGAGCACGTGACGGGAAGAATGCGCTAAGAGGTATTAAGAACCCAGGAGCCCTGTTGCCCTGGAAATCCCACAGTGTTCCCCAGTGAGCTGTATAGTCTGAGGATGCAATTGTGTGCACACAATACAGTATCTTCCCATTGATGGGAGACGTAGCCTTGTGTGCACGAAGCCAGAGTTTGGAGCTATCGTGTGTGTGTGTGTGTGTGTGTGTGTGTGTGTGTGTGTGTGTGTGTGTGTACTTGCATCAAAGCTATGAAGTTCTTTGTGTGTGCGTGCATGCATATGTGTGTGTGTGTGTGTGTGTGTGTGTGTCTGGATTATAAATCAATGTTTTCAACAGAAATAAGATACCGAGCTGTAATTAGAACCTGCTTGGAATCAAACACAGGCTCCTTTCTTTCTCTGTGTAATTAGCACCCCCATCACAGAGGGTATCCTGGGGAGCACAGCTCAGGGAGTTCTCCCATCATTTGCCTTCTCTTCTGGTATCTTCGTATATGACTCTGTTTTACTTTTTGATGTGAGACAAGATTCCTTACTATAGGGAACCAAAGGCCTAAAGTTACGGGAGGAAAGACCTTGCTTCATAACTTGACAGGGGCAGGAGGATTGGGGTGAGATTTCCCCAAAGGGTGAATGAGCATTTGCCCAGTGGCCATGGGATTTCAGAGTATGGGTATGGATGTAGTGCCTGCTCCCTCTCAACATGCTTCATTTTTGTTGGTCTTCCCAGCTGAATTGTGAGGCCTTGGTCGGGGGGTCATGACCTCTCCTCATCCCTTGGCCCTCCAAGAGGCCCAGCCTACAGCTGAGTAGGAGGTAAGCCACTGTCAAGGAGGATATCCCTGTTGACACGGGGCACACACCTACGGACGGAGAATGTCAAACGACAGGTTTAGAACTTCTCACCGGACAGTGTGCACACATGAGCATGAGCTCCTTTGCAACTGCAGTCCGTAAGAGAAGCTTCAGGATTCTAACTTAAACCTTCTCCATGCTGGGTAACAAGCAGGTGGGTACCTGAGACCGAGGTGTTTCAAATAAAGGAAGAGGATGAGGAAAAATGCAGAAGGAGATTGGAGAGCTTCTGGGGTAACCCAGTACGGTAACCCCTACGGTGGACAGCTTGGAACGATCATGAAATCAGAAGTCCAGTCGTCCTGGGGACGAGTTCCTCCCCGCCCCACCTCAACCAAGCCCAAGTGGGCCGTGTCACTGATGGGATCTGGTCTGCCCTGATAACAGTGCTAACCCCATAGCCGCCACGTGCTCACCGGCCCAGTTTGCATTTTCTGTCTCCGCTGTCCCGTGTGGTTGGCCAGAGGCAGTAGTTTAATAATCATAAATAATGCTTCTTCTGAGAAGAATTCTATTTTAAAAAAAAAAGGGCACCCGGGTGGCTCAGTGGGTTAAAGCCTCTGCCTTCGGCTCAGGTCATGATCTCAGGGTCCTGGGATCGAGCCCCACATCGGGCTCCCTGCTCAGTGGGGAGCATGCTTCCTCCTCTCTCTCTGCCTGCCTCTCTGCCTACTTGTGATCTCTCTGCATCAAATAAATAAATAAAATCTTTTAAAAAACAACAACAACAAAAACTCCTTGAAAGGCTGGCTAGAGAAATGTGAGGATTAAAAACTTCCTAGACTGAAATTAGGGGAAGGAGAAAGTAGCAACTGAGCGTGTGCTTCAGTGCTGAGGTCTGCAGAGGAGAAAACCAAATCATGGAGAGCAGAAAGATATTTTACTTGGAGAATCTAAAGAATTTTTGGTGGTTTTCCTCGCTATTGTCTAAAGCGAAGCCCGCAGTAAAGAAAATTGTGGGTCAAATTTCATATAAGGAACATGAAACAAAAGATCTTATCTTTAATAGCTAAGAACCCAATTTAATGTTTGAAGGAATATGAGGGAAAAAAAAAAACACAAGTGACTATCAAACGTACTATAAAATCCTGTCAGATTAGCTTTTACAGAATGCACACGAGGGCATTGGGAGGCTGGGAATTTCTCATCTCTGCCATAAGGAAATGGATTGACTTTTTTTTTAAGGCAAACCTATGAGGGTTTATACATCCATATGAGCATTGTCATCCTCTTTGAGGGAGTCCTTCTGGGGTACTCTGTTCTCAGGGGAAAATGCGGCTTTTACTTTGAATATTTTTACACTCCCCTCTAGGTTTTCCTTTGAATGGTGTCCTTTGTGTCTAACGGGTCCTCCTTTAGGAGCAAACATGATTTCTGAAAATCATTTTGCATCAAAAAGAGCGTGTGCATATAATGACAAAATCTTGATTTATCTGATGGGTTTTGAAATGATGTGTTCTAAAATAAATTCTACATGAGGTCCAGAAATCAAGGGGGCGGAAGGGGCAGCTTCGGTGCTCTCCATAGTAACAACCAGGGACCCGATGTGCAGCAATCCAGCTGAGCAATCACGGCCCGTGAGCTGGACACACCCGGATGGGTGGGATCCTGCTCGCCTATTCTGTTTCTTTCTGACCTTCGGTTTTCCCATTTAAAACCTGGGATAGGAATAATACCTATCCATGTGACTGTTAGGAATATGTATATTTTTTTAAGTTTATTTTTTTGGTAATCTCTACACCCAGTGCAGGGCTTGAACTCACAACCCGGAGATCAAAAGTCGCACACTCTTCTGACTGAGCTAGCCAGGCGCCCGGTGACCTTTAAGAATATTAAATGAGGGGGGCGCCTGGGTGGCTCAGTCGTTAAGCATCTGCCTTCGGCCCAGGTCATAATCCCAGAGTCCTGGGATCGAGCCCCTCATCGGGCTCCCTGCTCGGCAGGAAGCCTGCTTCTCCCGCTACCATTCCCTCTGCTTGTGTTCCCTCTCTCGCTGTGTTTCTCACTGTCAAATAAATAAAATCTAAAAAAAAAAAAAAAAAAGAATATTAAATGAGGTAATTCTTGAAAAGGACATAGGCAGGACATAGTGATTATTTATTGCTATTATTCTTCCCTCGTAATATCTTACTATGGAACTAAGCATTCAGTAAGTGATCGCTGAGGGGTAGTGGATTTGTTGTGAGGTTGATGCTAAAGGTGTCCGGCTTTGACTTGAAAGTGTATCGGTAGCTGAAGAGTAGGGTCATCTAAGGTAATCATGCAGAAGGGCTGGGAAAACATGTCTAATCCTCAATCCCGTGAAGCTCTTTCACAATGGTATTTATTTACCTCAGAGTTCCACCTCAGCTCTCTTAGTCTGGGAAGTTGAGTATTACATCAAACAATGGAATTCATGTGAACAATAAGAAAAAAGGTTAAGTAGCATGGATAATTGAAGAATAAACTGTCAGAGATTCAAGTAACCCTATATAGAGGAAAATGTCCTTGGGACAGTTGTGTCAACCGGAGAGACTCCTCTGTGGCCTCGTCATTCAAAACCTGTGAGGTAATTTGTTTAACTTGAGCATGAGAGGCGTCACCTAGAAGAAAACTAGCCTCAGAGTCCACAAAGGAGAATGCGTCCGGGGCAGTCATGGGACAGGGTGGGGAATGAGAAACTGCCCAAGTTTGGCCAAAGATCTTGTCACCCTTATATGATGATATCAAATTGGTCTAGAAGTCTTTCCATAGTTTTTTAGGTTCGAAAGGAAGACTAGGCACTCTGTCAGCTCTGCACATACCGTGTTGACCGCGAAGCCCAATGTGGTACAGTATTATAAGCCAGATATTAAAAATTGGGGGAAAAGGCAGAAACACAGTGGGGGACACTTTCCATGGAAAGCCTTGAAGTAACAAAAAAGACAAATAGGGGTGAGGTTATTTGGTCAGCACCACATTGTCGCTGACTTCAATAAGGAGGCTCCGAATACTCTCTTATAAGCACAGAAAGTGACGTGTAAAGCCAGAGACGTTCTTGGGAGAAAACGTAAGAACAAAGATCCCTCCTGCTGAGCAAGAGGAACTATGGGACCTGGAGGCTTAGGCATTGACCTGTCCACAGATAGGCCTGGAACCCGGACCCAGGGGAGCCTGGTGTTTGACCCACGCCCCTCTCATTTGAACAACTAGATTGAATCTCAACCTGGAACACAAGGAGCAAAAGTTTGTTCTTGGGATGTGGAAACTGAGTGGAATGGGGTGCCAAGGGGACGCTGAGGGCCTTGGCTCCTGGAAAAGGAGCCAATGGCTTATGAAGACTTTTCTTCCACTGGTTCCTGGGAACCATGGAGTCAACACAAATTAGCAAAGCTAAGTAGGCAGATTTGTGGGTTTGGAGGCATAATTAGTACTGTTTTTCTCTGGTCTTGACCTAACTGGAGTTCACTGGGTATGTAATGGAAAAAAAACAACCAGCTTGATATAAAAATACAGGAAATGCCTGCAATCACTGCTGATTACAGTAGCAGCTTTCCTTCTGTTATTTTTGTGAAGGAGGAAAAAAAAAAAACAGCATTTGTTAGGTTTGGTCTTGGGTTGCTTTTTTTTCCTTTCCTAAATGGTAGAAACAACTTGGCCTGTTAGTTCTTTTTAGGGCATTCTTTGCTTTAGCTGAATGATGTCACTTAATCTTTATAAATAGGGGGTGGGGCAGAGGCAAGATGACATTCAAATTCTTACCATAAATAAAATTCCTTTAAGTACAAAACGCATTCAAGTGGTTCTAAATGTGGCTTATTAGCCCTGGGGGCTCATGTTTTCCAACTTCTTCCAGTTGCTAGTCCCTCTAGGCTGTTCAGAATGAATTTTGTTTTTAGCATGGTGCCTCTTTTTGCAGTGTGGTTTACCTTAGGGCTGGAAGAGGTGATACCGTTTCCAGCAATTTCTTTTCCTGGAAACCATCACCTCTTAGCAAGTGAAGACACTTAGATCTTCTGAACCAGCGGACTAAAAGACACACAGTGTTCAGACACAGAGAGCTAGATTCTTACCAACCAGGAGCTAGCAAGAAACACCCACTCAGTCTGTTAATGACGTTCATCTAGCATATTTCACTTCTGGCTTGAGGATTCTTGATGCCTGTGGCTGGCATTGGGATGGAAGTTATGGTTATAATGTGTCTTTTAAAATACCACCCGGGAACTGGTTGGATTCTCCTGGCTTTCAGTTGGTGGGTGCCCTGGGGGCCTACAGATGGGTGGTCCCTTGAGCATCACCCAGAGTTGCCCCGCTTTGCCTCTAGAGCCTCAAGGCTCCTTTGTTCATAAGGCTCCAGGAAGTGTTGTCATTCTGGACAATAGACTTGGGGAACTCAGCTCCCCAGCATAGAACTCAGGGGGGAAAAAATAGAATTTGGTTCTCAAGCAACAGCACCGTTTAGGGGAAAAGCGCCGAACTCAGGTTCAGAATGCTGTATTTGGCCATATTTTGTTCAGCTGTCTGATGAGATTGGACCATATGATTCTTGACTCTCCTCTGATGGGGTTCTCCGCTGGGGGTGATTTTGCCCCCAGGGGACAATGGGCAATGTCTGGAGACATTTCTGGGGCTCACCTCTGTGTGGGAGGGAGGGTTTCTGCTGTGTTATCTAGCAGACAGGAGCCACAGGTGATGCTACACAGCCTGCAATGCCCAAGACGGCCCCCACCACAAACCATTGGCCTCTGTGCCCAGTGGTGCCAAAGCTGAACCTCCCTGCCCCGCTCTAGAGTTCGCTGATGACTCAGCTCTCACGGCGCCAAGACGTTGGGAGTTAACAGCTGCCTCATTCAGGCTAGTAAGGGTTATGCAGCTTCGAGGGGGAGCACGGCCAGAAGGCAGGGTTCTCAGACCCTGAAGAAATCAGATGGAGAGGCTGAAGGCTTTTTGAACTTTTCTGAAGATAAGGGGAAGGCATGAGGGAGAGATTTCCATCGGCCATTTCTTTCCTTTTCTCCACTCTCCAAGATTCTACAACAGAACCTCGAAGATCATATTGAACTTTTTGTGAAAGATACTCCACCCATGTTTGAAAAACCAGAGGAGCTTTTATTTTCTGTAAATATTAAAGAAAGAAAGATATTTAATCTGTCCATACCATAAAAACTGGAATAGTCTAAGTATGATTCTCTCTTCTTATTCATGTATAGTATCCGTTTCCCCGCCCCAGGTGGCCCTCAGGTCTGATTAAAATGAGCATGTGGCAGGATCCTTGGGAACTGCTTGGCCCACTCACAAACCAAAACCACTTCTCTCCACATAAATTTTGCTTCAAACAAAACAACAACAACAAAAATTTTGTAAGTCATTTTATCATCATAACTCAGTCTAACCAGAGCACCTTAACATCACCCCACCCTTTCATCTTTTATGGGAAGGTTTATGCTGGTAATGATTTGCTGTTCTCGGGATTAAAGGGATTAAGAATACACCAGTAGACAATTTTCATTTCCACCTTGGAGTACCCATCGTAAAGTAGACTTGGTATTGTTTACAGCCTCTTGGGACCAGACCGCCTTGAATATTTTATGGCATGAGATCAGTCTGTGGAGGCTCTGCCCCCAGCCCCCTGAGTCAGGCTCCACCCTGCACCCTGCGAGAGAAGTCTCTGGGTTCTATTCTCTCTGACTCCGGGATGCCTCGTGCCTTCGCTGCCTGTCTTTGACACCTGCAGTCAGTACCCGCAAATACATGCCCAGCCTGCAGCTCAGTGGGCTCTGAGCAGTGCAGGACCTGGCACGGTGCAGGGGACATTAGGGGATAGCTAGAAAATGTTGACCGGTTTGTTGGCCAGAAATTCTCAGTTGGTGGTCAGCTGCACCAATTTCAGTACGTCCGTAGGTACATTTGTGTTGGAAACAGACCAGTGTGACATCTCTGAGCACATACTCCTGTGGCTCCGTACACCTAAATGCATTCCCAAAATGACTTGTGAATTGTGACTTCACAATTGTGAATTCACAATGACTTGTGAATTCTATACAGTCGGCTCGCTCACTGAGCAGCCCTCTCCTAAAACTGGATTTGTGGGTAATTTACATGGGGCAAGGCGGACTAAGGGAAAAACGATTTATGCCTGCTCCTTGTTTCTTTTTTTAACTCCCATCTTTCCTCCTCCTTTTTCTCCCTCCCTCCCATCCTCCCTCCTTCCCTTCCTTCCTTCTTATTTCTTTGGTCTTCTTGAGGTCTAATAGGCCTCCCATGAAGCACACAGCTCTTTTATGTGAATAAACCTTTCCCTAATGCAGATGGAGGTATAGACTGTTTCTCGCACCCCGGCATGCTCTCCTGCAGCCCTGCAGTCAGTACCTTCCCCTGGGAGATGACTGTCTTGGCCGTGGAGAAGTCTTACATTTGGGTCTCTTTAAAGATGATCTTAGTGGTAAAATACCCTAAATAGCGCTCATTGTCTGCCTTTGACCTTGCGTGGGTCCAGGTTGATAGGGGAAGCTCCTCACTTGGAAAACGATCAATAATAGTTATTGTGGGGTTAAATTGTGCCTGGCAATAAGTGTTTTCCATATGTTCCCTCTTTTAACTCTCAAAAATATGGCCTATGTGGTAGGCAATACTGTCCTCATTTTACGGATGAGGAAACCGAGACTTCAAGCTGCAACTGGAAGCAAAAAATCCCATAGGCACAAAGTGAGGGAGCCACATGGGAGCGTAGCCTGGGCACCATCGTCTATTTTCTTTACCGTCATGCCAACAGGTGTTTGCCTCCATTATACATAGAAGAGTCCGAGCAAAGCTGGATTATTTCTCATATGAAATTGAATTTAGTCCTTCCTACTAAAGTTTGAGGGAAGATTCTAGAAACCTTTACCAGATGACTTTGCCATGGGTCATTGTGGCAATATTTACTGCCCATTGGGCATGGTTTCTGAAACCTCTCTCTGGGGTGCTATGTTTAATCTTTAAGAGGAAGGTTTACTCAAGTTCACTAGGAAAATGTGCAAATACAAGGAAAGGAAGAGCCTTACAAAGGAAAACACTTGAGCCCCCCACCCCTGCCTTTTTTTTTTTTTTTTTTTTCCGTCTACACACTGTGCAGAGGAAATTCAGGGTAAAAAGATAAGCAAGTCACACATATTAAAGTCTTAAACTATTCCCTCCAATTGTGGAACAGTTACTGAAAAGTAGGAGACTGAAATAAGGTTCAGCGAGATCTTGAAGATAAAGGAATTTGGGGAAAGTGTCAAAAACACTACCCAAAAACAAGGGATTACTTTTTGGGAGGGAGGGGTAATGAATGATTTCACCTGTTTACTCTTAGAATCCTTAAGAAGTCCATATCGCATGGCTCAAAAGCAAATGTATTGGTTTCAAGGACATAGTGTGTCTTGTTCCTCCTTCCACCCTCTTTGGTGTTAGGTGATAAGGTTTAGCACCTTCCCAAGAACAAAGAAATTAAGTTGCCAACAGTGAAGGAAAGGAGTGTTTATGGGGCATGAACTGATCTGAAGGGGAAACAGACTCAGGGCACCGCCCAGTTCAAGCAACTGACAGTGGCTAAGCAATTTCACTAAGTTTGAAAAGTGATTTTAAAATGTTTGCTTGTAAATGAAGAGTTGTTAGTGGCACACAGTGGACACTATTCTCATTTCTAATTATAATGGTGTTTTTTGCCTCCCGAGACATCATAAGGATTATGAGTAGACAGCCATCTAGAGAGAATCTCCTTTTAAATACTAACCTACTGAGCTGGTGTTAATATCATCAAGCCCCTCCTCCTCGATGAACCTTACCTGGTCAGTACCCTTGACACTGCCCTGTGTGTTCATTCACCAGTTGGAGATTCCTGCTTATGTGAAAAGTGACCATGAAGACCCGTGGCTCTGTGTTTATGTTAGAGCTTCTGGGTAGAGGAACGAGATTGTAGTCTTTGTGGCCGAAACGTCACTCGTTGAGCTAACTTTGATATGCTACAAATTCTTTAAGGACTGGGAACCAGTCTTCCAGCTCTCCGATCTTTACAGCTAGCAAAGATCTTTACCCAGCCAATGTCGTCAGCGACAAGGATAGATGTGTTGCATGTTTATATAATGTCTAGTGGCCCTACACAATTAAAAATGTGTCTCCACTAGCAACCTCTACCTAACTGGTAAATATGGAGAGTCTTGAAAAGAACCATTTATACACAGTCAAATCTTTTCTGGAAAAAAAAAAGGATATCTCACTTGGACTATCTCACTGGGGCACAAATAAGACACTTCGGTAATTATTTGCAACGGTGTCTTGCCTGCTTCAGGCACCAGTTGCTCTGTGCTCTCTCTCTCTCTCTCTCTCTGTAGCAATATCCCAAGTTCTTTTCTGCCATACTTTAGTCTTCTCTCCATATATAAACTTTAGAAAATTGGAATTTAATCAATTTCTACTTACAGAAATCTCAATATTAAAATAAATGTCTTTGGAGGAATAGTTGGGAAAATGAACTGATGGACAGTGCCTCAGTTCCTCCATTTCGGAGAAGTCAGTCATCCAGATTGTGTTAGAAAGGAAAAATAGGCATAGTCCCCATTATGTGGCTGGCAAAGAGGATTGTTTGGTTTCTGATAGACTGTGCTCCTCTAGAAAGTTCTTTGGAACCGGTCAGTAAGTGAACGCAGAATGACTTTGAGGGCACGTTTTTGGTAACAATGACTGAATTTAATATAAAAGTTTGAGTTTATGAGAATCAGTTTATCTGGAACAAAGGAATCTTTTCTGAAGTTGGTGCATCAGACTGGGGTTGGCTGTTGCCAAGCAGGGCTTAAAGGGGGGAAGTGAGAAGAAAAGTCAGTTTCCTACATAGGGTTCACTCTATATCATTAAGAGGGAAATGAATTAGTCACTGACTTCATCTGGCCAAATACAACTGACTGATGGACTTTTTCCACTTTTTAGTGTCTTTGGTAATTCCCTTTTCCTAAGTACACACATGCTAATAAATGAGGACACACACACACAGAGCATTAACAGTGCAGGGACATTGAGTAGGCACCTGATAAGTGAGGATCCTTTAAGAAAAACAAATGTTCAGCCAAGGACAGTGAGTCATTCGTAATTCACATCACGATTAAATAAGCATGAAAATCCGAGTCCATTCCATACACGATTACCTCCAGGACAAAATGGAGTATGAATCAAAATCAAGTTGTACTTGTCTTCATTGTGTGTAAGTGGAGTACCTGCTTAAAATGATTAAAAATTACTGAAGGACGTTAATCTCTGCAAACAGCATGGCAGATGCAAGCAATAAGATTGAGGCCGCCAAGTCAGGGTGCTAATAACCCAGCAGGTCGGTTCTTGTAGAGAGGGTTCAGGCCATGCCGTTTGATCTGCTTGGCATCCGAGCCGTGGCACGGGCCAACACGAAGGTTCCAGAAGAAAATCCCTTAATGGATCTTTCTTTAGTCAATATCCCCAAGTGCCTGCTGTCTTGGAATCTGACCACATTCAGCCCACAGAGCTCTCTCTGAGTACCTGTGCTCATTCTTAATCAGCCCACAGGGGTTTTTTTAAGTGCCTGTTCCATCTAGGCACCATGAAGGGTCCTGCAGAGATAAAGTGGTGAACTCAACATGGTGCCTCCATCCCTTCTTCGAGCCTAGTTTGGGAGATAGACAAATAAATAAGCCTTCAGACTGTGCGTTGTGAAGACGATGCAAGGGCAGATCCGGGTACCTTGGGACCCCCCCCCCGTAGGAGGGGCCCTGAAGCTACCTGGGGGAGCCCGTGAAAGCTTCCTGCCGGAAGTAAGTGATGGGAGTTGGCCAAGGAAGCGAGGAAAAGAGTGTTCTAGGCAGAGAGAACAAAAGCCTCAATAGGTATACCTTTTATTTGGCGTTTTAATATACTTTGTGTATTAATATACTTTGTGTAAAGTACTTTTGATGTACTTTAATATATATTTTCCATTTTCATGCCAACTTCAAAGCTTTTTCCTGGTAGAAACTTGCGTAGTGTTCCCGGGTCTCCCTACAGCCCCAGGCATGTGGTAGGCATTTGACAAACATAAACTCCCTTCCCTCTTGTCCAGCACCTTCACTCCTGGGAAGTTAACACCGCCGCTGCCGCCGCCTCCGCCTTCCCGGGACCTGGCTGGCTGGGAGCGGGGAGGGCAGAGGCCAGCAGGCATCCAACTGGGGCGATGGCAGCCCCAGGGAAGACTGGGCGAGGGGAGCAGAGACTCCGGGGAATGAAGATGCCTCTCTAACTCCCACTTTCTGTAAGGCCCAGCAGCAATAGACTTCTCTCCACGAGCCCCTTTGAAATACGGGTAGCATGCTGATAGGTATGTAATAGCTAGTGGCTGTCGGTGCTATTTTCGGCTTCCGCCCCCTTGGCCTGGGAGTTGAGGGCCAAAGTGTGGAAAGAGCAGGGCTTGAGGGCCAGAAAGCCTGCAAACTTGGGCCTTCCCCGTTGGCTCTGTGCTTCAGCTTTGATTCTTTCTAACGGCTTCCCGGTCTGTTCTGCTCAAAATCATGGACCCGTGCCCTCAAACAATTTGTCACTGATACTTCCTTCTCAGATGGCTAAAACCCTGGACTCTCAGAATCCTCTCAATACAATGGCCCCAGAGCGGTGCTTCCTCCAGGTTTTAAAAGAGGCTGCTCTCATGTTTAAGTTGGTGTAGAAACAGCCGTGTAGGCTATTTTTTAAAAAGAGAGAGTTTGAGCCCCACTCTTAACCTCTCAGCTTCTGGATGTTCGCGGGTCGTGTCAACATAGGTCGTGTGGCTACTCTCCGTTCCAGGCTTCTGAAAGCGTGGAGACGTACTCCATGGGATACTGCTTATTCAGCCGTTCCTGACTGCCTATCACTGCATCGGTGTGTGTTTTCCATCAGTTCCATTCACATACTAGCTGATCTACAGGGACCTGTGAGTGTATGAGGCCCGGCAAGGTCTCTCCACTCTCAGAGTACCCTGGTCTGGCTCCTGAGACGGTTCCAGGGTTGGAAGCCTTCGAGAGTAAGTGGCTGGCATCCCGGGCAGCCTGCTACCACTGATGAGTGAGGGATTTTTAGACCAGCCTGGGACCCGTGGCTTCGGCAGGGGTCTCAGTGCCCAACAGAAGCTCTAGCTGACTTGCACAGGAAAGGAGTTTGCTGGACAGCGATGGGGCAGGTCACAGATACAATGGGCAAGCTCGAAAATCAGTGAGAAACGGGCAGGGACCAAGGAGGCTGGACGCTACAGCCGGGCCTCATAGATGCGATCACTGCTCGGTCCCTTCACCTACCTGCCTCTGCCTCAGAAGTCACAGGAGCACCAAAACTGGCCAAGGCTTGATATCCCATGTCCTTCCACAACTCGCATACAGGGGTACCCGCTCCCCCTGCCCCCCCGCCATCAAGTCAGCTATGGTGGGAAATAAAGTCTAGCAGTGAGGACACAGTCACTATAATTCCCAGCTCTGTTTCTTCATTCTGGTTTCCCCTTCTGGTGGTTGTTTACCATTATGCTGCTCCCTTATGGTGTCACTTGTAATGTGGTCAGTCTGGGGTAAAAAAAAAAAAAAACCAGCAGGCATTCAATTCCGTTTATGGGGCAGACAGTCATTTTTGTGTAGGTGAGGGAGGAGTACGAAACTAGTGGTTTCAATGATTAAGTTTGGAAAGTGCTCACAAAGGAGAATTGGAACTAATATCTGTCAAGGACCCACCCTGTGCCAGGAACTGGAATGAATTTTTACATATTATCTTATTTAAGCATCGTAGTAAGCCTTTGAAATGAGTAATTGTTATCCCCATTTTACAGGTGAGACACCTGAGCCTCAATGAGGTTAAGTCACTATATTCACATATCATGAATAAGAAGTCAGAACCCGAATAATCTCCAGACTCCTGTCTGTGAGATGCCACAGCCTCCTGCTCAGTCTCAGGCCGTTTTGCCTTAATAATCCTTAAGCGGCATCGTGGAGAAGTCCCTGTTTTGGTAAATGTTTCCTAATCCTCGTGCCCTTGACCTATAACCAATTTTCCAAGGGCCCCAAATCTAGATCTCTGGTTGACCATTAAAAATAAGATTGATAAGTCAATGAAATGCAGTTATTGAAAAGTCAGGACTGGACTGGACTGCCACACCTCACAACCTTCTGAGCTGGATATTGGGGAGACCCTGAAGTGAGACCCCCCAGAGAATGACCCAGCTGTCAGTACGTACTGACCTCTCCTGGCACCTGGCCCTAGAGCAGGCACTAGGGGGATGGGGTTGGGGAGAATATGAACAGTGTAGCAGATGTGGGCCCTCCTTCGAGGAGCTTGCGGCTGGTTAGGAACTCCTCCGGTGCCACTGGTCTCTACCGGTTTAGATCCACATGGGGGGTGTGGTTAGGAGGCTGCTCTACGGGGTGCAAATCCTGGTCCCCACCCCCAAGCTAGCAGTGGGCTTCTGGGCAAGGCATTTACCTCTCCAGGCCTCAGTTTTGTCATCTATAAAATGGGAGTGATGGTGGTACCCATCCCAGAGAGTTTTGGGGAGACTTAAATGAGCTCCTGCACGTGAGGGACACTAGTAAATACTCACCAGATGCCATCCTTGAGCAGGTAGCTTACAGCTTGCTCCTGGGATCACTTGCAAGTGTCAGAAGCTACATCTTAGAATTCTGTCTCTTTTGAGTCATCTCACAAAGGCCAGGCATTTAGAAGTGCTCAGTAAATACTCATCACTTCGTGGAAGGGAGAGGAGGACATGGGCCAGAGTTCATTCCACCCTAAATGTTCATAGCACTTTCATTCCTTAACATACTACTTAGTGTTTTATTAACAGATGTCTCTTTCCACACTAGAATGTAAGCTCCATGAGTGTAGGGACTTTGTTTCCTCCAGGCCAGGGACAGTATGTGTCCCATAGTAGTTGCTTAGTCAATATCTGAAGGCATGAATGAATTTTTTTTTTTCCCTAAGAAAGAAAATCAAGCCGGCTAGAAACCTGTGGCTAGCCTCTTCCCTGGGACCTCCTGAGGCCTGGGCTGATGATCCCACTGTCCCATAGACCCTAGCCCGCCGTGGGTTCTCACTAGAGGCCACCCACGGAAAGCTGTCCGTACCTGTCCCTCGCCCCAACCCCAGCCAGCTCACCTACAGGGCCCAGGGCACAGCTTTCCAGATGGCAGCTGCTTAGTCTGATGTTATAAAACTCACTAGGAATTGCTGCCATTTGGATTTATGATTTTAATTGTTTTATAGTTTATACTTGTGCCCTGCAGTGATTTTCCATTAAATCAGAACATCGATGTTTCGAAAAAGAACAGGAATGGTTGTGGGTATATATATCTTACCTGCTAATCTTTGGCAATGAAACTGTTTAACAGTCATCAGCAGATTAGGAAATTAGCATTGGTTGAATTAACCTCCATGTGGGGCTGCTAGGGCATGAAAATAGTGAGTTTTTCTTTTCGCTTCCTAAGATGATGGATTTTGCATTTGTGTATTCGTAAGCCTTCCAAGAGTAATTGTTAGCATCCATCTCTGTTAGCATAAATGAGCAGGTAAGAATAAATTGCAAAATTGAAAGGAGACCAACACCACCAAATAGAATCTAAGAAGTCACTTCAACTTATTGATTCTATGTAAAGCATACACTGTATACATATGTATTATACTATATATACATATGAATTACATAAATATACATATGCAAATAATTATATCTAAATCTTGATTACATGTATTAATACTAGGCACTTTATTACATGTATATTACATATATACTTACATATATGTTTTTATTACATATATATTTTGTGTATATATAGGCAACATATAACTACCCAAATCCCTCTCTAAATCATGTTTATTTTTTTTTCTAAATCATGTTTGTTAATCATTCTGTATATTTATTACATATATAATGTATTATATATGTAACCTTATTATCTATACTGTATGATATACACAATAAAGTACCTAGTATGATGAATACATGAGAGAGAGAGTTACGTGTTGCCTGGACTCATTCTCACACAGCACGTCACTTACTTTATTACATATATACTTCATTATATATACGCAGGTGACACGTAACTCCCAACAGCTCTGCATACATCTGTGTCTACAAATATTAATTCGTCTCTATACTGGCAACACTGTATACGTTCCACACGTGATAAAACATGTAGATAACGAAGTGTGTGTCTCCAAGTATAGAGCACGACCACTCAACATAGCACCGTGGGTGTCCTGGGGGACGTTGAGAGCACATCCTCGCGGCACGTGTCCCTGACCTTTTCAGTTGCCACTGGAGTTCAGCTTTCGCCACAGCACTTGCTAAAATAAATGCCGCAGGTCCTGATTTATTTCAGAGTCTACTCTGAAGAATGGAACCTCCAACAAATTGCCCACGTTTGTGCCGAGCTTGGCCGCTCCCCTTGCTTTCGGCCTGAGAACTCTACCTCTCATAGACCTCCTCGCTGTCTCTGGCCGTACTGGCTTCCTTCAGAACCAAATTGAAACATGTACCCTGTACAGGTAGAAATCGCTACTTATCATGCACGCTCATGCTAGCTCCAGGATAGGAGAGCTGAAAATGCTAACTCGGGGGGCGGGGGGTCCCCCCTGCTCTGTGTGTGTACCACATGCCCTCACTACCCTTCCGTGACCTTGACTGTAATGAAAGAGACTGCTCGAAAGCCAGATATCACTCTTCCCAAGGCAGGGATAGGTCAGCCTTTACCAAGTACCTCCCTCCATCGGACATAACTTACTACTGTTTCATCCACGTCTCTGGCCGCACAGCCTGCTCCAGTGTGAGGATGAATGCAGCTGGTGATTGCCAGCAAAGTCAGGAAATGAACGGCGCTCTGAATCTTAGCTGAATGACATCAAGAAAATCCAATCCCGTTCCAAGAATGGTCCTAGGGTTAAAGGAAAGGTAGCGGATGACTCAGGTTGAACTCAGAGGCGGGATAAGCCAGCGGCCACTAGAAGGGATATAGGCCCCCTCTAGCCAGGATCTGAGAAGTGGTATTGAAGCTGTGCCCCCCCATCCCATCTCCCCCACTAACTCTCCAGAATCTTCTCATCCGGTCTATGCAGGTTCCCTGGGGAAGTTAAACACCTCAAGCCATAATTATGTGCCCACCTTAGCTCAGTGACACTGAACAGATTTGCAACCAAATTCAAAAGATTGATAGTTTGGGAGAAGGTGGTTTCTAACAAGAAGGAAGCAAAGAGATACCCAGAGCACGGGCACCCCCTCAGATGGAGCCAAAGGAAGGGAGGGCCAGGGAGGGCAGCAGAAAGCAAAGGAGAGAGGGGCCCGGGGAACAGGACTGTTGTTGAGCTGGGCTCCCACTATACCCACTAGCTGGGGGGACGAGGAGAAGCCTCTAGCCCTTCCCAGCTGAGAGACTGGACAGCTGGAGACCAGGGAGCTCCGCTCCGGTAGGTTTTCTCTGAGTGGGGCTCCTTCCTGCGTGAAGACGGCTGCTGTCTTGTGCGAGAGCAGATCTCCCAGAGTCACTGCAGAGCTGCTGCTTTCCTTTCTTTGTTTCCCGGAGCAGAATTCTGGAATTCCCTTCCCTTCCTCCCGATGGTGGATTTGAAGCCTACGGTTCTTTTCCTTACTAAAGCCGTTCACTGGGCCAACCCTGGCACATGTGCACATTCACCCCCACTGATCTGGAAAGTGTTTTCTTGAAAGATACAATTTACCATCATCATCATCGTCATCATTATTCCTAAATCAGAATATCTAAGCATAAAGAGAAAACATCAGTATAAGTAAGGGCAAGTGCCCTTATCTCTCTGATATTTAGGCTTCCTCGGGCTTCCTGAGTTTCCTCTCGGGTTGTCCCATTCAACATTGGGTTTGCTCCCAGACCAGCCTCTGCCTGCTTCTTTGCTCAGACTGTCACAGCCATCCCCATTCTTTCTCCGGCGCAAAACTTCGCCTGTCACTGCCTGGTTGGCATGTCCACTTAGATGTCTCCAGGTCCCCCGAAACTCAGCACCTGCGAGCTGAGGTATCCGTCGATCCCTGCCCTCACTCCAAAGCCAGGACCTCCCTGGGGCATAGTAGCTGCCCAGGAAATATTCCTCAGCTGGAGCAGTAGGGACTTCCTGTTTTATAAACTCCACCAGATTTTGTGCTTCCTAATAACAAAAAGAAAGATCTCCTTCACCTGCCCCTCGTCATGGACCTGTGTACTCTCCTCCTCCACTGGCAGCAGGCCTGAGCCCCTGGACAAATGTGTGGGTGTGAGCAGAAGCCTCGGGCGGTCCTCAGCGGCGTGTGTGCACACGCACACGCGTGCGCATTCACATCTCTGATCAGCTGAAGAGCACCACACGGTCTTGAAGCAAATACCTTCTATGGCCAAATTAAACAAATACAAATGTAAGACTTCTTTTTTTAGGAATAATAAAATCTGTTTTCCGTCCCTTCAGAGGTCAGTCCATTTTCAGCTCCCTGGCCTCACTTGAGGCCTCTGATGTCCTCCAAGTCACTCGAGTGACCCTCACTTTGCAGGAAGACGTGCTGTCCCTACATCCCCCTCAACTTGTGCAGAGTTACATGTGTGTTTCCTCAGCCCTTATCTGAGCGGAGGTGACCTGCGAGGTGCCGACCCCTCTTCAAGCACACGGCTCCTTGTACAGCTGGACGAGGAAGACCTACACTTACTAGTCAGGGCAGCGTCTTGCCCTGACCTTGAACACTGATGTTCTGGCCCCCTGTCTGGGAATTCTGGGCAAGAGGAGCTATAGTCCGCTTCTGCCAGGGTCCAGGCACACCCCCAGAAAGGTTACTCTTGGTCCTTTAGCCGGAGTGGCCCTTTTTGTCATGACAGAATGCTGGCTAGATTTTGAGCTGCAAATCGCTGGGACCAAAAGAAGAGGCAAGAGTGGCAGCGCTGGCCTTCTAAGGGCAGTGGGTACATCCTGTTTGTCCCTCTAGTGTGGAACTTACCATCCCAAGGGTTCTGGCCTCAGGTCCACCTCTCCCTCCAGACCTCCTTGAGGAGCGGGACTGCGTCCTCTCTGCTGGTCTCCTCGAGGCCCACCACAAAGAGCGGGCTCCTGGCAGCAACCCTAAATACTGTACAGTGTGACACCAGGGCCAACTAGGCGACGGAGGCATGAGGATTTGTAATCATGCCGTTAACTGGACCGTCACTGGAGCAGACTGAATACAGATCCGTCTCCTCCACTCACTCAACCAACAGTGCGTGCAGGCGCTTTGCAGGGCTCTGGGGACCACGCTGGGAATGCGAAGACGCGGCCGCTGTTCCCGCAGAGCTCGTGTAGGAGGAACCACATACTTAGGGATGTAAACAAGCAGAGTCCTTGCAGGTTGCAGTCGTGGCCATGGAGGAAATGACAGAGGGGACTGAGATTCGAGGAAGGGTCGGTGGCGGTGGGGGGCGGCGATGGGCTGCTTTAGACAGGGTGGTCCGTGAGAGGCCTCCCTGAGGAAGAGAGGTCGAGGCATGGACCTTAATGACAAGGGGTCCGTTCTCCAGGGAGAGGCAACAGCCATGTGGCAAAGGTCTCAAGAGAGGGAAGTGCTGCCGGAGACCCCTGACCCCATGGCTTGAAAGACAGGGAGGTGGTGGCAAAAGAAAGGGGAGGAGGGCCAGCCGCAGTACCCAAGCAAGGCTCCTGGGCCTCTGCTCTGACTCCCATGGAAGTGGCATGGGGGTTAGCAGAGGGGTTCTTCCTGAGTAACAGGAGACCAGACTGGGGGTACAGGAGAATCCCAGATTCAGCTGCCTCTGGTGGCTTGGCCTTGATTTTAACAGTTTCTAATGATATGTTTTAATAGTTCCATATGGTATCTGAAAGCATTTGTTCGGGTCGCCTGGCTGCCTGGGGCCATGATTCCCAAATTCCCCTCCCTGCTCCCTGATTTTTTCATCCTTTGACCCACGGGTATTGAGCTGCTAGGAAGGATTGGGCACTAGGGGGGCTTCCAGGCCCCGCCTTCGCGGGGCGTGCGTTGTGGAAGATAGATCCTCCCAGCGGGGCCTGTGCCGGGACATGGAGGCAGGAAACAGCCTCACACACTTGGGAAGCACCCAATGCCCTCGGGTCCAGGTTTGGATTAAGAGGGGGTGCGGTGAGGGAGGAAGCTAGTGGAGACCCCAAAGCATCTCGCACACCACACCCGGAAGCATGTTCACAGGGCACCCCTGAAGCATGCGAGCAGAAGGAGAACATCGTCTGATTTACAGTTTTATGGAAAGGACTGCTGGCAAAGGTTTGCTCTGGAGTGGAAAGGGAAATATTTGGTGTGCAACAGCCGGGATTGCAAGTTCAGACTTCATGAGCTCCAGCTGCCCTCGCTTCCCAGGATCTCAGACGAGAAGGATCCTTGGGGATTAGCTCATCCAGCCGTCTTTTCTCATATTTGAGGACAGTGAGCTAGCTTAGAGAAGTGATTTGCTTGAGGTCCTCGCTGTTCTTGGCCCCGTCTGTATACCAACCGAGCCCTAAAGGGCCATTTTTAAGTGCAGGTTAACTGACGGCCTGGAGAGGAATGGGGTTGGGGGACTCGGGGTAAATGTCGTGATGGTCAGAGGGGGCCCATCCCATTCTCTGGGGACACAAGTCAAGGCCTGTTTCCCATCGGTAGAGGTCAGGATATTTATCTGTGTGTATATCAAGCATAAGAATTTGCTTTCACTACTGTGGATAAAAAAAAAAAAAGTAATTAGATACAATCTCGCTGTCAGATAAATTATTCTGCAGGGATTCCAAGTCTTAATGTCCAGGTACAGCCACAGGCTGTTTCTCTTGGCTGTGAAAGGGGTACCATTTCACACCTTGGGTTTTCCAGCTGTCAGCGTGGTAGCCGGAGGTCTGCTCTCTCCAGACCCGGGTCATCAGTTTAGTCAAAACAACATTGCCTTGCTTATCAGTTACATCTTCTAACCACCTTGCCATGAGTCCAAAACAGCCGTCACCCCAACAGCAATGGCCGTGCTCTTCATCCCACTGGAGGGCGGGAGTGTAGATACAATCTCCCCCCTCCCTCCCCCAGGAACATAGCAAAGTGACTCAGAGCATAGGAGTTGACGTCAGGCAAACCAACTATGTCAGTCACCACCTGTGCGTCCAGGGCCAGGGACATAGCCCCATAGACCCTTCTTCCTCATCTTTACAATGGAGGCAGTCATAGGCCTCCTGCGTCCTCAGGCTGTTGGTGACATTCAATGAGATAATGCCTTTAAAGACGCACACTGAGCCAGCCTACAGAAGCATATGGGGGAAAAAACCAAAATGGTAGTTGACTATTTTGTCCTAAATGATTGAGCTTTTCCTGCGGAAAGACTTCGAAATTTCTCGGCAGACTGGCCCAGCGTGAAACATTACCACTGACTCTCAGGCATCCGCGTGGCAATGGAGGGTTTTGAAATCGGTTACCTTGGCTCTAAAGCAAATGACGCTTCTCGGTTTGACAGAATGGCACGAGGTGCCCTTTCCTCGGCTTCGTGCCTCTGGTGGCCCTGGAGTGATGTGGCTTTCCCGCGAGTGCTAGGGGGTGGCTGCCACAGAGGGAACCAGGAGGAAGGGTAGCAGCCGGTCACCAACGTTTGCCCCAATGTCAAGGGCACTGTGCTATATTAAAAAGGGGAAAATTGTCTTTCTCGTGAATGTGTGGTTCAATCTATGAAGCAACATCTGCCCGAAGAGCCTGTATTCCCATCTGATTAACCACAGTCATGTGCTAGTCTCCACTCTTTGTCCAAAAACAAGCAGAGTTTCTTCATAACCGCCCCCCGAGGGCCTGCTCTCTGATGATCCAAATACTTGGCATCGTGAGAAGTAATCTTTCTGATCTCTTATCTTCAAGTAAATGGAAGAATGTGCTGTCGTTTGCGTGGCGTTGGGGCCTGAACTTTGGGGCATTAGCATGCCGGAGGGACAACCGATGAGCGTACCAGGGAAATGAGGGCATTAAAAACGGAGAGCCGGGGTGGAGAAGACAGGGGCGTATGGGCCTCTTCCTTTGGGGTGAGTTTTCAAGTCAAGCAAAAAAAAAATTTTTTTTCCATTTTTTTCTCATGTGCGAAGGTTCTCCAGGGTGCCAACCCTTCGCTAAATGCTCGTGGTTTCCGGAAGAATTTTCTGGCCCTTACTCTTGGCAAATCTACGACATTGGGAAAATACAATTTCCCAAGTCAGAGAGGATTTTTTTTTTTCTGGCTAAGATAGCTGAGGTGCTGTGGGAGAAGCCCAGGACTCCACCCAACTTCTGCTGTTCCCTGCCCGCCTTGATTTCTCCCCGGGGGCACCGGTGTTCCCCTGGGTACCAGGTGTCATTCCCCAGGTCTGGGGAAAGGAGCCCGTGATTCTCGCCCTGGGCGGGCCCAGAAGTTTCCATCTCTTTCAGTCTCTCTCAAGTACTCTTTGACACTTTCTCCCCTGCGTGATAGTTACATAGGATCCCTGGTCTTCATCCCACAGAGTCTGTCTCTGTGGTTTATACACACTAGGAAGCGAAAAGTATTTCTCCATTATTAAAGAGCTCTTAGGGCACGTGCATTTTTAAGAAATGCCTGTCAGAGATCCCTGGAGACTCTTAGAGACCATTCGTTACTCCTGGAGAGACTACCAGGCGTCAGGCACTAGGCTAGAACTTTCACGTGGATTACGTCATTCAGTCACGGCAATATTATCCCGATTTTACAGATAAGAAAACTGAGTCCCAAACGTATTGTATTTGGGGTTTTCTTGACTGTCTTTTGAGTTTCTGGAAGTGATCTGTGTTCCTACCTCAGGGTTATATCATTGTGCCCCTAAATCATACCTTCCTTATCAGCAACTGTGGTGACCTCTGGGCCTTTGTGTTTCCCTTCTCACCGTGAAGCCCACCTTTTATAAGCACAAAGGAATCTGGGTCCCATCAGCAGATAGAGATTTCCAGCTCACGGATCTTACATTAGATCTGAAAGGTGGTCATTTGTGTGGAGTTAGCCCAGCACTGCCTCTTACCAGCCATGCAAGCGTGGGCGAGCGGCTTACCTTCTCTGAGCCTTGATTTCCTAAGGTGTTTAAAAAGGTGGGCTGGTGTGGTCAGGCTTCCTGTCTGCCGGGATAAAAGGACACAGGACATTCCAGGAAGATGCCCCCTTTCCTGACAGCCTTGCTCTCAAATCCCTATTCGGCTTAATAATCTGGGCCAGACCATCTTGGAGCCTTGATCACTATTTAAGACTTAGAGCAGTAGTTGTCCATCAGCGGTCTTACAGGGGACATTTAACAATGTCTGCAGCCATCTGGGGTTGTCACAACCGGGGCGTGGGAGGTGTTGATAATAGCATCTCATGCGTGTAAGTAAGTCAGCATTGCTACTAAATGTCCTAAGATGCCCCGGGTGGCCCCGCATGACAAAGAATTAGCCAGCTGCAAATGTGGGTCCAGCTCCAAGGTTGAGAAATCCCGGACTAGAGGGGCACTGCATAGCCTGTTCCTTACCATCTTCCCCATAGCTCACTGGGACCTCTGAAAGCTGGGGAGAAAGGGAATTTCCATGAAAGTTCTCACAAGTCCTCACCCTAGTGGAGGATGCACAGTAAGGTAGCCTTCAGTCAGTTTCCAAGTGACAGGGGCTACGATAAAGGCATTCTGCCTGGGGAAATGCCTTTACCATAATCAGAGACCCCCCAAAACCCCAGACTACTGAATATACTCGCTACCATCGTTACCCAGCCTTGTTCTTAAGGTTCTAATAACATACTCGGGCAAAATAAGTAAGTCAGAAATGTAAACACTGAAAAGGAGAAAGTAAAACTGATCACCAGTTACAAATGATTTGGAAAATCCAGGAACACCATCTGGAAAAGTCCTTTACAAAAATAACATTGATACAGTGCCAGGGCATAAAACAATAAGTAGAAATTAATAACTAGTATATCACGTGCAACCCGAGAAAGGATGCAATGGAAGAGAAGACCCCCATTTACAATAGGAATTTAAAATATTAAATAAATAAATAAATAAATAAATAAATAAATAAATAAATAAAAGAGTAACTTGGATTCCTCAGAAGTGGACTCAGTTAGGATTATCAGATAAGCCCCAGACAACAGAGCTTTAAATGAGATACAAGTTTACTTCTTTTTCATATGAGTGTTATCTGGAGATAAGAAGTCCAATGACCATTTCTGGAGCTTGGTCCTTTTCTTTATGGCTGAAGATGGCTACTAGAGGCCTCCGGGCATTATATCCTATTCAGGCAATGGGTAGAAGGAAAGAGAAGATAAGCCTCTTTCTTTGGAGACCTCATACAGTTGACTGGCTAGAACTTAGTTATATAACCACACCCAGCTCTAAGGAAGGCTTTGAATTCCGGTTTATAGCTACACCACTATGTGCAGGGCTTAAAAAACAAGAACAACCGTGTTCTCTTACTAAGGAAGAAAATGGGAATGAGTATTGGACCAACCAGCAGGCTGCCATTAAATATAACAAGAAATGCACAAGATCTGTAGGAGACAATCTTAAAATGCTCCTAAAGGATACAGACAAGACTTGAATGAATAGAAAGACAAACAACGTTATTGGATAGGAAGACTCAACATCATAAAAATATCAATTCTCTCTGAGTTAATTTATAACTTTAGACATGTTCCCAATAAAAACATCACCAGGATTTTTTTAAAACAAGACAGATGATTCTGAAGTTCATATGGAAAAATAAACAAGCAAGAGTAGCCAGGAAATTTTGAAAAAGAAGGAGACCAGCCCGACTGGATGTTAAAATGTATCACAAACCTACAATAATTTCGAAAGTGTGGTATAGGTCAACATCATTGAATGAAGAGTACAGCAGTAAGTCTAAATCCTTATGGGGAGCTGGGACCAGTATTTGAAAAAGGTGATGTTTCAGTCAATGAGGAAAAGATGAACTCTCCAACATATGGGGTTGGAAACAAAGTTGGATCTCTACTTCACACCTTTCATCAGGCTGAATGCCAAATACGCCAAAGACTTAACGTTTATAAAATGAAAGCATGAAAATACAAGGGGAGACCTTGGGAGAATGCTTCTATAACTTTGAAATGGGTAAAGCCTTTCAAATTAAGACATAAAACCATACAGTAAACCACCATAAACAATGTCAAAAATTAAACCAGGACAAGAATTTGCAATTCTTATACCACTCAAAGTTCATTTCCTAATGTAGAAAAATCTTAAAAAAAAAAGAAAAAAACAAAACAAAACAAAACAAAACAAAAAAAAAAAACAAGAAACAAACACCATAAAGGAAAAATGGCAGTAGTGCACATACACACAAACAAATATCTTTTAAATATATGAAAAAATGCTCAAACTTACAGAGAAACTTAAGAATATACCAGGGTAAGAGCGCCTGGGCAGCTCATCAGTTGAGTGTCTGCCTTAGGCTCTGGTCGTGATCTCAGTGCCCTGGGTTCAAGCCCTGCATGGGGCTACCTGCTCAGCAGAGAGTCTGCTTCTCCCTCTCCCTTTGTCACTCCCCCACTTGTGCTCTTTCAGATGAAATAAATCTTAAAAATATATATATATATATATATATATATACCAAGATACTGCATTCTGCTATCAGACTACCAGAACCTCGGTAACGTACCATGTCGACAAGGAGATACTATCCGTGCTGCTGGCACAAGTGTAAAATCCTTCAGCTCTGAGGAGGGCAGCTTGGCAATATCCCTCAAAATCCACATTCCTGTTCTAGCGGATTCAGACATTTCTAGAAAAATCTGTACAATTGCCTTCATATATTTATAAGGTCACTCACGGCTTCACCATTCGTAATAGCACGAGATTAGAGGCAAGCTAAATGTCCCCCAGCAAATGTGGCAGAGTGTCGTCCGACCACAAAAAAGAATTGGGAGCCTCTTCATGTGCCAAGACAGAAAGATCTCTGATACGTATTAAGTGGAAAAGTTAAGGTGCAAAAGATCGCATGGAGTCAGCTCCCAATTAGTTAAAAGGGGGACGAGAATATATAGTCACACGTTCTTAATTATGCAGAAAATGGGACCAAGACAAGACACGAGGAATGAATAAAATGCAGTTGTCTGTAGGGAGGAAAGGGTTTCTGGAAAACAGGTACAAGAGGGAGAATTTTTTACTGTTTGTCCTTTTATACTTTGAGTTTTAGAGCACATGAAGGTATTACCTATTGAAAAAAATTGAAGCTATTTAATAAGTAAAAATTCATCATATTGACTCCAATAGAGGGGAAAGGATTTTGCTGCATTTTTTCCACTATTAACAAAAATGACCCCGTTCCTTAAAAAATGTCTCGGTCCTCAATTGTACCCTATCCTTGTATTTGAGGACTGATGGGGATTAATATCTCGGCAGAAGTCCCTCTTCGCAAAGCTGTCCGTCCGCAAGTTTGATGAGTACCTACTATGTGCCCGGCTGCTGACCTGAGCACCAGGGGAACGCCCAAGAAGGAGAAAAGTCCACTCACCCTATCCTGCAAGCTGGGCCTCAGACCCGGCAAGGCTGCGATATGATTGTCCCTACCTTCCCAGGGAGGCTTTAGAGACCCCTCGTGAACCCGCAGCACTAAAAGCCAGCAGGCAGGGGGATCCTGTGGCAGGAACGGGGAGTCGAAAGTCAGACGTCCCCAGGAAGCAGTGCCGCTAAGAGGGAGTGAGGGAGGGAAAACCAAGAGGGGTCGCCCTCAGCCAGCTGGGCAGCAAGCAGAATTTCAGGGACTCCACCCTCCTTCGGGAGCCCTTGACCCCCTGAGCCCCTCGTAGGGAAGGGTGGATGTCCTCTCTCTTTTCCTCGGCCGGAGCGAGCGTGGTCCTGGGCGGCCTCGGCTCTCCCCTCCACTGAAACCCCCACTCAGGAGCTCACTGAGAGCCTGGCACGAGACAGGTTTGGTCCCGGCCGCAGGGGTTATTCTTTTTAATTAGACTGAAGACTCCTGGAGGAATCGAGTTTTAATCGTGGCATTTCTGGTCCCCAGGGGACTTTCCAGCTGAACTCAGCCTCCCTGTCGCCAAGGAAAGGAACATTAAGTCACTGTCTCTTCCACGGCGCTTGGTTTTGTGTGGGAAGGTCGAGCTTCAGAGAAACACAGAGGGGAAATTTGAGGAGGGGAGTAGTGGCCGGATTTCTGGCATCTGCAGCGGGACTGTGTGAAGACGTCCTTCGGCCTGAGGCCTCCCTTCCTCACAGCAGAGGGGCAGCTGCCTGTGTGCTTCCTGCAGAACATGCTCGGCCCTCATGGGCCCCCTGGGCCTTCAGCGTGGGGCAGCTTCTTCCCTCAGGGAGCAGAGGGGGCAGGCAGCAAGGGAACCGTGTGTACCCAGGCCCGAGGAGGGGCAGGGGAAGAGCAGAGGATGGCGAGAAGTAAGACGTGCCACCTTCTCTTGCCCTGAGTGGGAATCCTGAGCAGAAGGAAATGCCGAGTTGAGCTTTCAGACGGGCAAGGCTCAGGCTGGCTTGGAATCTCCCAAATCTACCCCATTCACACAAATCAGAAATGCGCCCTTCCGACAAGGCTTTGAAAGAGGGGGCTTTGAGAGGTAGCACGTGGGGTCCTTTCTCAAATTGAGGTTGGTGGCTGACATTGGAAGAAGTCCACCAATGCGAAGGCGGGAAAGTGAAGGTGTGCAGCGCGCAGAGGCAGGAACACCAGCCTTTGGAGTGGAGGGGACCCAGTTCAAGGCCCAGTGAACTCAGCCTCCTCGTCACCTTTCGGAAGTCACCTACCTTCTTCCGGCTTCCATCTGCTTCTGCTGCCACGACCACAGCAAAGCCTGCTCTTCTGAACCCTCGCCATCGTTCGGAGCGTGACTGTGGTTTGTAGCCCGCAGAGGTGCTTTCCACACGTTTGTTATTGCTGTTCCTAACACACGTGTTGCCACGGCGATCATCGTGCCCGAGTGTGGGCCGGGCAGCCCTAGATGAGGGAGCACGAAGGGGTTGTCACTCAGCCCGGCACACAGGTTCGCCTCTCGATGACGCCCACGTTTGCAGGTGGGCAGACAGCCCCCCCCCCGGAGTTCCCTCTAACTCTGTCTCCTCATGGAGGAAGTGGGTATAACTCTCTAAAGGCCTGCCACTTCCTCACCCTTTATCGAAGCCCTTCAGACAAGCAGGAATGGGTCATCCCAATTCGATGGGCAAGGTAACAGACCAGCAAGGGGACTTCACCTGGGCCATGCCCCGCTAGGATTCAAACCCAGGCCTCGGCTGCCCAAATCCGTGTTCTCCTCCCTTCCCTCCCACCCTGGCCAGAGCTCAGCCTTGACCACACACAGTGGCCAGCGGGGGAGGCTGGAGAGCCCGGTCCCAGGGGCTCAGCTTGGTTGGGCTCACTGTTCTTTCCATAGTTCACAAGCATCTGCTTAGAACAGCATATTTTATGAGCTTTCTCTTTTCTCAAGAAGTCCCAGCTGTAAGCGGAAACGGGGCCGCGGGTGCAGAGCAGGGTGGCCCTGTAGTGCTTCCTGCCCCCACCTTTGCACTCAGGCCTGGATTCCTGATGGCGGCTGGAGTTCAAGTCCAGACACCCGCAGACTTGTAAGAAAGGCCCCTCTTGCTCTGTTGCAGGGCCACGGGCCTCCTTTGCAAGACCTTCCTGCCCCGCCCCAGCCCTGCATGGCCACTGAGGGAAGGCCGGGCTGGGGGCCTCCCTCTGACAGTCTGGGTCCTCCTGGGGCACAGGTGTGGGGTTTGCAGATTTGGTTGGTAGGGGGGTTCTTACCCAGAACTTCAGATTTTATGTAAGATCTAATGTGGAACCTCACGCTGTAAGCAAGAGAGCTGCTCTGGCTGAGGCCAGCATCCCGCCCCTCGTCCCCCACGGCACTCGCTCACTGGGCTCTGTAGGGCCTGGTTGTTGCCACAGCGTGTCTTCCTGCCGTGCCCAGACCCTTCCGCCCTCTGTCTGCTTGCCCTGTGAGAACTGATCTTGCGCATAACCCGCGCTCATACAGGCAGATCTCCCACTGTCCTCAGCGCCAGCTTCAAACTCCTCTTGCATTCTAGGCTTTTCGGGGTTGGTTTCAACGTGCCGATCTTGCCCCACCGTCCACCGGGGCCCTTCACTGCCTTTGGCACCCACCGTGTGGGCTTTCCCTTCCCTCCTACCTTTTCCCTTTATGCTCTCTCCAAACCTACCCTCTCTCCAAACTTCTCTTGAGAGTCACTTTGTCCCGATGCCCCCCCAGCCTGCACCGACTGGCAGTGGTGCCCCCCTGCCCCCTCTGCCATGGCGTGACAGCTCACAGAGTCAGTGCTCTGTAAAGGGGCGTCGGCTTCAGACGTGGTTTTAGCTGGGTCACTGAGGTTAGCATGTTTCAGTCTTGTCCCTTCAGCTGATCCTTACGGTTCGCTCAGGAGGAGAGGGGATGATATCAAGGTCTACGTAATATGGATTTTAGCACACAGTAGGACTTCAATAAATAACCACTGATTTTATTAAACCACAGCTGTCTTGAGATATTGCCGGTGTTGCTGAAGCTCCTCCCTCACGTTGGGGAGCATGGAGGCACCTGTGGGGGTTGGCCAGTGTGGGCGAGAGCCCTGGCCTGAGGTGGGTCGCCAGCAGATCAAGCTTCCCCATAAACTTTCCTCCCGGTAGCAGATTTCCCTGAGATGTGCACATCTCTCCCACCTCAGAAAGACCCTATTGGGATGGCTGAGGCATTAATCCTGTGCTTCTGGCCCATCTTGCAGGGATTTGAAACTGGACAACATCCTTCTGGATGCAGAAGGTCACTGCAAGCTGGCCGACTTCGGGATGTGCAAGGAAGGGATCCTGAATGGTGTCACAACCACCACGTTCTGCGGGACTCCTGACTACATCGCACCTGAGGTAAGACGATGCCCAGAAGGCCACCTTCTTCCGCCAGGGCTGAGGAAGGGGCTATTCCCTTGCACTGAGATCACCTAGCGTTGCTGGGGGAACGCGCTAGAAAACCAGGAGAGATCCGAAGAGAGGAGGGAGAAGAGGAAAGGTAGAAGGCTTACTGATTTCTCCATAAGGAAATGGTGGTGATGGAGAAGATAAGGGGCCAGTGGTGAGCAATGGGTCATTCCTTCCTCATGCTGGGGCGGAGCCTCGCTGGGCCTCACCCTTCCATCTCAGGCCAGAACTACCAACGGGTTTGCACCGAGAGAACTTTGTAGACTTGTGTCATTGTCTTCACTTCTTAATAACCAGAATAAAGGAGCGCCACTGATAAAGGCAGCAATTAGCTTCATCAGCAGTAACATACCTACAGTAAACCCCGGGTTTATTTGCCATTTCTAGCATAGGGGTGATCTGCATGGCAGGTGCCTAGGTCGAGCAGGAAGAGGAAAGCGTGCCTCGTTATAAATGTAGATCAGAGAAGTTCACTGGGAACCTGACCGACGGGCTGCCTTTCCTGAAGTTGTTTGGATGTGTTGTTCGTCATATAGTGCTTACTGGACCTGAGTTTCTCAAGCCGATCTTGCCGAGGCTGAGAGAGACCTAGCGCAGTACGATTCAGATTTAAGACAAAGTGTCTCATTGCTGCTCAGTAAAAATGGCCTTGAGGGTTCTGACCGTGTCAGGTGGGAAGGAGATACCAGCCCCCCAGTGAGCACTGCCCATGTTGCACAGGTGCTCGCAAGCCCATTCCAACTGCATTTCCTTTCGGTGGGCATCGTGTGAGCACCTGCTAGACACAAAGCATTGTGGGGAGGGGGAATCGACCGAGCACTCCTCACTCTCCTAGAAGAACTTCTGGTCTAGGGTCTTCTGGTCTATTTATTAAGCAGAATAAATAGATACAAGAGACAAGATGGTATCCTCAGGGATAAGGGAAGGCTTCTTGAGACACCTGGTAGATAAACTGAGCTGTCCAGAATCAGCAGGATTTCCTTTGGTGACGGCTGTGGGAAGCATTCCTGAAAACAGCCAGGGGGGTTGAGGTAGGGGCGGGGCAGCCCAGGCCGTAACGTAGTCCTGGGCTCTGAATCCTTCAGGGCAGCCACTGTGTTCCTGAGTGCTCCTGGGATCCAGCACACAGACCAAGCTCTTGGTGATGGTTTGTTGAGTGAATAAATGAATTTGAACTTATGACACTCCAGTGTGAGCAAAGACGAAGGGATGAGAATATCCTTGGCCTTCGTTCGGGATAGGAAAAGAGTATAGCCAGAACATAGGCATTCTTCATGCTCATAGTCATGAATAAAATTAGGAAAGAGGACCAGGGGAAGTGGCCTCGATCCTAGAGGATCTGTAGACCCACTAAGAGTTTTCCAGCGGAGGACGTCTGGGTCTCTCAGACCCGTCCCAGGAAGAAGACGGGCAACAGAAGGCAGAGAGAGTGGGAGAAACAGTCAAGAGACTTTCACAGACCAGACGAGGCCTGGGGGGTGAGGAGAGGTGTGAGGACAGTCAGTAATAGTGGAGCTCCCTTTAGAACCTTCACCTTCTAAGAGATCCGAAAGCAGATATACCCATCAGTCTTCCTTAGCAGGAGCACTAGGAATTTAATCTTCCAGGAGAAATCAGTGAAAGCGATGGTCCTCAGTCAGGACCTGCGTTTTTACCATCTTGCTCATCCGTTCCTTCTCAGCAGAATGCCTGGTTCTCGTCCTCCGTCTGCTGATGCCAGAGTCATAGGGTTAACGGGCCAGAGGACTAGTTAAGGACCCAGCCTGAGGCAAAACAGTCACTTCATGATGAACACAGCACCCATCCCGCTCTCACGGCAGGCAGGCCGTTGACAGGAGTCACAATGAGCCACGCTGACCTCTCTCTGATGAGGCACAGACGCCCTTCCTTCCCATTCCATCCTCGTGCCCATGGCGCAGAGTCACCACCACCTGTGAAATGGCAAGCAGCCCTGGTCTCTCCGTAGACCGGTTAGAGCTGGTACAGACACTGCTACTCCTAGCCGGGGCTACTGCGGAGATGAAATGCAGTGATGCCTCCAAAGCATTCAGGGGCAGTGCCTGGCCCGCAGTGAGCACTGGGTCCTTACCTTCACTGTTGTTGGTTTGTGCAGGGGAAAGCACAGTCTTGAGACTGGACCACTGATGCCCCCAGGTGACCTTGGCCAAGTCACAAAAGTGTTTTAGACCCTCCGCGTCCTCATCTTTCAAATGGGAAGAGCACTTCCTGCCCTGCCTACCTCAGCAGGCTGTTCTGAGAGTCTAATGAGATTAGAGCATGGAAATGCTTGAGAAATCATAAGCCTCTATTCCGATAGGAGGGGCTGAGAGGGGCCTGGTTAACCCTAAAACCACAGACACCTAATGACTCTAGCTGTTGCCCAATGCTTCTCTTGCCACCATGCCCCCTTGGCTGGCCCCCGTCGCACCCCCTCTCCACACCCACTCTCCCAGGAAATGGTGGCCGGCCCCTGGTAAGCCTGGCACACTTCTGCCTCAGCGCTGAGCCAACGAAGGGGGTAGCCACCACACCCGTGTCCTCCCATGGCGTGTGAAGCCTTGCCCTTCCCACGGCTCCATGACTGACAAGCCGGTTAAGAAGCAGAAAATTAGGGCCAAGCCCCAAAGGAATTTTATGAAAGAGGCCACCCCAAGTGGGAAGGCTTTGGAGTGGGCCTGGGGAAGGGTGGGCAGGGCCACTCTGTGGTTTCTGCAAAGCCATCCTGTCGGAGCACACATAGGCCACCTGGAGGTCACCCCCCCCCCGGCCCCCTGCCACCCTGTGGAGGCACAGCACCTAGATCTGCCACCTCCTGGGGGCTGGAGGGTGGCCACCCCAGCATTCCTAGCCATCTGAACCCAAGAGAGAAGGGCACGTACCTAGCAAGACACACACGGCAGGCGTGCGTGGCTGCCAGTCTCTCAAGTGCTAGTATTGGCCTGGTCGTGGTGGGGGGCTCAGAAGCATGCTAGAGCCCCTACCGTTGCCGCCTCCGAGATGCCCGGGGGGAACAACTGACCTTGAGAAAATAACTAAAGTCATGGTACGTGGAACGTGCCTGCAGTTCTTAGGGACAGGAAAGGGTCTTAGGATGTCAGAAGATGCAAGAAAAGCTAGGGGCATTCAGGAGAGTTTTCTGGAGGAGACTGGTGATAACCATGCCCTTGACACCAGCAGTGCCACGGTGAGCCAGGTGGGGCACTTGACCTTTCACGGTTGAAGGAGCCACTGACTTTGGCCTTGGCTTTGAAACAGAGCAGCATTACTGGCCCCTCAGCGCAGCAGAGCCTGTAGCTCTGACCTTACCGTGCGTTGACCACTGAGCTGAGAAACCCAAGATTCTCACCAGATTGCCAGCCCCAAATAATTCCAAGTGGGCTGAGTTTGCTTACATCTCTTTTCCTTCTGAATTCGAAGGATTCCTAGAACACGCGTGGTTTTACTGTTTTCAGAATGATTCCACTTAACGCCAAGCAGTCTGTAGTCTTTAGTCTCTAGAAGGGTGTTTTGAGGAGACCAGGGCAAGCCCCAGTATTCCTATTCAGCCTCCCCTTCCCTGACCATCCTGAAACCTGAGAATCGAGCTGGAGCCTCGTTCCGGACAGGTTACCTGAGACGTTACCCTCCTGAGGTGTCCCACAAGCTGAAGTCACTGTGTGTGGCCTTTTGCCATTGGGGGGGGGGGGGAGTCCTGGATGGACACCCCTTTAGGACATGCACCCTAGCCATGCTAATCCTCTATCATCTTCACTTTTGGGAATTTTTCATAGAATTCCAGAGCAGAGAGCAACCCGGAGAGCTCATCTCATCGGTGTGTTTGTGGGCCGTGCCATGCCTAATGACGAAAGGACAAAGTAATTATGGGATGGGGACCTCACCGCACAAACCCTTTCTCAGCAGTGGGGCCAGCTCAGGATTTACTTCTACCCCGAGCCCGACGTACCTCCCTGACCTGCTGCGTACTCTCTAGACGGGGGACCAAACCAAACAGAAGAAAACTTGGATCTCATACCAGCTTTCAATTACACACAGTCTTGTATTTTGCAACAGGCTTTCCAAATCTTCCACCTTAATTAACCTTAGGAGCTAGAGCAGAGAATCTGAGCTTCGCATGATGAGGAAGTCAAATGAACAGCTCAAGATCACCCGGAAAATGTAGCCCCAAACTTGGGATGGAATAGAAACCCCGTGGCCGGTCTTCTGTCCCTGCCACCGTAACACATGGCCAGTGCTCTAGAGAAAATAGGATCAGGGGCAGTTACTTGCTTTTCAAAAGGTTCCGCAGCTTCTTTAGGTAGCACTGCTCCCCGACATTGAAATTATGACTCAGTCCATCAAAGTGCACATCGTTGTGCAGGGAGGTGGTGGCTCGGAGTGTCTCACCGCCACGTGTCACGAATGCGTATGACAGAAATGAATTCAACTCCGCTGTCGGTCCGAGTTAAGCAAGAGGGACTGGGAGCGTAGGTGAGAGAGGCGACCGGTGACAGACAAAGCACACTGGCTGATGGAGGAGATGCCTTGACTGGTGCTGTTGCAATAGGGAGCAGGCTCTGCTCCGTGGTGACGAGTGTCGCAGATAAAATGAAGGGGCCTGGGCCTTCTGGAGGCAGGTACAGAAGCGACGCATCAGCGAGTTTTGTGGGAGTCGTGAGGAACATCAGGGGTGGGTCTTTTCCCGGAATGCCCAAAAGCACAGGCATCCTTTGTGGTTAGGACACCAAAGGATGGGGAGATTTATGAACTATGGTTTCTTTTCCAAGAACATAGGGCTCAGGCGAGTTCAACATTGTCACAACTGAGAGAAGACTTTGTTTCTGCTCACCTTCCCTCTGCGTGTGAGGCGGTCCTCATTCGCTCTCGGTCACACACAGCTTGCTCAGGTCTTTGCTCCTCTGACCCTGATTGTAGTGTCAAAAATACGCACATATTTTTATATGGTCCGAAGTGCAAATCGGGAACTTCATCTGCTGAAACAAAGAGACAGCGGTTTATTCCCACAGGAGGACACGCTGTCGGTGTTGACTTTGGAGCATTGATAGTTAGGCCCCAGAATAGTGCCTTCCAAATTCAATTTTCCCTGAATTTGCTGATTTCCGAACCTCAGTGATATGAGCCAGGGCTCTGCTGGGCAGAGGGGCGAGCTGGAAACGAAGATGCCATTCCCACGGCCCTTGCGGTGCAGGGAGGCCATGGGCAGGCGCCCTTGGCGGGCCCTGACCTTGCCCGCTTCTCCAACAGATCCTGCAGGAGTTGGAGTATGGCCCCTCGGTGGACTGGTGGGCCTTGGGGGTGCTCATGTATGAGATGATGGCTGGGCAGCCCCCCTTCGAGGCCGACAATGAGGACGACCTGTTCGAGTCCATCCTCCACGATGATGTGCTCTACCCGGTCTGGCTCAGCAAGGAGGCCGTCAGCATCCTGAAAGCCGTGAGTCCGCGCCCTCCCCGATGCCACTGCTCCCTTGCCCTCTCGCCCTCTTCTCCCTCTGTCCCCGTCACTCCTTGCCGGTCCCAAGGACTCCTCTCTCCCTTCCTCCCCACCTCTCCCCTGTCCCACCTCTGCTGCAGCCGAATGAGAGGCGTTGCTGGCAGTCACTGCAGGACTGGGACACGTTTGCATCTCCTGAGAGGGAGCTCTGCGCGAGTCTGTGCGCGCGTGCATCTCGGAGGGAGAGGCACCAACCCAGATCATTTCTGCCATGTATACGCCAGCCTTAGCTCCTTCTGCTGGGGCCTGTGATGGGCAAGAGGGAGGCGGGCATGGTGCGCCTGTCTCTGCAACGGCATCTCTGTGGCTGAAGAGCTGACAAGAAAAGAAGTGCCTGCTCCAGACCAGTGCAGCTGTGCTGGGTTCAGACACGATAGGGGGATGGTCCCCAGCCCTGCAGATAATCCCACACGTGGGAGATGCGTAGGACTTGCCCAGCACGGCTGTTTCTGCAACGTAAGCCACTTGCTCGAGTGCAAGTAAGTGGCATTGCCTGTCCTCCTTGGAGAGCTGTGGAAGGCGGGGTGCAGGGAAGGTGAGCAGAGCAGTTGACCCGCTGGGTTGAGGTGGGACCGAGGTGACAGCCTAAGAACCTTGACTTCCAGTCCTGGTCTCTGTCGCCCATCAGAGCATGGACGGGATCGTTCAGCACCCAGTGTATCACATTCACCAGGTTTCCCGTAGCCAAGTACCCTCTCAACACGATGTACTTGCCGATATTTACCTAATTCTATGTTTTTTACCAAGAAACTTTATATCACTGCATTAAAGGCAAACCAGCATCATTTACCGTAGCTAAGTAACATAGATCATCATAGGAAAATGGCAGAAGGATCTCACATCATTCCGTCGGTGTCTAGGAGCGCATGTGCTGCATTCTGGAAAGTGCCACATCAGAGCGTGCTATTCTCTCCTGCGGCTCTTGCTTTCTTCCCCGTCCTTCTTTTCCTCACCTCATCCGTTTCCCTTTGTCTCCCTCCCCACACCCCCTGCCTCCCTGTCAGTAATCCGATGACCTACTATCTATTGAGTGTTTCCAATGTGTGGGGCATCACCTATCATGCTAAGTAAGTTTTGGTGAGTATAATGGCCATTGTCCAGCAGGCAAAGGTGGGCAGTAAATAAAAAAATATATCCACACATAGTCACAACTGGGATAAGAACAGGGAAGGAAGCAAAGAGGGAATGTGTATTCTCTCATCTCGTGCGTACCCGTGAGCGTCGAGTATGCAGGTGCTATGTAAGGAGCCCGGCTAAGGAAAAGCCTGCAGGCAGCACCTGAAGGAGCCAGAACACCAGCCCAGCAGAGCCGGTCACTTGCCCAGGGCCCTGAACACCAACCCAACAAACCCATCAGCCCCCTGCCCGCACCCCAGTGAGGCCCTTTCATTTGCAGGTGACCCAGATCAGTGTTTCTCAACAAGGTGTGATGTTGCCCTCTCACCGTGACCCTGGAAGATATTTGGCAGTGTCTGGAGATATTTTTGCCATCACTAAAGGAGGGGGGCCGCTGCCATCGTCTAGTGGGCGGAGCCCAGGGACATCGCTAATTGTCCTCCAATGCACAGGACAATTCCCACAACAAAGAAGGATCCGGTGTAAAATGTCAGTAGTACAGAGGTTGAGAGATTTCGACCTACAGAGAGTCAGAAGCTAGAGGTTATGTCTGTGTCAGCTGGTTGGTGAGGGCAAAGTCTCTGAGAGAAGCCATCTTCCCTGCGAGAAGAGCTTCTGACTCAGCAGCAGCTTCCTGAGATGTTAAAATCTGTATGTTCATCAGTAGCCCTGATACTTCCTCTCCCAGAAGTGGAAGGGCAGGAAGAGCTAAGGAAGTGAGGAAGAGTCTTCACTCCCTTGGCCTTGGAACACTTTACTTCCTCACGTTGTCCCTTGATTCTCGGACCAGGCCAGGTTTTCCATGACACTGGCCGCCGAGTTGTGTCTCTGAGGGCTGCTGCCTACACGGAAGTGGTGCAGAACTCTAGAGAAGACCATTTACATCATAGAGTTATGCAGTGCACAACCTGTGCAACATTAAGTGCTGGTCTTAGTGCCTTCCTTCCTCAGCACTGTGCTCTGAGGCCCAGTATTCAGCCTTCTACTGAGTCATTTAAATGTACCGCATGCACAACAGAAGTCAGTCACTGAACCAAGTACTGGGAAGATAGGACTGATTCCCACATCCTAGGGCTCACCAAGGGAAAGAGAAGTTTAGACAAATTATAATTTAAATAAACAAGAATCATGAGGTCCCAGGTACCAACAGAGCAGGGAATCTGAGAAGGCTTCACAAAGGAGGCAGCTATTTGACTGGTTCTTAGAGGATACATAGGGACTGGACAGGGGCATTCAGCCAGGGGAATAAAGGACACTAAAGGCCAGCCAAGGTAGACTGGGTTCAGACTGAGAAGTTTCTGTGTGCCCGAGTCTATGGACTTCATCCTGTGGGTGGTAGGAAGCAAGAGTGTTGAAAGAAGAAAGCCTCTGCCGACTTCTAGATTAGGGAGGTGAAGTGTGCGTTGGTTCCATTCTTCCTGAAATCTGCCCACCACCCCTTCACTCTCTCCCCTGTGGCTCTCCCAGCTGTGTGTTGGTTTCGTGCTTTGGTTTCGGGAGGCACCACGCAAGAGTCAGTAGGAGACTCTCCCTGCCCAAGTAAATCTCCCTTGCTAATGAAGCCTGAAATTATATCAGTGTAGATGTCTCCCTTTGGGTTATGGTTTATCCTCTTAAATTCCTTTCTTTAAATACAGACGCTCAGCCTTCACCCTGTAAAATCTCCCTCTTGTCTGTAGCACACATGCACACACACACCCTGCCTTTCTTTTGGGTGGCTATGGGACGCTGCCCCCAAGCCTGAGGCTCTTCTCACAAGACGGCAGCCAACAAATATAAAACACATCAATGTGGTTTTTACAGACAAACATTGAGAAGCCATAAGCCTTTCCTTTTCTTGTTTTTGTTTTATCAATTAATCTACATGGGTATTGTATGCTAGAGATTACAAATTCAAATTTAAAAAAAAAAAGGGGCCCTGGGGCCAGGAAAAGAAGAAGTACAGGAGGTGCCTTTAATAATTTGCCTCAGCATGTATAGCTGGTCCTCTTTTCTTACTTCGGCAAGGACCATTGACCTCTCAGTGTAAGTGAGTTTATCAGACCTTAGTCTCCCTGGTGAGCAGACTCGAGGATCTCAGAAAAACTGAGGAGTTAGTAACAACCAGAGTTCCTACTCCCAGCCTGGTACCTTGTTGGCTGTTTGACCTTGGCCAAGTTAATTGACCTCTCTGTGTCTCAACTACCTCACTTGTAAAATAGGGACAACAGGAGACCTCAGAGGCTTGCATTTGGATGAAATGAGTTAATAATGTTTGCTGTGTTTAGAATGGCGCATTAGTAAGTTCTAGAGAAGACTAAAGGGGGAGCCTGGGTTGGGGACATAGTAAGTTCTAGAGAAGACTAAAGGGGGAGCCTGGGTTGGGGCAGAGCCCCCAGAAGTGGAAACAGACTTGGGAGAGGGCACTAAAGACGTTGCTTTGGCTGACCTCCATCTTCCCCTCACAGCTGTCCCTGCCAGGCCTTTGTCACTAATTCCATCCTGTCCTCCCCCCCACAGTTCATGACGAAGAACCCGCACAAGCGCCTGGGCTGTGTGGCAGCCCAGAACGGCGAGGATGCCATCAAGCAGCACCCATTCTTCAAGGAAATCGACTGGGTGCTCCTGGAGCAGAAGAAGATCAAGCCTCCCTTCAAACCTCGAATTGTAAGTAGGGCCTGGAGCTCATTCAACACTGTGGGTCGGGCCTGGGTGGTCCGGGGCACTTTCACAGCCTAAACGACAAGGGCAGGTGATAGCCAACACCCCCCTCCGAAAGAGTCTTCCAAGGCCCTAAGAGTTTACTGTCAAAAATACATAACCTAGAGCCACATCCACAATGGTGATTTCCATGGGACACAGAAGAAGACTTTTTAACTTTAATAGCGATCCACTGATGGCTTTCACAAATGCTACATTCTGCATATGGTAGAGATACAAGGTTTCTTTACGAACAAACGGGTCTGCTTTATAACTGAGTCAGTCTAAAGAAACACACTAAGAGCCACAGTCCCAGTCGTGATGTGGGTCTAGCGCAGAGTGCGAAGGTAAGGCCCGGGCCCGACACCCCAGAGCTCCTGCACCTGCTCGGCTGTGCCATCCCTGCGGAGTCCTTTCCAGCCCCAGCACACACCTCCGTGCAGATTCTCAGGCCCGCAGCAGTGATGTCTGTCCCGGGGGCTGCAGGGAAGGATGTTGAAGCTCGGCGGCTGCAAAGAGGAATCAGAGAGCAGAGGCCATATCCTGGCAGTGACCTCCTGCTGGAAGGGACGGGGTTGGCAGTGCTGTCCTTGGGGTGTGTGTACTTGCCTGTGCAGGGGCCGTATCTTGAGTCTGTTGGCGTGTTGCCCAATGAGGCAATCATTCAGACTGAAAATTGGGGTCACCAGCTGGCTAGTGCACTCGGAGCACAAAGAATGCGTAATATGAGGAAATTACAGGGCAGGAGCCCCAGAGCGGTGGGGCTGGGGTCCCGGGCGGGAAAAACCCGAAGTCATCCAGTCAACCTTCAGCCACCCTGCCTTCTGTCAGGCGGGCCCTCCTCCCTCGCTTCCAAGTAAAGACCCTCCTGTGCTTTGTGAATCATCTGCGAGGAATTCCAATCTATTCCAGGAGGTTTTCTGGGGAGTGATTACGGATAGTGCTGGGATTCTCAGAAATGTCCCAAGCAGGAGGCAATTCTCAGCTGAAGGCGTGGTGCACGCTTCGGCCAGACTAGCACATGGAAGGTTGACCAGCCCTGGACGCTCGTTCGGGTCACCGTTCCTTGTTTGCTTCCTCCTTTGGTTGTGATGAGTTTCGCTTGCTGGCACACTGCTTGGCACAGGCTGGATTTAGGTTCACCTTCTCTCTTTGGTAACATCACCTCGGCCCCTGCCTGTCTCTCCCCCTCCTTGGCTCTGGGACCTGCTGTGGCTCTGGGCAGCACACGCCAGCCTGCTCGAAGGCTGCCCCCACCCCCTCACCCCGAGGGTCTCTGTGAGTGGTCTTTGAGGACAAGATTAACTGTGTCCTGGAAAAAAGTGAGAGGAAGTAGGAAACCAGAGGTCGGGTGGAGAAGGAGCGGGGAACTAAAGAGTCAGATCTGAGGGTACAATGTTAGTGTGGGTTTAGCCTAAGGTAATCAGCCCCCAGCAAAGTAGGAAGTAGGGCTAAGTAGTGAATCCAGGCCCGACCACTGGGGTCCCCCCGGATAAGGGCAGGGACCCATCAGCAAGGGCAGGTCTGCAAAACGACTTACACGACTCAAGCTAAGCTTGCAGAGGGCCGGGCCAGGCTAGAGGGGCCGCCCCTCCTGGGGGTGTGTGGCCAGAGGAGAGGGCAAGTCCCAGGGGACCGTGAGCAGGGAGCGTGAAGGGAGGAGCGGGCCTGGGATGCGGCATAGGCAGGTGCGGGAGCCTTTGCTGAGAAGCCACAGGGAAGCAGGGAATTAGGGAAGATCTTGACGAGAAAAGGCCCAAAGAAGTTTTAGTCTGGATTCCTGGAGAAGAGTCTCTCTCTGGGGTGAAGAGATGGCAGAACAGTGCTCAAATCCAGCAGAAGAGAGAGTGCGCTGAGATTTCAAGGGTCCCACCAAGCTCCTGTCTCCAGAAGCCCTTCCCCAAGGCCTGGCATTCCCAGGGATTCCTCATGGGGCTGCCACCCTCCATCCGAACTCTGAGCCCATGAAAAGGCAAACCTAAGAGTGACCCTTTGAGCTTGTCCAGAGTGAGGGAAGGCCGTGAAGAACAGATGTGAGGTTTCTGTGGGCCGGCGGGATGGAGAAGGAACCCGACACAGAGGAAGGGTTGGGGGAAGAGAGAGGAGGGACTCGAGACGCCAGCCCATGACCCAACCCACTAGTGGGCGGTGGGCAGGCCTCAGCCGGCTCGGACAGGCAGGGATGGCTAGCTGGGAGTGCAGGTGCTCCTGGGGGCCGGGTGGGTTCCCAGGAACTGGCAGTGGAAGTCCCTGCCTGAGGCAGTCAAGCCCACCTGGGGGCCAGATGGGACTCCATCTCTACCTGGGATACAAGGGCCCCGTGCTTCCCTCTCTCGGGCCTCTTGTGAGTCCCCAACCTGGGACCAGAGGGCAAGACTCTACTTGCTTGCTTTGCTCAGGGACTCAAGTAGCTTCCTGCAGGGTGAGCATCCCTGGGGAGGATGGCAAAGAGTAAAAACGGGGGCCATCCAGGAGCTCTGACGATATCCAGCTGCGCCCAAGTTCCCCAAGACTGACTTCACCCTTGCTTCGCACATCACCTTCTGTGCATGCTCCTACTCGACCCCACAAACCTTCACAGTTCTCCTGGCTGCTGCTGGGGGTCAGGGAAGAACATCTGGCTGGCTAGTTCAGAGTCCGTTTGGAAGAGAGAGTTAGGACATCTGAAGGGAGGAGAAGAAAGGAAACTTAGTGCCTCTTACAAGATGTTTCTGGTCACATTTCAAGCTGAACACTGTTGATCCTTACAGAGTTCCCAGCTACAGGTCTTTAAAGATGTGTTCAAGTTATTTAAGTACCTGAGCACATTTATATCCTAGAGATTTCTCTCTGAGAAGTATCAAAACGGGAAAGAAAAGACCAGTCTACGTCTCATTAGCAGGTTGGAAAGGGGTCCCGATCTGTCCCTAAGTTGAAAGCTCTTTTCTGGAGATTGTTGATGGCACCCCCCTCAGTCCTCCGTGGGCTTGTATACAGCAGAAATGAATTTTAAGTTGAATTAAAGGGTCCCGCCACAGCGACGAACATACCAAGAGCCTTGCGGGACCCGGGTGGAACGCGCACGAGGTTTTTATAAACCACCACCCACCTCTTACTAAGTCGAGATTCACCTTGGGTATATGAATACTCGCCGGCTCAGACACTAGCAACAGGGAAGGCTAGGCTTTGTCAGCAGGGCCCGTACCCCCAGGCAGGACAGGTGGCCACCCACGAGAGGTCACTGGAGAGACACAGGGCGCTGTGCTGTGTCCCCCAGGAGTTGTCCCCTGTTTTCAGGGCAAGGGTCCCATCCCAAGACAGGCTGCCCTCAGGCTGAAGGTGTCCCATAGCTTAGGGCACATCAGATGTCTTTTGAGGAGAGCTGGCAAGGAAAGGTTTTGACAGAGGGAGGAAGGACAGCGGATTCGGAGCAGGGCATTGGGAAGACGTGGGCAGGATAGTGGGTTGTAAGCCTCCGACAGGGTGGGCATCTTGGAGCTTAGGGACAGACTCCTTGAGAAAGGAGAGGACAAGCATGTGAGCAATGTCACCAGGCTTGCGATTTGGTGGTGGCCTCAAGAAGACACAGGGTGTGTTCTTTAGAAGGCAGTGGAAACACAGGACCCCCCCCCCATCTCATGCCCAAAACCCCCAGTGTGTTCGGTCAAAGACTTGGGGCCCTGAGGGAACTCTGGGGCTCCTTTGTCCTAGGCTGGCCCCGTTTGCTTCCTCCCCATGTCCTGTTGACATCACACCAAAGTGCCACCACCCCCAGAAAACAGCGGGATAGTCAGTACCCCGTGGAATTAGCTGAGCATTCGGAATCTAAGGACCTGGGGCGGGTCCTGCCTGTGTGATTCGGGAGGGAATCGGTTTTGTCTGGTGGGAGGTGCTGGAGGTGAGGCTGGGTGAAATCATGTCATCCAGCCCAGGGCTTACCAAGAGCCTAGACATGGTGCTCTATCTTCTAGAGCCCCTGATTCTTTCCACGGTGGGAAAGCGAGCCCACCGGCCCGCCGCCCAGGCTGGCTCAGCTGAAGCCCGGGGCACCTCAGTCACCCCCACAAGGGCTGAGGACACAGCAGGTCCCCAGGCCTGGTTTCCATCCTCTCTGTAGGAAGCCTTGGCCCTCCGAAGATCTCACCGACGAGATTGTCCAGATCTGTAGTTGGCCTCTGGCCCTGTTCCCTGCCATACCTTGAGTGGCTGCTGTCCCCTCTAGGCCTTTACCTTCTTGAGATGTTTTCTAGGCTGAGATTTCTGTTCCCCGGCGCCTGAGCCTCCCTGGCTAACCCCTGGCCTGATTCACCAGTTGCCATTAGTCTCACGGGATTGCCTGACTTCGGGTTTACGCCCCTTTGTGCTCCCCCCACCCCCACCCCAGGACATTTTGCAGTGGCCCCTGCTTCAGTGTGGGGATTTCCTGTCATTCATCCCGCCAGCGTTCTTGTATATTCTCCCTGCCTCCCGTGCTCTTTCATATTCCTCCGGCTGGCCCCTCCGCCTCCCACGGATTCGGGCTTCGCACAAGTGATGTGCCGTCGACGCCAGACCAAAGACTGTACCATCGTGTACCTCACGTCCATCTCCGGAGGGGGGCCTGCTTCAGAGCAGGGGCTCACGGGGCCGGCGACAGGCCCCCTGGCAACGGCAGGTGGGGGAATAGAGAGGCCAGTGAGGCAGGAGCCCGGGCCCCTGATGCTGGGGAAAATCTCCAAGCGTAGAATCCATTTGCCCATCCCACTGGGGATTTTGTTCCAAATCGGCAGCAGCATCCGGGAGCCAGTAACGTAGCTCGCCTTCTCCGGGGACCGTAGCGGGCAGAAGTGATGGGTTTGGTGCAGTAGGACAGCAGCATCTGGCTGTGCGGGTCTTGGAGGTATTTTCTCACTCGCGGCTTCTCTCCTGTGTGTTGCTCCTTTGCCCAAAAAGCATCTGAGATGATGGCTCCCAGGGCTCTGGCACTGGAATTGGGGGAAGGCAGCAGAGGTGGGGAGGGCTCTGCCTCCCCCAGAAACCTGTAGCTCTCCTCAGTGAAAGCCAAGGGCAATCAGGGAAATGCCGGCCAAGTAAACTTCTCTTTGTGTACGTGTTCTCTCTTTTCAAGTTTGCTTCAGTGTGAATGCCCCTCTTTAAGGTAAGGCCTCCAGAATGGGGAGTCTGTCCAGGTAGGTGAGCCCTCAGGCCCGGTGACGTAGAGGCCCTTGCAACCTCATGATCCGTTTCCATCCAGCCATCCACACTGCATGGCGGGACCCTCGAGGGAGGCCCCCCCTGCATGCTCCTGCATGAGCGGGCTGTGCCGAGAGAAAACTGGGAAGTGGGCTCGAGACCCTCACAACCGCCCCAACTTCGCAGCCTGAGGGAGGAGCCCTGCCCAACAGGCAACCCCTTAGTCTAAAGCTCGCCCCCCGGCCCGAGAGACCAGCTGAGAGTGGGCACCACGAACACCGAGCCCCGGGTGACTGTTAGAGCCGGTCCTCCCCGCCCCACCTGGCAGAGCAGGGACGGGGCCCAGCCAGTTCCTACAGACATCCGTCAGGACAGCCCCCTGGCCTGTGTCTGTGCCTGAGGAGGAGCCCTGAGCCTCCAAGAGGCTGTGAGCTCCCACAAAGAGCCAGGACACTGGTCCAGGCCCAGAGGACATGGGAAGTGTCCAGAAACCTGTTTCCAGCCGTTGGCCCAGGTAGTGACACAGCACAGGGCACCGGTGCTGGCTCTGAGTGCAGGAAGCTTGGGTGGAATAAAAGTCCCATCACAGGGTAGCCGTGGAAGCCGGGGAACTCATTCCCCCTCCCCCTAGACCTCTGGCCTCCTCGAGCACCAGCTCCATATCTGTAACGTGGGAATTAAAAATAGCCCCTCAGAAAACTATTCACAGGATTAGACAAAGCTGTGGATCACTAGGAGTTTACTTCCTCTCTCCATTCACCACCACTACCCCAGCCTGGTAAAGCCCTTGCTTCTCCCTCTCATCCCGACGTGAGGACCCAGGAGCTGAGAGCGGCAGGAGGCGGCGTGGTCTGTGGAGGCCGGGCCGTGGAATCAGGCGTGGCCGGGTTCCCGTTAGGGCTGCAGGATCCTGAGAGAGTCGTCTCACCTCCCGGAGCCTCAGGCCGCCTATCCAGAGCGTGGGGATAGCAATGTCGACCATGCTGCAGGGCGAGGAGGAGTGCGAAGCAAATTGTGTGAAGCGAGGAGCACAGTCCTTGAGATGTAGTGAGCATCAGGCCGGGGCTGACACTGATGGTACCGGAGACCATGGGGGTCTCAGCCGAGGGGGCCGGACCTGGACCGGGCACAGTGCCCAGAGAGGCCAGGGGCTCACATGTGGGATGACAGCATGTGGTCAGGGAAGCTGCCATCGCAGGGCAGAAGGGCATCTGAGGCCTCGCAGAGAGCCTTCTGGCGTCTAATTCTGGTCCCGCCCCTGGTCTGGGAAGGGGACAGGGGGTGGCGCATAGGGAGCCAAGAGATACAGCAAGGCAGAGACTCACCCCTGGCCATTCTAATGCCCTTTGGGGAACCCCAAGTTTCCCCCCAAGGTCTGGCCCCCTTTTACTGTGTGAGCTGGCCAGCTCCTTTACTCCCCCTACGTCCTCTCTCAGAGGGGCTGTTGCCGAGCACAGCCGTGACACCCAGCCCTAAAGGCTGGTGGTCTGTCAAGACACCGAGACCCCATGGCCATGGCCCCATGAGCACAGCAGGTTCCCAAGGATTTCTAAGCTCAACAGCCTCGGCGGGGCGTCTTTGATTCTACACGAGGGACCTCTCGGTCTGAGAACTGTGTTTGCGGGAACATTCCTGTGGCTCAACCTGCACATCACTTTGGTGCCACCGCCCATCACCCCAGGGGAAGGATCCGAGCCCTGGGCTGGGCTGGGCATTTCTACAAGCTCCCAAGTTTTCATTTATGACTTCACTGCTGTGAGGTTGGGATTTGCCTGCGTAGGTTCATCACGCTGGCATATATTGAATTGAATCTCCTCCCCGCCCCACTAGCACTGGAGGTAACACACAACCCTCCGGGGAGCGTGAGACCTCCAGGGCAGTGTCTGACCCGAGGCCGGCAAGTTCTCAGAGGAGCTGAATCTTGGCAGAGAAAGCCAGAAAGCGTTAGGGAGAGACCGCTACCACCGAGGAGGGGGCGTGGAGGGGGAAGGGAGGGAAGGGCAGGCTTCAAATCTGCAATGTTCAGCAGGAATCTAGTGAGCATGTACTTTGTGCCCTTGGCGAAGCCGCGGAGGGGAAGGTTGGTTGACACAGAAGAATCCCCTGCCATCACCTTAGTGCTACCGTCTTGAGAAGTTCAGGCAGCTGGCGGAGACTCTGACCTGAGGACCTTGGGGGAAGACCAGCCTGGTGTCAAATCCAGGACTGGACTTGGGGAGGAAGTTTCGGGGTTTGCCTCTTGAGGTTAGAGGACAGTGGGGAGGGCCTCTCTGCGCATCGGGAGCCACATCCCCCCTGCGGTCTCATAGAATGCAGTGCTCTCCTGCCCCTCTCTTGCAAAGGAGAGTCACGGCAGGGTCTGGCAGGCCGGAGCGGAGGGTCAGTGATCAGAGGCTGGATACTGGACATGGATATAAGAGCAGAAGGAACCTCAGAACTTCCCCTGGAGCGGCTCAGGCCTCCAGGCCTCCAGCCAGCATTTGCCCTTTGAAGGGGTCCGGGCACCAAGGGAAACCATGCACGCTGACTGTGTTCTCCACCCACACCCACCTCCAGGTCCAGGACCTTGAGTCCCCAGGGGCCCAGCTGGCTGTCATGGAGAAAAGTTCTTGGAAACCCCGCTCTGCCCCCAGTTCTTGGAAACCCTCGGTGCCCTGTGTACTCCCCGCTGTTCGTGCCGGGGCAGCGGGTGGTAACGGAATTGGATTTGGCCTAAACTTGGCACGCAAGCATTACCTAGAATTGTGGGGTTTGACAAACACACGTTGGGCACACGGCACATCATCACGGTTCTGATTTCGGAGTGAGGAGGCCTTCAGCACTCTGACCAGACTCTGTGCGATTCTGGCTTTTTCTTCCTGGGACCCACTCCACCCCCAGAGGGGGCTTCTTAGAGCACAGAGCTTGAATGTCAGTGGAGTATTTCAGGTGTGTGAGCCCTGCTAGGTGTGGAAGAAGGTCAAGAATGGCCGGCGCAGGGAGATGCAATGCTTGCCTGAAGTAGGGAGATGGGAAGATAAGCCTGGGGTAGGGCTTATCATCTGCGATGACTTGGGAAATAAAGCAGACCTTGACGTGGGGCTTTGGCCGGACTCCCCCCTCCTCCCCTCCTCCTGGCATCTCAGCTGGTGTTTGGAAACCACAGGACTGGTGGTCCTCTTGGGAGGCAGGGCAGATTCAGGCTACACGTACCCAGGCACCTGGGATGTGGCTGTTCCAGTAAAATGATTCAGAATGCAGTCCCCTCAAAATGTGAGATTCCAGAATTGAGCCCCCACCGCGTACCAGAGGCGGTGAGCTAAGGAGAGAACACCAGACAGGCCTGGGTACTGGTCCCCATGGTATGTACCTGTGGGACTTGGAGCAAGTCACTGAATTTCTCTGCTCCCTTCTGGTAACATGAGGGACTCATGTAATCCCTAAAATGTCTTCTAGCCCCATGAGGGCAGGATTGGAGGTTCTTTGAAATCAACTTTATTGTAATAAAATTTACATAGAACAAACCCTGCCCATTTAAAGCGTGCATTTTGATGCCTTTGCACAAATGGGTATGCCCATGTTACCGCCAGCACAGTGACTATATAGAGCATCACTGCCCCAAAGAAATCCCAGGTGCCCTTTGCCCCAGGCAGTCCCTGATCTGCTTTCTGTCACCAGAGAGATTTGTCTTTTCTAGATGTTCATATATATGTATGGAGACGTGTAGTATGGGCTTTTTTGTGTCTGGCTTCTTTCACTCTGCATCATGTGTTTGAGATGTGAGAATTATGTCTTTAACTTTTTACCATGGAAAACTTCAGACCCGTGTGGCAGTAGAGAGAATCCCTGTGTATCCGTCACTCAACACTGACAATTAGCCAGCTCTGATTAATTTTTTAGGGGAGGGATTTTTATCTGTTTCATGTGCAGCTATCTCCTTAGCATAACTCGTCACACGTAGGAGGTACCCAATATATATGCGTGAGGTGAATGAATGAATGAATCCTGTCAATCTACAGTGTCTTCCCAGAGAATATTTCTCTCTTACCTCCATCTCTGAATTCTCTTCTCACCTTTTATGGCCCACGAGCTATTCCAATTCATGCCTGGGAATTTGGGGTGATAAGATCCTGCATTGGGAAATCTGAAATTGCTGAATGGTAAGAAAGGTGGGTGACCTCATCTTGACTCGAGAGGCATGTATTAGAGTGTTTACCAGTTCCTGTTTCAAAGCCAGCAGGCAGAGCAATAATAAATCGCAGCCAAGAGAACTGATTTCTATCTAGAATGTTTTCATAAATAAGGGAGGGCGGGGCGGGATCAGTGAGTGGAGGAATGGGGCTGGTGCCAGGATCAGGTAGAAAAGCTTCTTTGGGCACCCAAAAGGTGTTTAACAGCTGTCTATGATGACCTGGCTTTTTTGAGAAGGAGATGTTAGCTGCAGAGAGGGCCCCCGGTGAGAGGCGGCGTGGGGCCAGCTTTGCCGCCCTGGGCCTGCCCACTTGCCTGCCGCTGCATGTCCCGCGTGGGGCCGGCTCGCTGCAGAGCCCAGCTTGGG
>CM053610.1:54264223-54326542 GCA_028646535.1 Procyon lotor
GGCACTGCCTTCCAGATGATCCCAACTTTCAGGGAGTTGTTGTGAAGTTTTGTTTTAAAAACATTGTAGCAAGTGTACAACAGCTTCTTTCTAGGGGGGATACAAGCCCTCCCTCTAATGGATCTACACGGGCCAGGTCTGTAGACCCCTTCTAGACGGCTTCTGCTGGGTGTGAGGGAGGAAGCTGGTGTTAGCTAGCGCATGTTTCCAAAGTAGCTCTTCAAACGGAATTTGTAAAAATGTGTATCGTTTATAGTCTGGCAAACAATAATGAGGGGACAAGTGGAGAGTGGAAATTGTTAAATTTCATCCAACAGCTGATTCAACAGAACTCTGTTGTGGTGTCTCATTCAGAATGCCTGGTACTCTGAGGGACTTGGTCCTTTTTTGAAAATGTGCGTATACAGATTGCCTCAGGACTTAGGCAACTTTCCCTCAGAAGTGGTTTAGACAAAAGGCAGTGCCTAGATTTTGGGGAGGAGGCCTTCAAGGCCACCACCTGAGGCTTGGGTGGCTCCTCAGCTCTGCACGTCCACGACCGAGGCCACCATGCTGCCATGACCCTCTCCTTTGGACCAGTGAACGGCCAGGAACCAAGTGGTTCCCCATCTTTAAATGCCGTGAAGTGAATCATTTGTGCTTAAAAAGCAAATGGGTCTTGATTTTCTTTTCCCCTAAAAGATGGAAGTAACTTTACTAGAGTAGAAGTCACAAACTGGAGATTGTGTGACCCCCTCAGACAAGCTGCCATTTTTTTTAGTTGAATTAGTTGGCAACATCTAAAAATTAGGAGATCTAATTTTTAGATCTAAACATCTAAAAGATTAGGAGATTAGTGAGAATGTATCTGGAGCATTTCCTGGACATTCAGAGGAGCTAGAAACCCTGGTCTTGTTCCAGAAGGCAGCATCACGGGTGAGGCGGGCGATGCCCCTGCGCCCCATTCTCCAGCAGCCCCCCGGGCTCCCTGGGCCCCCTCTGTGCACGCACACACGCTGCTCATTACAAAGGAGCTGTGACGTCACAACCAGCAGCCTTAAATGTAAAATGTGTCTTCTTTTTGTTTTTCTTTTTGATCTTGCTTTATTCTAGAAAGTTTAAAAGATGGCCCGCCAGGATATATAAAGTGCATACTCTAAATAAAATATCCATGAAAATAGGAAAGAAAAACAGGCAGGAAGGCAAAACAAACAAAGAAACCAACCCCCCAAATCAGTAATGTTCCTTGGTAGGTGTTCTGTCACACATTTGGCTCTTAGCTTTTAAGAGAAGACTGTTAGTTCTAGACTCCAAGCACATGGGACCAGAAAGCACCAAGGGTCTCCAGGTGAAACAGTGACTATTCTGTGAGCTGAGATCAAGTAGAACTCCCAAGGACCATCCCAAAGACAATGCTGTTTGTTCCAACCATACACTCGGGGTAAATCCTGACGAGGAAGCAATGCTAATAATTTACTTTTACTTTTTGCCATGTACGATTCTCACCACTTAAATGTATTATTTCAAGTGCTCCTTATGACAAATATACGGGAAGAACTTCTCACATCCCCATTTCACAGGTGATGAAACTAAGGCACAGAGAGACTTCGTGATTGCCCCAGGCTGCAAAGCTGGACAGAAGCAGGCGTGGAAGGCCGGCGGGCTGACCACAGGGCACACGCGCTGACCCACTGAGCTACCCTGCCTCTCAGGGGTGGCACCTGGAGACACCAGTGTGGTCCCCATGAGCTCCTGGACGTCCCCATGTATAAAGGCTAATATCGAATAAGGAAAGGAGGGCATGAAATGGAGAAGGAAGGCCAATATGTAGCATGAACTTGAGAGGAAGCCAAATCCAGAACAACCCAACCAGAGGCCCCTAAATGGGCTTTTCAACCACAGAAAGGCCTTTTGAAACTGCTAAGAAGCAAGAAAGGAATGTGCTGCTCCTTTACACAGAGGGACTCAATCGGGCTGCGTGTCAGAATCACAAAGCTTTAAAAAAAATACAAAGGATCACCCCTGGAGGGTCCAATTCATGAGGTGTGAGGCCCAGGTGTCCATGTGGGGGCCCTTGGGGTTTTTTTATTTTTGTTTTTTAAGTTTTTATCTTAATCACCCAGGGCCGATCATGTCAAGTGTACTCCTTAACCCCCACCCCTCTTTCCCCCATCCCTCCACCCACCTTCCCTCTGGTAACCATCAGTGTGTTTTCTATCATCAAGAGTCTGTTTCTTGGTTTCTCTCTTTCTCTCTCTATTTGCCTTTTGTTTGTTTTGTTTCTGAAATTCCACATATGAGTGAAATCGTATGGTTTTTGTCTCTCTCTGACTGACTTATTTTGCTGAGCATCATACTCTCTAGCTCCATCCACACTGTTGCAAATGGTGAGATGGCATTCTTTCTTATGTCTAGGTAATAGCCCATCATATATGTACGCCACCCTTTCTTTATCCATTCATCAGTGGATGAATGCTCAGGCTGCTTCCGTATCTTGGATACTGTAGATAATGCTGCTGTAAACATCGGGGGCATGTATCCCTTAGAATTAGTGTTTTTGTCGTCTTTGGGTAAATACCTAGCAGTGCCGTTGCTGGATCATAGGGTAGTTCTAATTTTAACTTCTTGAGGAGCCTCCATTCTGTTCTCCACAGTGGCTGCACTCGTGTGCATTCCCACCAGTAGTGCAAGAGCTTTCCTTTGTCAGTTGCACTTTGTGTGTGTGTGTGCTTTGTTTTGTTTTGTTTTTGATGCATAAGCAGGATGGAGAACCACTGTGTTCACCAGTGACAAAAAGCAAGGCTGTTACTTTGTCTCTAACTTTTCCCCAAAGGGAAATCTCTTAGAAGTACAAAGATTAGGGCAAAAACCACTAAGAGTGAACTGTAATCCAAGGGAGGCGAATTAATGAATCACATTTCGTAGAGCTCCCCAGGGGGGCGACGGCATGCCCATGCCCGGGTCAGATCCCGAGCAATGGCACTGAGTCTCTGACGTGGGACCAGCATCACTGTTCAGCCGAGCTCTGGCGATCCAGTGTGCCGCCCCTGCTCTAGGCCCAGCTGAATTACACGTCGGGTTACTGAAGAATCCGCTGTGCTTGGTAACTTGGATTTGATGGAATAGAGCAGTGATACCAAACAATGGAAGATGGGCGAACAGTCTTCCTGTATGCAAAAATACAGAAAAGGTGGATTTGGGATACTTGGAGTTAGATGCTCTAAGAGCGAGATCTGGAAGTTTTTCTAAGAAGATAGCTTGTAGACACTTGAGGGACAAACTTGGAGCCAATTAACTTCATTTCTAGACCAGTGGACCAGAGAAATGAGGCAGGCATTGTGTGTCCTTCCTTGTTCCAACAAAGCAATTGGAAGTCTCTGATACCAGTGGCTGGTCAGTTCATAGTGGATTTTATAACAGTGCGCGCCTCCCCCCCCAAAGTGAGCTGGGGGACCTGTGAGCTTTGCAAGAGGGCTCTGTTGGGGGCAGGTCACAGGGCTCTGACCCCAAGCCTGCCTCACACAGCACTTTCATACGTGTCTTAATAGAGTAATGGGAGGCACACCAGTCATGTTCTGGGATGAAACAGAGCTGAAGGATAGAGTGGAGAAGACGAGTGATGGAATCAACGTTATATTCCAGTAGTACTTTAGAGTTTACATGAGCTTGACTTATAGGCTCTTCTAGAACCCTCGGCAAGCAAGGTATATTTATTGTCCCTCTTTTTTTTTTTTTTTTAAAGATTTTATTTATTTATTTGACAGAGAGAGAGATCACAAGTAGGCAGAGAGGCAGGCAGAGAGAGAGGGGGAAGCAGGCTCCCTGCTGAGCAGAGAGCCCGATGCAGGGCTCGATCCCAGGACCCTGAGATCATGACCTGAGCTGAAGGCAGAGGCTTTAACCCACTGAGCCACCCAGGCGCCCCTTATTGTCCCTCTTTTATGGTCACTGACTGAGATCAGAGAAGTAAATTACAGAATCATTATTTCTGGGGATTTCTTGACAAGCCAGAAATAAGTACCAAAATAAGAAGAAGCAAAGTTCAGTGCAAAGGATTACATTTGGATTCAGAAAGTCCATTTCAGAAGAACGGTGTTTGTGTTTGTTTCCTAGGGCTGTCCTGACAAAGTACTGCCAACTGGGTGCCTTAGAACGGAAACCTATTGTCTCACAGTCCTGAGGAGGAGAAGTCTTTAATCAAGCTGTCAGCAGGGCCACGTTCCCCCCCATAAACAAGGGGGTGGCAGTGGGGGATGTCCTTCCTTGCCCCTGTCAGCTTCTGGTGGCTCCAGATGTTCCTTGGCTCGTGACGGCATCTCTATTTTTTGGGTGGCATTCCCCCGGTGTCTCTGCACCAGGCTGCCTTCTGTACCAGTTGGTCCCCTGTGGTCAGACTTCTCCTTCGTATAAGGACACCAGTCACATTGGGTGGGACTTCATCTCAGTTTAATGACATCTGCACAGACCTTATAGCCAAATAAGGTCACATTCTGAGGTACTGGAGGTCAGGAATTCAACATATCTTTTTGGGGAGATACCGTTCAACCATAATAGGGTTACATTGGATTGAGAACACTAAGAGCATCCATGATTCATCACAGCTGCTTGAGAAATGATAAGACATCGATACTATCTTAGACATCAGTTTAACATGAGGGTTCCCACGAAGCGGAAGGTCAGGCCACAGCACTTGGCATAGCTCAGACCACAGTCAAGCATCGAGAGGTCAACTGTGGCCACTACATGCCAAGGAGATGGATTTTAAAATGGCAGGGAACCACCGAGGGCTCAAAGCAGGGTCGGTGCTGGAAAAGGTCCGTGGGCAGCCCATTGCCGGATGAACTCGGTACATCTTGCCCTGACTTCTATAAGGAAGGTTCAAAAGTCTGACCAGTGCTCAGTTAACAAGATTAAGGGAGGGAGAAAGGGATGGAGGACACGTTTGGAGAAATTTCTAGGTAAATGATCGTTAACTTGAAATTCTCTTTCAACCATCATTTTTGCCAGGCAAGAGATTATGCGGTTATACACTCTTTATTTCATTTAACTTCACATGTAAGCACGTCCGTACAAATGTGGACACGTGTAATCTTTTGTTTAGAATGTATGGTATCGTGAATATGTATATTTGTATGCAGATTCGGTTCACTGATAGTGAGCAAGCATTCTAATTCTTCAAATACTTGCTTTTCCTTTTCAAGTACTTAAAAGAGCGAAGTGGAGCCGAGACCAGACTTTGACATTTCAGAGCTAGGAGGAATTTGGGGTTTGACCGTTACGGAGAAGGAAATTCGTTTAAGCCAAGAGGTGCCACATTCTGCTGTGTCCCTCGGTGGGCTGTCAGTACCTTCAGGGATCGGAGAGGAGACAGTGACACACGGGATCTATTGGAAGGGGCCACATGCATGACCCGGGAAGTGCCATGGGAGCTAGGAGGGGGTGAGATTGGCAGGGGGTGGGGGCTGCTGTTAGAGGGAGTTAGGACCTGCCATGGGACCTGGACAGTAAAAGCTGGTCTTTTGGAACCCGGCTGGCCATAGCCTGCCCCTCCCCCACCCTCGATCACAGCGACCGCGACCTCTGATCTTGTCATGCCAGGCAGAGGTAAAGCGCTGGGCAGGGCCCCGCCGAGTGGCCACACGAAAGCCAGCCCCATGCCCCAGCCTGTGAGATTAGGGAGTTTGCTCTGTGCTTGAGAACAAAGTCATCTGTTGATCTCCTCGTAATCAGATGAAGACAGAGGCCGAACACGTGGGCTCCTCTAAGAGCCGGCATCTGTGCCTGCAGTGCAGTCAGTGGAGGGACTGCACCGGCCAGACAGGAAGCGCGCATTCGGGCCGCCTGCCCACATCTGTGCCGCCGGCCGGGCGCTGCCACAGCCCGCTGATCCCCCAGCCCTCAGCCCTCTGGGGGATTTAGCGGGCGGGCCCGGAGGCTTTGCTTCTCAGATGCAGTCTCTCAGAAGGATCTGGGGTGACCTGTAACTGACTTCCGTAAGCGACTTCCCTCTGCAGAGACCAGAGTTGTGCCCTGCCCCCACGGTTGGCCCCAGGCCTCTCAACTCCCAGACCTTATCTCTGAAGGGTTGCCAGCGGGAACAGGAGTGTCCTTTTCCTCTAACAGCGGCCACAAGGGGTAGTGACATCAGCTCCCTTTAGCCCATCCATCTTGATGGAATTTTCCCAAGCCCTGGTCGAACCTGTTTGTGTTTGTCTCCTTGCAGTCATCAGGGAACCCCTGGGCCCCCGAGCTGACCACGGCTCAGGGAGGAAACCCTACGACCTAGGCCTAAGGCGACCTGTTTCTCCGGGCTGCCCCACTCTAGGCCCCTCATGACTCACACGTCAGCCGTCTCGCCACTTTGCCTGCGCTCCCCCGAATGAGAAGCCCCTCTGGGGCCACAGCCACCGGTGGTCCTGAATCCAAAGCACGTGGCTGGCTGTAGGGATAGTAGCAGCAGGAGAAATACAGTCAGTCACTCGTTTTTCAGCAGGTTCTTGTTGATCACGATTGCCGGGCCAGGCGATAGGCCAGTCCTCGTTCCCAGAGCTCACAGATGAGTCGAAAAGAGGGTGCATGTGATCCGTGCTGTGAAGAGTTAGGAGAGATGATGGGACACCCATCAGAGGCACAGAAGGACAGGAAGGCTACTCGAAGGAAGGGCATCTAGGTCGGGATGGGCAAGGTGAGAAAGCCAGCTGGGTGACGAGGACGTGCAGGCAGAAGGCGGGAATGGGAGAGGGGGGGGTTCCAGGCCGAGGATCAGGTCTGCAAAGGCTTGGAGTCGAGGGAGGCCGGTGAGTCCAGGGAACCTCAGGGGGCAGCAGGGCCCAGAAGTGGGCAACTAGGTGGGGATGAGACCCTGAAGGGTCTTAGAAGTAGAGGACTATAAGACACTGGGGCTTTTCCCAAGAGCTGCCAGGCGTCTTTAGAAGAATCTCAGTCTCTGGAGAAAGGCCTGAGATGTTCGGGCAGACCCCGGCTCTGCGCTGGCTCAGTATTTGGGGGCATACAGAGAAATGTAAGGCTCAGTCCCTTCGAGAAGTGTGTGGCATCCATGGGCAGACCACACAGACTGGAGAGCAGCCACACTGTACATGACATGCCCCTGGCACACTGGTAGGCACCTTTATCGGGTGCCCATTATATGTTGGGGTCTACACTGAGGCACCTGACGTCCGACATCCCTTGAGTCCTCCAGGCAGCCTATGCGGTGCCTGTTACTACCTCCATTTTACAGATGAGAAGACTAAGTCTCAAAGGGTGACTTCACACAGTATCATAATCAGGAAGGGCCAGTCCCGGGAGGGTCAGCCGGTGGTCACACTCTCCTACTCCATGTTGCCCCCTGAGTGTGGCACAAGGATGTGGGGAGGGCTTCGTGGAGGAGATAAGGTCTGAAGAGGTCCCAGGACTCCTTAGGCTTAGGCTAAGGAGACTCCTTAGGTCCCTTAGGCTCCACAGTGTGGGCTAAGAGTCGGACATTGAGATTTTCGGAGAAGCATACGAGATGAGCGAGGATGTATGTAAACAAGGAGTGTCTCTGGGGGTTTGCCCATCTGAACCTTGGAGTTGCATCTTATGCTTGCTGAAAGGAGGCAGCAGCTTTTCAAAGAATAAAATCAGTGAGTGAAGGATAGAATCCCCAATCTTTTTCAAATTGGAGTCTCCATGCTATTAATAGGGGATGGTGTTTCCCAGAGATACTTACTTTGGAAAACTTCTCAGGTGTCTAAGATTAATAGGAATTGCACACAGTGGGAATGTTGGCTCTTTGAGTTGGAGATGAGTAACCAAAATGCTTCCAAGGGCTTGGGAGGGCCTGGGCCAGGTTGCATAAGGGGGCATCTAGAGCTCTTGAAGAATGGCACAGTCACTCACATGCTACTGAGGATTCTGTGACCTCTGGAGAGCACAGAGCCGGGCTAGATGGCTCCCCAGACTAGCATGAAATGGAGCTGGAGATCCTCTGGGAAGGACATCCCTAGCTGTACCGACTGGCCCTGGATCCCTGGTACACAGTCAGCGGACGACGACGCTCAGACATCTTGTGGAATCGAGCTCCATCACCAGGCTCGGCTGACCTCGGGAACTGAAACCAGTTTCCATGACTAATGGCCATTCAGGACTGAAGGGGGAAGCACAAGCAATAGGCACACAGGGAGGGCCTGTGCCAGAGCAGTTCTGAACCCAATACATACACACACACACACACACACACACACACACACACACACACACACACACACACACACACACACACACACACACCCTGCCCCGGGTGTGCCTGGTGAGAGGGAGCCGGGAAAGAGGGGTCCCTGCCTCCGTAGCTACTGGAGACCCAGGCACGGCCCACGCTTGGCCATGTTACGGAATAAGTTTTCCTTCTGCCCTCTTCGTTGCCTCTCTTCTTCACCCCTCTTCACACCACCCCCTCTGCTGGTCTCTTCTACCACCCCTTCTGCTGCTCTCCATCCCCTCCTGCCCCTCATCAAGGACATCTCTTGGTCACCTTCTGGGATGATGCTCAGTGCTTCCCAAGTCACTCCTCCCCACCCTGTTCCTCCTTCTAGACTCATTTTACCCGGCCCAGCAAGCCCCTACTAGGCCACCCCTTCCTCAGTCCAAGTGAATCCACCCCTCCCTGGACAGAGACATTCCGAAGAGGCATCATCACACCCTTGCCCCAGGCACCGCCCCTCCCGTGGCACTGTGGAGATGGGCTCAGTCTTCCTCTCGGAAGTTCCTGTCCTCCCAGGGCCGCCCTTTCCTTTCCGCTTGTGGTACACCCGCCGGAGGTGGAGACCAGATCGTCCTCCTGCCCAGGAGCCAGCCCCTCCTGGTAGAGGTGACGGAGCCGTGTCTCGGCTTCCCCATCTCAGGGGCAACACGCACGTCCTTCTGTAACAGGTCGTTTCCATCCGTTGGCTTTTCTGTATCTCCCTTCCGTCTCCCCTCCAAGGTCTCTGGGACCGACTGAACTATGCAGCTCAAGCCCAGAGAGAAGACCCCAAGCGGGACTGATGGGTGCTGAAAGCTTCACTCGTCCCTGCCCTGTGCGGTCCTCCCAATGCTGATCTTAGCCTGGGGTGATCTACAAACACGGTCCCCAGCCAAGCCCACCCAGCTCAGGTTACCCATGCTCACCCCAACCTACAGCCCCCCCTGCCATGCTCGCCCACCGGCCAGCCCTTAGCCCAGCACGTCTCCCGGTGGGCTCCGAGCCCTGCCCGTCTTTCCATCTCTGCAGGGTCCAACCCTCCAGACCCTCCACGTACGCGGCATCACGCAGAGACCCAGATTTGACTCTGACTCTGCTCTTAACTAGTCGGGTGACCCTGGTGGAGTCAGCAGATCTCTCTGAGTCCCGCTTTCTTCATCTGTAAAATCAGGATAACGGCACCTGCCTGTTCCGAGGATCAAATAAGGAAACGCGCAGGAAGGTGCTTCATAAACTGTAAAACTTCGTAACTGTAAACCTTTCCCAAACCGTGTCCTGCAGAACTCTGCTCCTGATGGAGATCTTGAGAAGCTATTCAGGAAAAAAAAAAAAAGTTTCATGTCAAGTTTGAAGAAGCCTGTCCTAAACACAGTGAACCCGGTTTCTTGACCCTAGGATGTCTCAGAACCTTTAATCCACCAGTGTACGTGGCAAACCTCCAAGAACCCAGGGCAAAAATAGCTTCATCTCAAAACCACTTTTTTCACAGACTACTTATTAACGTCTTTCAGGTCACTAGTTTCCACAGAACAAAGCCTATATTAATATTATTCCTCCTACAAATAATAATGCTAATCTTTCCACAAGGTCCGTTCCATCATCCAGGTCACGAGTCCTGGGTAACAGCAGTCAGCGCCTAGAAGAGCATGGCAGGAGGTCCTTCAAGTCCCTGTCATCATGCCCTGTCCTCCAGAGGAGCGGGGCCAGTGCTGAAGGCCCCCGAGGTTGCACTCGTCCTCCCCCCCAGCCCCATGCTGAACTGTGCCCCCAGCAGCTTGGTGAACCCATCGTCCTGTTCCCCCCACCCCCCGACCTTTGCCCCATCTCTCTCCCTGCCAGGGCGACTTCCCCCAATCTCTACCAATGTGATTGTAACTCCTCCTTCCAGGCCCAGCCAAGTCCCCACTTCTCCATGGAAGTTGTTCTAACTCTTGCAGTGTATGTTCCGAGATGGGATATGGGCTCCCAAATCAACCGGAAGCCCCAAAAGGCAGAGCGTGGGGTTTAGACTTGCAGATTTTTCTCCCCAAACCAGGGTCTGTTCAATTGCTGCCCTCCATCCCTCCCCCATAGACCATAAGCCCTACTTGGGGAGCCCGAGCCTCCCAAACAGGTCCTTCTGAGCTGGGGGGTCAGTGGTGGGTTTTTTCCCATGCTTGTTCATTGAGTAGATGCTTCCTGTAGGGAACCTAAGGAGGTTCTGCCTGTAAGAGCTCTTGGTCAAGACACACACATAACTCACTGCAAGTCAGCACGTTGAGTGTAATCATGGAAATAATGTAGGAGCACAAAATAGGGTTCTTCGTGGGTACAGGTAGGGATGGAGGCAGGCTCCCCGGAAGATGGCCCACCCCGCCACTCCCCACTCATTCCCCTACTTAGAGAGAGGATGTCCCATGGAGCAGACCTGGCAAGGTTAGGGAGGTCCACCTCTAGAGACTCTGTGGGAAGGAGATTTGAGTGTGTTCCTGGGGTCACAGGGTGGGAGGTCTTGATGGAGCCAGAGGGTCAGTCTAGGAGGGGAGGTGTGAGATGAGAACTCTGCATCCCCCTCTCCCCACACGCACACCCCACCCCCACACACCAGTCTATGGGAATCCCACTTCCCTGCTTTTCCATCATCCCCTGTGACCCTTCTTCCCGCTCACCTGGACTCATTACCTGGACTCATTCTTCCTCTCCAAGTCCTCTGCCACCTCCTGGTCCCGGGGCCATCCATCGTGACCTCATCAGAGCAGCCCCGGGTCTGCCCTCGGTAGAGGCCGGTCAGTGTGACGCCCACTCCCCGTGGGGGGCCCTGGGAAGGAAGGTCAGCCCAGAGTCAGTGCTTTCTCTTTTCTTCTCGCAGAAAACCAAAAGAGACGTCAATAACTTTGACCAGGACTTTACCCGGGAAGAGCCAGTGCTCACGCTCGTGGACGAAGCAATTGTGAAGCAGATCAACCAGGAGGAATTCAAAGGCTTCTCCTACTTTGGTGAAGACCTAATGCCCTGAGAAGCTAGCTGCTCCACGTGCAGTCTGGTGTTGCTGCAGGAAGGGGTGCCGAGAAGAGTCCGAACTGCTTCTCCTGTCCTCCGGAGCCTCAGTCCCTCATCCACCCTCTATTTATTGCATTCCCTTACCTAGGCCGGCTCCTCTCTCTTCTCCCTGGGGACCAGAAGGCACCATCCGTCCTCGTCTCACCAGTCGTGCAGAATCTCGTGGGGTCGGTGGGCAGCGTTCAGCCAGTGAGTGAGCCTGTCTCCCCTCCTCGAGGGCTCCCGGCCGTGACACACCTTCAGTTCTTTTCCTTCGAAGAGCGACGAGAAGAGCAAACAAGAAGACCCAGCTCTGCTGTCGAATGGAGGATCCTGACAACCGTCACCTCTTGGCCCCCTTCCCCCCCCTTCCCCCCCTCCCCCGCCTGCCACCCTCTGCCCTTCTGTCCAGGAGAGACGGGTGCTTCTCTGGCCTGGGGGTGGGCGCCCTTGAGACAGCACAGGTGGGCGGGCTCCCTGGGCCGGGTTGCTCTGGAATGGCTCCTTCTGGCTTGCTTCGGTGTTCGCTTTGGGGCATGCCAACGTTGTGAGGGCACGCATCTCGTGGAAGGAATCCCTCTCTGGAGAAAAAGCAATTTGATTTTTGAACTCGAATAACCTTTGAAAAACATATTAGAGATTGGCTTTCCGATTGGCCCAAAGGTATAAATTCCCATATTAATGCAGGTAGATATTAAAGGGCTAATACACAACCATCCGAGGTTGACGCCAGGCACGCTTTCGTGGCGCGTGGGGGCCGGCTGAATGGAGAGAGAAGGAAACAAATAGTGCTCCTCATTCTTCAAGTTCTGCCTGAACGCAGAGGCAGCCATGGCCTTGACCCAGCCCCTGAAGTTCTAGTCAAGCTCACTCCCAAATCCTCGTTCCGGTTTCGTTGTACGCTCCCAGCACACTATTTATTTCCTGCAGCGGCGTGTTCTTTTTTTTTTTTTTTTTTTTTTTTTTTTGCGCACCCCTGCGAAAATGGTAGTACTACTGTGTCGTGGTCTTTAGACGTTACCCGTGTAAAGTGAAATATGAAACCTCCGCCCTCGAGGCGAGCAGAGGGAGGCTGAACCAGGGTTCCGTGGTGGTATCCGGAGACGAGACGAGCGGCTCGTTTGCAAACTGACACCTGCGTGCTGTGCCGGGGCGACTCGCGCGGACCCGATTTCACGGATGCGACGTTACCTCCTGTAGATAATTGCTAACAGTGTTACGTTCTTCGATTTCCAAGGGTTCTCTGTGGCTTCGTGTACACGTTTCCCGGCGGTCACTTGATTATATCCATTTTACTGAACTGACTTAGCAGGGAATGGAATCCATTCCAACCGTTGCACGTGGATTTCCCCACTGCCCCTAAATATATATACACTTGTGAGTGGCAAAGTGGCACCAATGAAGCTTTTTGCCTTTTGTACATTTGAGATTTTTGTATATAGTGTTTGCTGCAAGGCCTGTGGAATTAATTCGTTGAATTTAGAGGTATCAACTGCTGCATGTTCAGGCATATTATAAAACTTTAGTCTATGAAAGAATAATTATAATAATGTCCAGGTGCAATACTCTGTAAGCATATTGGTTCAAGTTACCGAGAGATAAGGTGTGTTTCTTTCTCGAGGGCGGGGAGGAGTCCTTTGTGTTGTTTATTTCATTTTGGTTTATCTCAAAAGGTGTAAACATATATTAAGCTATACTGAGTCTCACACATCGTTCTCCCGTGCTCTGTTATGCCCTGACAGGGGAGGGGAAGGGAAAGGAACGATTTCACTGGTGGTTTCAAAGCTTGAACGGCCACCAGCTCGAGCCCTTAGGAAGGTGGTGTCCATATTTGCATCTGGCCGGTCACAGCCTTTGTTACTAACGATGACCTTCAGTTCTCTCTCGTTTTTACTTTTTTAAAAACTCAGGTGTAATTATTATCTGTTCTTGCGATAATTTCAAATATTATACTCTTAGCAAAATCTGCGTGTTTGGCGTACCAGTGCAGTGATGAGGAACAGTAGGTTAACCTAATTTATCTTCGGTAACTTGACATACTGGGGAGAGAGACGATCTTCTGGAGTTGAGTACAAGCACAGAAACATCTTCATGGTGGCATCATCTCATTTTTTTAAGAAGACATGACAGTACCGCCCATCATGCTCTCGCATCACTACTGCTCTGTTTTTCCTCTGCTTCCTTCACCATGATGAACTTGGAACGACCAAGCGAGCTCTAACTGCAGTGCCGAGTGGCCCGCACCAAGGTGGTGGTCCCTGCTCCGCGGGGCTGGGGCCCTTCCCACAGGACAGCTGGCATTTTTGCTGGAAGGTCAAACAGTACATTCCACCTGGCAGCTCCAGGCCGTCATTTGCGGGCTGCCTGGCCCAGAGACGCCACCTTTCAGCACCAGAGCTGGGCTGGCTGGGATGCCCCCTGCCTGGGGCCAGAGCTGACCAAGTTCTCAACACGGGCAGGTTCAATTCCCACACGTCCTCTGTAGAAAAAAAGCTTGTGTGTTCCTTGAGCATTCTTTGTTTCCTTTCAGTTTTCACAAGGGTTAGGAAGCGGACATACGGTTACATTTCTTTCTGGTCTATCCAGCTCTTGAGTGAAAAAAAAAAAAAAAAAAGCCAAAAAAATATATGAAGGATAGCTATTCTCCTGTGTTCTCTCATTATGGACTTTGTGAAGTGGAAACATCATTTTTTTTTTTCCTCCAAAGGTGAAAAAAAAAATGCATTCTTGCTTTAAAAAAAAAAAAGGCTAAAAAATTACCTCTTTTTAAATTATGTGCAAAATAATTCTGGCTAAATATAAAATGTATTCAATTTTAGGGGTTTTTTTGTATTGTGATGCTTTATTTGTACATTTTTTTTCCCTTTCTGGATGTAATTTTAATCTCTTGCCATTCATTAGTGTTATTTCATTGTAAACATTATTGTGCCAAATGTACTGTATTCAAAAGGATGTGAATGTGTATTGTTTCAGAACCTAATAAATACAATGGCGTTAAATCTTATTTCTGGGCTCCCGTGAGCGTTTTTATCTCCTCTGTGAGGAGCAAGGTGGCACCCATGAAGCTTTGTGCCCTTTGTACGTTCGAGATTCCAAATTCCAAAACCTAGACATGGTTGCAGCTTTGCTCTTGTCCTTGGAAGATGCGTGAAGATGTACATGGCCATATTGGCTCACCCCAGCCTTGCCTCTAAGCTGCTGGGACTGTCACCGCAGGGATGAAAGGGGCCTGAGGACATCAGACGTGGCTCTGGGCGGCTGTCTGGGCGTGGAGCGAAACCACCCCGTCTCCCTGGGAGTGCTGGAAGATGGGCAAGCAAAGCAGACAGCATGCGCGTTCTTGTCTTTCTAGAGAAGCCAACGCTGAATCTCCTTGAAGCCGAATGCCCATTCAAGCCTCATCAGGACTCAGGTTCTGACTGGCCGTTCAGAACTTCAGGTCTTTGGAGTCCAGGAAACTCCTCCTAGGCCGGGAGCCCCTTGCAGGCTGGGCCTGGAGCTCACGACTGAGCGCTGGGGCTCTGAGCGTTAGCTCATGCCCACCCCCGCTGCTCCCCCCATGTTCGTGGCCATCATGGCGGCTCCTGATGGAGCCTCCTCCATCGTTCTGGGGCTCTGTTCTCACGTCCCACTGCCAGTTCTGCAAGGCTCCTCCTCTTCTTTCTGCAGCACAGATTTTTCAAGAATATTTGAAACTCAGAAGTACACTCTTGAGTACACCCCAAATTTCAATCCGCCAAAACTTTGTCTTTCTTCAGAGTTGTGGGCATGACTGCAGTTTTATTATTTGTCATCCTCAGGCGAAGGGATGGTCAACCTGTCGCCCTTTCAAGCCTCAAAATCCCTTCCTCGTTAGCCTGCCAATGACTGTGGGAGGTCACCCCGAATGTGACCTCAGTCTCCCCTCAGTCATGTCTCTGGCCTGCCTGGAGACATACCACGGACCTCCAAACCCCTCTCCCCAACCAATAGGAAAGTTGTATATATCACACCGTTTCCTCCCTGATTCAGCCAAATGTCTAGGTAAGTGACCAAGGAAACACAAATGTCGCCAGCTGATTTAAATAAAAGTCAAAAGAAATAAAAGGAGCTGTTCTAGGAGGGTCAGAAGACCTCCCCAAGCATTTCACTGAATGACATCTGACCAGCCGACACCTCCCTTGCCTAGTGGCCCAGAAGAGAGAACTCCAAAGTCTGGGAGATGAGGGAACTCATCCTCCCAAATCTATTTACTCCACAAATCCCATGGAAGCTATAAGAAAGGTGAATTGCTGGTGAGCATCCCTGGTTTGGAACCTCACTCCCCACCCCGGGCCACGTTCTAGAAGAGAAAGCCAGGCATTGGTCGATCTGTTCCAGGAAGCCTCAAACGCTAGTTCCCGGCGAGGCTTAGACGGTCCCAGCTGCTTCAGGGAAGCCTGTTTAGGCGGCTGTGGCCTTGAACTGAGAACCTGCCAGTCTAACAGATCCCTCACGGAATCAGTGGGCACATTGCCCCTTCTCCCTCTCCTTAAACCTGAACAGAGTCCAGGGCTGTGATAGCCACAGCCTAACGATCACCGGGTGATAAGATGATTGAGCCACGTTACATGTGTTGTCATAACACTTGCAGTGGCCGAGACGGGGTAGGAAAGAGGGCTTAGGGGCCATATTGCGAAATCTGTTTCTTACCTGAGAATACTTTAGGCTCGGTGATGACACTACACTTAGGGTACGTTGGTTGTAAGCAATACCCGAAGGATGGAACGGCTGTGCCGATCGGGATTGGCACAGGGATTGTCCTCCAGGGATGGACAGCCGATCGAAGAGTGTTTTTTTTCCAGAAGCCAACTGCAAGTGCTTCTGCTCCCTCTTATCTCCCATCAACACCTGGAGGTTTTGGCATTAGCATAAAGGATCCCAGGAAAATATTTTCTCAAGGAAAATGGTGACTTGTTAACTAGCACGAAGAATGTCTGAAAGGTGACATTGGCGATATTTGAGATAATAGATGGTCAAAGATATTTAAAGACAAATCTCCACATTTAAAAACAAAAAAACAATGTAAGAAGTAGCCTTCTACTTCCCTAGTCATCAGGGCCGTGCAATCCCACTTCACACTGCCAGAATGACTACATAAAAAGGCACACATCATCAAGTTTCCTTAAGGACGTGGACCAGTTGGAGCTTCCGTTGTTTCTGGTTTGCGTCTAAAATGGTACGACTACTCTGCAAAACTTTCGCCGCTACAAGTCTCCTAAAGCCAAACACGGCCACCCTTTGGCTCAACATACAGTCTACCAACCATAGAACAAGAAATGCATCGGGAGTGTTCAGAATAGGACAGTGGCGAGCCCTGAATGTTTTACAACCACGAGCAACGACACAGACGAATCTCACAGCATCGTGTAGAGTTTAAGAAGCCGGCGCGAAGGAGGGCAGACTGTATGGTTCCCTTTGTGTAGAGTCGAAAAATGGATCATCCGTGCTGCCGGAAACCAGGCTAGCGGTTGCCCCTGTGGGGAGGGGACGGTGTGACTAGGAAGGGCCATAGAAAAGGGCCTCTGGGATGCTGGTTCAGTTTCATCTTCTGAGCTGGGAGCTGCGGAACGGCTGTGTTCAGTTTGTGATCAATCACGGAGCTGTACCGTGGGCTGCTCTCTGTGTGTATTGTACGTCAATAAAGAATTGCCCCCCCCCCCCCCACACACACACACAAACCCTTGGATGACTTTTGTCTTTCACCCTTGGGGATGGCACGGGCAGGTCTCGTAAGCTACCCATGTCCCTCTGCTGTCCTGGCGGAGCCCAGTTACCCAACTCCCACAGCACCCTCACCTGTGGCTGGCCTAGGGTCGCATTTGACCTGCGTGGACCTTCTCCTCCAGGCGCTATTGGAAACACCCAGACTGACCAAGCTGGAACTTCGTGGAACTTACCGAACGGCCACAAGACTCTTCCATGCCTGCTTGCTAATAAAATGTCTGTGTGTCTCCAGATGTGGTCTGCACCATCCTTAGGGAGCAGCTAAGCCTCCCCTCTGGCGGCCACTGAGCTCACCAAAAAGAACCCAGGGAAATGAGTCTCAAAAATTGGTTCAGGGCATCCGCGACGAGAGTTTGGCTTCCGCGTTTTCCGCTCGGGCAGGCAGCTGTGTCTTTCTAAATCTGTTTCCACATTCATCAGATGGTGATAACAAGACCTATTACCTCAAAGTCCTCTTGTGGAAGGTCAGCGAGATAAAAGGTTCCAAAGCGCCGCCTCTAGGACTGTGGCCCTTTTTTCTCTTGCCCAAGGCACTCCGTCCCTGATCAGAGCCCCGCCTGACTCACGGGCAGCATGGCCTGGTCTGCTGATGACCGCTTTGCTCTTGTCCTCATTCTGCTTTGTTTCCCCTCACTGGCCTGCCCCTCAGCTCTCCGGGAGCACCTACATACCCCACCCCACCTGTGAAGGACCCTCTTTGGGGCAGGAAGGGACCACAAGTGAAGACAAGGTCTTGGTAGTCAGGGACGTTACCACCAGCACAAGATGTGATAGTCCCATGCAGGAGAGAAGCAGAAGGCAGACAAGAGAGACAGAGATCAGCCCTGTAGATGATGACAGGGAAGTCCAGAGAAGGGGGTTGGATTTGTGTTATCCTGGCAGGCTTCCTGGAGGAGACCGCGTGAGAGGGCGCTGAAGGAGGATGAGGCTGTGGGGGTGCAAAGGGCAGAGAAGGGCCTTCCAGGTGGCCACTCAGCTGGTTCAGGTAGTTGGGCAGTAAGCAACCTTGCCGCGAGCATCTTCACCCCACGGCTAATTAGCCGTAAGGCGATTTTGCTGCAAAAGAGAAAAATCATGAAAAATAGAGGAGAGATTTTCATTAAAAGGGGCATGATAAAACATGAAAAATGAATAGCAACATTAAAAAGACTTTATGGTGAAGTTCAAAATATTTGAATACCTTTGAAATGTGTAGTATAGATTATTGGCAGCACTGCTCAGATAACTGATTTTATTTCATGGATTGTACAAAAGCACTTGTCTTCAGAGCCTTTCCATCATAGTATGTTACTGTGTGTGTGTGTGTGTGTGCGCATACATGTTCATGCACCCGCCCACACGTGTGTGCTGGTTGATTTGGCTTCCCATTTGGCATCTCGCTTTCTCTTTCTTTTGCTGCAATTTCTCCCTCTCTCCCAAGTACGAGGATGCGTCTTTGTAACGGAAGCCCTTCCACACTGCTGTTTGCTCCAACGATCTATGGGAAAAGTGGGCTCAACACTCCGAGCTGCTATGTAGACCATCAGGAGGGCGAAGATGTATAGAATATAGAAAAGGGGTCAATATAAAAATGGGCACAGGGCATCAACAGAGAAACGAAACCAAATCGTCAACCAGTAATTTTTTTTTAATCTTTTACAGTCAGATTGTCTTATGTCCAACTGGTCATGTGCGGCCACAATGTCTGCAGCAAAGATGTCTGTGGCAAAGATCCTTGCTGCAATAGTACCAGACCTGCGCTCAACTTGAGTCACATAGAAGGGCTGGGGTGGGGGATCCGGCTTCCAGGGCAATGCTGCCACTTCATCTCTCAGCCTGAGATTGCCAGGGTCCCAGGAGCCCTTCAGAGTGGCTGGTCGGTCTCTGCAGGTGGGACAGTCTCTCTGAGATCCCAGCGCCGCCCTCAGTAGAGGGCTGTCCTTGTGGACGACGGGAGAGAACAGGTTTCCCTGCCTACTCTGATTCTGATCGGATCCGGTCACTGCTGCCCGAGGGGGATCGAGATCAGGTCTTCCTCAGTTCTCGAACCCAAATGCCAAGTAAACTCTTCCAAGCCTTCCTGCTTCTCAGACCCTCTGCACGTGCCAGCAGGCAGCCACCCACTGCTCTTGGGGCTCTGAGGGGGATGCTCCCTTCTTTGGATCATTAATTATTTAAGTTTCACCTGCATTATGCTTCTTTGTTCCGGACATCGTGTTAGGCACTTAACATAAGTCGTCCATTTCAACCTCACAAAAATCACCTGATTCCGGTAGTTGATCGTTTCTATGATAGTTAATACTCCATTTTCCCCCCTTTTATAGTTAAGGAAACTGAAGGTCAGAAATTATACAACTCGGTCCTCACAACTCCGTGCAACTGTTGTGTTCTTAAGCCCATTCTATAGATGGCTGCCCAGATTGCCATACCCAGGGACGGGTCAGGTGTGCTCAGACGGGACAAAAAGTATTTACGCATAGAACCGATAACGCAGAACTCCCCATTCTCTCATTTATCCGGCCAAAGTTCACAGAGTTCCTACCAGGTGCCAGCCACTCATCGAGACATCAGTAAACAAAACAGATGAAAACTGGTGCCCTTACAGAACTTACATGGGCGGCGGGGTCTTGACTAACAATAAGCAACAAATATGACCATTAAGTGAATTATATAATGTGTGAGAAGATCAAGGCCACCCCTAACATTTGCAGCAAGATTACAAATGGAGGTCCGGACTGGAAGGCTCTATTTTTTTTTTTTTTTTTTTTAAGTTATAAGTGAAGGTCCTGTTAAAGATGTGCTAGCCCAGTCCCTTATGTCACCTGCATAAGCCCCCATACCTCAGGGCTTCTCACCTCTGGGGATTCCAGCTACACTGAGGGGATCTGCTCCTGAGCCTCTCCCCCCACCCTTCACCCCCCGTGGCTTCTGTTCACTAAGAGGTGAGAGTGGATACACAAAAGATGGCAGATGAAATCAGGGCAGGAGCTGCCCTGGATGACCCCTCCCCACTTTCCCTTGCTGCCCTCCGGCTTAGCGCATCCTCTGGGCCTCGGGCCCACGGTGGGGTATCGGAAGACTGGTCTTGGCCAGCCCCTCCTTAAAAATCATGGTCCGTGCTGATGTGCTTGCCGAAATGGCCCTGCCTCCCACGGCCCCCATCCCGGATGGGCATGGGGGTGTTCAGTCCGCACCTTGTGTGGACGCTGGGGTGGGGTGGGGGCACCTGGGTGAACCTTGGCAGGGGAAGAGTCTTACCCGGGGAGGATAAATGCAGCCAAAGGCAGAGAGGGTGGGGCCGAGGAGGAAGGTCTGTCCTCCCAAATCATATCGCCACCCACTGGGCCAATGAAGAGATCCAGGAGCGGAGAGGGGAGCCGGCAGACCAGGGTGTGTCTGCGGGGTGGAAAGGAGGTGCCGGTGGGAGATGGGAGGGCTCTGGGAAGGAAGCAGCAGCTGCTGCACTTTGGCTGCGGGGGAGCAAACTGGTTTGCTGTGGGAACACATGGGCCTCGTGCTCTTGCCCAAGCACCCCTCTCATTGCTGTGCTCAGAGGGAAGGAGGCTGGCTTCCAGCGTGCTTGCCGTGGGACAGACAGGTACTGTGCCCCCGAGATGCGGATTACGTGCGTCCCCAGCTTGAGAAATGAGGGCTCTGAGGCTCAGCGAGGTCAGGAAGTTGTCCAAGCCCCACAGTCAGCCCCAGGCAGATGCAGGACCCAAGCCTGCTGTTTGAATTTGCATCTAGTTGGCGCCAAAGACCCAGTTCTACCCCTGGGGCTCCTGATCTCTGCCCCCACACAGGCCCTGCCTGCTTTTTGCTTTATTTTTTCCCCCGGAGAAATGTCACCTCCGTGTGAAGAGGTACAGTCGTTTGATGGAATTCGACTTGTGTTGTTCTCCCAGAAAGCTTTGAATGTCAACGCTGAGGCCCAGCCAGGAAACTGCGCAGAGGCCTCTGGGAATTCTTTCTCTCCTGCCCCACCCCTCCCTCGCCCCATGCCACCGCCTCCTAGCAGGGCCCTGAGAGCTGGCCCCTGAGCCCAGCACAGCCTACATCCTCCACCCTCAGACACCCCTCCCAGCACCAGAAAAAGAACCCCTCCCTATGGACTATTCTAAGCAGGAAGCCAGTTTTCAGTTCACTGGAAAACAGGAAATGCCTCCGAGGGTCTGAAGTCTCTTTAGTCACCGCGCGCCCTTCGCGGGGTCTGCGTCCCAGGCCAGCTGCTGAGCACAGCCCCAGACGCAAGGCCACCCCCACCCCTGGCCTGGAGACAGTGAGCCTTGGGGCCACTCGCAAGCCCTCCGCTCCGGGCACCAGAGCTAACTTCTTCATCCCCTGCCCGGGACACGGGTCATTCTGGGCTGGCGAGAGCCCGCGGGAGGCCACGGATGCTACCCGAAGCAAGAGAGGCTGATTAGCCTCTCACCAGAGACAGAAACCTCACCCCAGCCAAAGGCTGACCTCTCACCCACCCCCACCCCCACCCGGCTGACTTCTAAATCCCGTCAGAGATTGGTTGGCCCCCAACAAAGCCTGACTTCCTAGTCCTTTCCTATGGTTCACTTCCTCATCCTGGCTACACACTCCCCCTCTAAACTTGACCTTGTCAGAAACCAGCCTTTAGTGCGAACCGCGGCTTCGCTTCCTCACCCTGGCCACAGACCAAACTCGAATGCTTGCCAGCCTCCTTTTCCATTCAGACATTTACCGAGCTTCTACTGAGTGCTCAGTGCTGTGAGCCCAGCACAGCCCGGGGGTGGCGGGGGGCGGTGTGGGGGAGGCGCTGAGGTAGGCCTCCCACATGAAGCTCTAGTCAGACTGGGGGTGGGAAGCAGGGGGCGGGGGGAGCGGAGTAGGAGGCTTGTCTGAAACTCCAGTGCTGTCACTGTCTTCAACTTGCCGGGTGACCTTGGGTTGGTCACGTCGCCTCCTGGGCCAGGGTCTCCATGGGCTCCTCTGTGGTGGGACTGCACGCGCAGATGGTCTCTGAGGTCCCCAACCTCCACGGTGCGTGCCAATGGGGAAAGCCTGGAGCAGTCTAGGACACGAGGCATCATCGTCATCGGCGTCGGGAGGGGCTAAGAGATCAGGCCTGCTTCCTTGACCAGCCCTCTTCCTCTTCCCCGTGTCCGCTGAGAGCAGGACACTGAAAGGAGAGCAGATACTGACCGGAAAAACCCACGAGGGCAGGTGAATATGGACAGGTCTAGAGGAGGTGAGGTCTCCTCATCTCTTCAGTGAGCCATCTGTCACTGGGTCCTCAAACACCTCAGAACTTAGCGGCGAACCACAGACATTACCTCAGCATAACTCACAGAAAGTCAGGGGCTCAGTCATGGCTTATCTGGAAACCTCTCCTCAGGGTCTCCCGCCAGCGTCAGTCACAGTGGCAGCCGGGGCTGCAGTCTCATCCGACGACCCAACGAGGGGAGGGTCTGCTTCTCACTCGCCACCGCCGCGGTCGTGGGCAGGCCTCCGTTCATCACGCAGGATATGGCGGAAGGTTCCTTGGGTCCCTTGCTGGGTGGGCCTCCCCGCAGGGCAGCTTCCACTGTGACTGCTCACGTCCCCCAGAGCGAGAGAGCGAGAGAGGGCACTCAGGGTAGAAGCCACAGTCTCTGTGACGTCGTCTTCAAAGTGACATCCCATCGATTTTGCTCTATGTGTTCCTTAGGAGCAAACCACCAGGGCTGGCCCACACCCAAGCAGAGGGGCTTCTGCAAGGACATGGAGATCGGGGGGCGGGGGTCATCAGGAGACATGTCAGCTGCTGCCCCAACAAGGACTCCACGAGGCTCTCTCTTTTCCAACATCTCTCTGTGGTACTGAATCTTCTTCATATACTTTGCCCAAAAGGGACTTTGTGCAGGAACATATGTGCAGAATCCAGCTGTCCTCGTAAAGCTGCATGTGAAAGAGATTTGTAGGAATGGAGAAAATGCCGCTCTATTGATAGACGTAACCCACATTAATAAAGGCTCGTTGGGGTCCCCCTAATTTTCAAGAGTATAGAAGGATCCTGAGATCAAGAAGCTTGAGAAGGACGGGTCTTGAGGGATAGAGCTAGGAGGCGGTCCAGGGAGGGTCGCCCTGGCGGGTGGAGGGGACATGCCAGTGAGAGACCTCTCAGCCCCCAAACACCTCAGAAGCCTGGATGCCGCAGAGGGAGGCGACCAAACACAGCAAGTGAGACCAAGAGCCTGCAGTCTAGCTTTCACTTTCCTTACGGCTTTGCACGAGAGGTGTGTCTGAGTGTGTGGTTTTGCATCTGGCTGCGGGAGTAGGTCCACCGTGCCCACGTAGCAGTTGGCCTGCGTGTATGTGTGCATGAGATCGCCCAGGAGGCACTGGGCAATGTCCAGCCGTCGTGCGAACGCGTGCCCGGCCAGAGGGTCCAGGGGCACCTGCTCCAGGCCGGGGTGGCACAGGCCACCACCTCCATGGCCAGGCCTCCCTGCAGTCCCCTCTGCCCTCAGCCTCTGCACTCAGCATGACTCTCAAATATTTTCATCTTCTATGGGAACTTCCTGTTCGGCTTCCTGTTGTTCTTGGACTTTTCTTTTTTCAGTTGTGTGTGTGTGTGTGTGTTTAAGGTTGTGATTCTTTTACTCTGCCTTACTGTTTTGCCCAGAGCAGCACTGTGGTCCCTAGGCACCTCTGAGAGGAAGAAGAGACCCCGCAGGAGCAGGCCAGGTCCTTGGCTGGAGTTAAAGGCTCTCGGGCGTTGAACAGGGGGATCACTCCTCCTCTGTCCAGATTAACTGAGGCTTTGAAAACCCCAGTATACTCTGTAGAAACTGTTCCATGCAAGGGGCAGCGGGAAAGGGAAGAGACCCGAGGGGAGCAGAACTTGCCACCCCAAAATATGCCACAAAAAATGTGGCCTAAGGATCATTTTGAGCTACCTCTTGGGAGAAACCGCACACAGGAGAGGCTCTGGAAACACGGGAGAATTTCCTTACCCTCTTGTAGGGAAATTTACATTGGGAAAGGTGTCACAGTGTCTCCCGCTCGGTGCTAGGAAGGGACCCTCTACCAGAGATAACTTTTTCACTGGGAGATTCATCTGCAAACCCGGGCAAGCTTTCTTTCCTTAGAATTCCTCCTCTGCCCTTCTCCCCCCTCCAGAAGCCCCAGATCCCTGTCCCTTCCTTCCTCAAGGGGTATATAAGCCTCAGCTGGCTGTGTTCTCCTATCTCTATGGGGCTCCTGACCGTACACACCTATGTCATCAAAGTTGTTTTGTTCTTGCTGTTCATCTTATGTTGATTACATTCATAGAGCAGCCACAGACTCTAGAAGAGTTGAAGGGACCACATTTCCTTCCCTGCTGTCTTCAAGGCAGATTTCTGGGGGCCTGGGCAGGGGGTGGATGGGGGGTAGGTGGGCAGAGAAGGCCTGACGAGGGCAGTACCCCAGGTTTGTGAGCTCAGTGACTCTAGAAATCCTGCCCTCCCCTCGCCTCTCTCCCACTGCTGCTGAAGAGGTGGGAAGAGAGGGCAGCTAACAAAGAATGTGGGCTGCGGTCAGAGCCCAGCCTCGGCTTGGCCCAGCCAGGCCCTGGCCGGCCCCTTCCCCCACAAGGACGGTCCCCCGCACGGACTGGTACCTGAGCCCTTGGTTACCCCTCTCTTTGTGCCTCTCGTTTCCCAGCCACCCTCCACTGCACCAGATTCTTCTTTCACATTGTCATCAAAAATCCCTTGGGAGGCCTTCCCTGGCACCCCTAGGCCAAGGAGAGAGCTTTGTCTGGGATGCCCCTTGGCCAGAGCCCCCCCACCCCCAGGTCGCGCCCCCCCCCGGGGCTCCCCCCTCCTGCCCCTGGAGCTGGTCTGGTGGTTCAGCCATCCTTGAGCGGCCTATCAGCCCTGCCTCCGGCAGGGTCCAGCAGCCAGTGACCAAAGCTAGACCAGTGTGGCCTGCCTGGAAATGGCAGCCGGTCTCCTCCAGCTGCCGGCGGCCCCAGAGGGCCCTGCACACATAACAACTAGAACTGTCCTCTCTGAATATTGTTCACGTACAGACGGGGATGCTTGGGCTCCACCCCTCAACTTATGAGGTCGGGTCTGAGGGCGAGGGGTTTCAAAAGTGATCCGGTACACAACCAGGGCTGCGAAATGGGGGGCGCCCTGGGTTTCTCGCTGTGGGACTGCCATGACTGGTGCCCTGAGAGTACAGAAAACACTGAAAGGGACACGGGGAGATGCCACGCAAGGAGCTCAGGGATCTGTCACTTGCTGGGGGACACTGAGCAAGCTGCTTGCGTTGGGAACGCAGAGACCCTCGCCCCAAAGTCGCTGGGTTGTTGGGTAGAGGAAAAGATGCCAATCGTGCCTGGGGTGGCTCCTCATGGGGTTCAGGGCGGTACCTTGAAAGGTATGGAAGGAGAAACCTCTCGGCCCATGTCCAGGACCTGGGGGATGGGGGGGCAACACTCACCATTGCTTAGGGCCTTCGCACCCCAGCCTTGGCCTGAGGGGGCTCCTTGAGACTCGTGTTCACGGGGCCCACTGGATGGTTCCTCTGGGCCCAGCCCAAGAAAGCAGAACTCCTGAAACCTGTTGTTTATGAGCAGGAAAAAAGGGACAAAACACTGCTTCCTGGTTAAGACCATCTCCTATAGATGTCACCTCTGCCCGCACACCTTTGCCCCCTGAGGTGGCTGCTCCCTGAAGCCACTACAGTCTGAAGAGGTGCAGTTTGAGCTGAGCCTGTGACCCATACTCACCTCCAGAGAGTTGTCCTGCCCTCACGGCTGCCTCCCTCTGGAAACTTCCCTCAGGACCCACTGAGGGAACATCCCTCAAAACCAGCTCAACTTCTACCATCTGCCTTCATCTGAACTGATAAGGCCCTCATGGCCCCAGAGCCCCAAACTGCCAACCAAGGATTCAAGATGGTAGTTTAAAATGTCTTCTCTACTCCCAACTCTCCTCAAGACGCTAGCTGATCCCACTGACTTCAGCCATCACACACATCCTCAAAAGGGTCTTCCTGCCCCGATCATTCCTGGGCCCAGCTTTATGCAATCCCCTGTTGTTCATTCCTTCTCAAGCCTTCTCACTGGGCCTCCATCACCTCAGACCCACCCCTCCAACGTCCACCATGTCCTCAACCCGTGTGCCTTAGCACCACCCCAGAAGTATGCCTGTCCCCGGAGCCGTCCCTGGTGGAGGCTGCTTTCCACCGGTCCAGAGTTCGGGGAGCTGTTTTCCCTTCCCTCCACTGACACCCCCAAGCCTTTTTAGATCTTCCTTCCAAATCCCAGCTTCTGTGACACTGACCCCATCTTACCATACGGTCTGCACCCACTACCCTTCTTCTGACCTCCTCCCTCTTCCCTCTTGCATTGAAGATTCCGATTGTTGGCTCATTGTTTCCCATGTGTGACCTAGTTCTAAGACTGTGACATCCATGGAGCCCCAGCATCCAACACCCTGATCTCCCGGTTCTCTGCCCTCCCTGCCCAAACCCCAACTTTCTTCCACCCCAAATCAGCCCCCCATCCCAACGGTCACCCCATTCCTACACAGCACCAGTAACTGCAGCATCTCTGAAACTCAGCCACAAGCCTCAGACTGTCTCACCACAGCCTTCTAGCCTTCTAGCCAATAGTGCACTGAGGTTTTATATGCCCTCAAGGAAATTGCAACTTCATTGAGACTTACAGTGCATTGAACCTCTTCACCATCCATCAGCCTTCTTTTGTCCTCATCGGTCTCTTGACTTGGCTGAGAGTCCGTCATCATTATAATGACTATTCTTTCAAACACTCTTAGCTTCCTTGGGGCTTAGCGTTACTTGTCTGGCAAAATCCCAAACTTGTTTAAATCCAGCAATTCCACTGTGCCTGCCCATGAGCAGCTAAATATTGGTTGAGAAAAATCATAAACTCTAGCTCAAAGGTTCCCCCTTACCTTTGTGACCACAAAACACAATAGCCATTTAACTTTTCTTGGCAATCCTTGGATGGTTCCCGAATAAGTTTGCTCTCCCATCCTAAAAGATGATTACCTAATACCTTCCTCTCTTGCTGAACTTCTGAAAACTTCTTCCCATCCCATACTTTCAGCTGGTGACTTTGCCTTATGCTCCATGGGGAAAATAAAAGCCACCATCCTTCCACCCCCAAATCTACTGTGGCGAGGACCACAAGGGCAATTTGAATAGAGGTTCTTACAGCCAACACTCGATTTCCTCTTGGTTTTAACAGGAAGTCTATCGCTTCAACATTGAGTGATGGCTAGAGGTTTGTTTTTTGGGTTGTTTGGGGGGGTTTTTGTTTTATTTTGCTCATTTTTCATACAGTTTTGTAATTTATACTCTTGCTATAGATTTTTGAAAGCCATCCCTTTTCATGTTATTTTCTAATGTCAGTTTGCTATGAGATCTGGTTTATTTGTTTTATCATGATTTAGTGCTCACTTTTATTAAATGTATTTCCTATATTGACTGATATAATTATATGGAGCATAGTGATCCATAGACAAATGAGTGTGAAATAATTAATGTTGTAAATCGCTGAGTTTTAAGGTGTTGTTGTTACACAGCATTACCATGGCACAACCTGACTGATGTACTTTATAAAATAAGCTGGCTGGATGGCTTTTCTTCTCTATTATCTAAAACAATTTGTATGTTTTTCTATTCTCTAAAATGAAACTTCTGTATAAAACCATCTGTGCCTGGAATCTCTTGAAATTAGGAAGCTCTGGTTACTGATTCACCTTCTTTTAGTCTTGTTGGTTGACTTACTTATTTTTAAAATTCTCGTTATGAGTCAAATATTACCGTTATGTATTCATTTCACTCAAGTTTTCTATTTTTTCCTAATATATGCATTTATTACTATAAATTACGCTGTAAACAACACTTTCACCACATCTCACAAATGTTGCTACTTATATTTTCATTTTCATTTAGTTCAAAATATTTTTAAATTTCTTGAGATTTTTTTTACTTGTGTCATTTGGAAGAGTAATGTTTAATCTGTATTTTTGGTGGTGATCTTTTTGTTATCAACTAGTTTAATTCCCTTGTGGTCTGAGAGCATACACAGTATGGTTCGTGTTTTATGGTGCTGGACATGGTCTATCCTGGTGAATGTTCCGTGTGAGCTTGAGAAGAAGGTGTTTTCTGCCATTGGAGGAAGTAGTCTACAGATGTCCTTTATACCCAGTTGATCGATGGTGTTGTTGAGTTCAGCTATGCTCTTGCTGATGATCTGCCTGCTGGCTCGGTTCATTTCTGATAGAGGGGTGGCAGAATTTCCAAGAATGCTAGTAGATTCCTCCATTTCTCTTTACATTTCTATTAATTTTTGCCTTTCATAGTTCGATGTTTTGTTGTTACTTGCATACACATTAAGGATTGTTATGTCTTCTTGGATTATCTCTTTATCATTGTGCCTTGCACTTCTTTATTCCTGATAACTTTCCTTGCTTTGAGGTCTGCTCTGTCTAGACTTAGTATAGCTTGCTGCTTTCTTTTGATTAGTGTTAGCATGGTATGTTTTTCTCCATTCACTAATGTTTAACTTATATATGTCTTTGCATTTAAGTGGGTTTCTTGTAAACAACATGTGCTAGGGTCTTGTTTTTTAATCCACTCTGACAATCTCTTTTAATTGGTGCATTTAGATCAATGGTGTTCAAAGTAGTTATTGATATAGATGGGCTGATATCTATCATATTTGTTTCCATTTTTCTATTTGTTGCCTTTGTTCTTTGTGTCCAGCTTTGTCTTCCACTCGCTTTCTGCCTTTTATAGTTTTAACTGAGCGTTTTATATCATTCCATTTTCTCTCCTTTCTTAGTATATTTTTTGCCTCTTTTAGCAACTGCCCTAGTGTTTGCAATATACATTTACAACTAATCTAAGTCTACTTTTAAATACCACTATACTGTTCACAATAGTATGAGGAGCATATTATAATAAAATAGCCCTATTTCCTCCTTCCTGTTCTTTGTATTATTGCTATTTCTCATTTCACCCATACATAAGCATACACAAGTCTTTTTTCTCCAATAGATGCCAAAAAATGTTTATAAAAAATAAACATCCAATTATAATAAAAAAAAACATTTAATAAGTGAGACAGGAAAGAGGCAGATACAGTCCTGCAAAGAAATAGATCTCTTTTTTTTTTTTTTTTTTTAATAACAAAAAGAAATGTATTGGTTCAAGTAACTGGGAGGTTTGAAGGGAGCTATTAAGAATAGCTATGGCCAGATTCCAAGCCCCCAGCAGTGTCAACAAGACACTGTCTCTTTGCTGGCTCCGCTTGGTTCTGTTGACTTCATTCTCAAGAAGGCTTTCTCCATATAGTTTGGAATGGCCACCAGCAGTTCCAGACTTCTGTCTTCTATGGATCAAGTAATAATTCACTATGTGATGGTTCTAGCAAAGTCCTGTGATGAGTCTCATTGATCAGGTCTGGCCCATCTTTTGAGTTGGGCACAGGGGAAGGAGAAAGCCTTGTCCAACCCACAAAGATGATACCCCAGAGGAGAAGAGATATTATTTCACCAGAAGAAGAAATGCTGAACAAGCAAAACAAAAGATATCTAGTACAGAGAAACTTTTTAAACTTTTCTCCCATGAATGAGGATTACATAGTTTATGTGGCCGTGAGTTCAGGAGTAACTTAGCTGAATGGTTCTGGCTCTGAGTTTCTCATGAAATTCAACCAGATGTTGGCCACAGCTGCAGTTTTCCTAAGGCTAAAGCTGGTGAATCTGTTTCCACGATGGCTCACCCATATGACTATCAAGTTTGTGCTCTTTGTTGGTGGAAGATCTTAGTTCCTCACCATGTGAGCCTCTTCAAAGGGTGGCTTGAGAGTCTTCTTGAGATAACAGCTGGCTTTCCCCAAGAAAGCAATTCAAGAGACCAAGGAAAAGGTGAAATGTGTTTAATGCCTAGCTTTGGATATTACCTATCATCTTCTATACCTATCATACTTCTACAAAATCCAACAGATCAGAAAGGTCATCCCTTTCAATATTGGAGGGGACTGCACAAGAGCATGAACACCAGGAACTGAGGGTCGCTGGGAAAGGGTAAAACTAATCAAAGAAATAATAGAAGAAAATATCCTAGATGAGAAGCTCATTAGATTCTAGATTAGAAGGCTCTTCAAGTTTCTAGCCCAATGGATTAAAATAGACCCTCTCCAATGAGTATCATGAAATTTCAGAACACTGAAAGTCAAAGGGAGATCTCACAAGATTCTGAGAAAGAAAAACAGAGGTCACATACAAACATTTAGAATCAGAACAACTTCATAATTCTCAAAGGCAAGTGTGTAAGACAACGTAACGAAGCAGTATTTTTTAAAATTCTGATGAAAGTAATTGTTAGGTAGAGAATTTTATACCCAAGACAAACCATCAATCAAGTTGTGGTGTAGAATAGAGTCACTTTAGATATTCAAGTTTAAAAAAATGTCTCCCATACACATTTCTCAGAAACTTTGGGAAAACAGACGATCCAGGAAACAAGAGATTCAATACAAGGAAGAGAAGAAGGAAATCCCCAAAATGATGGAGAAAAAAATTCCAAAGACCACAGCTATGTGCCAAGTGTAGAGAGCAAAGAGGACATACTTGAATAGGTCAGAAGACTCAGGAGATTATTCCGTGAGAAGATTCCACTGACAGAACACCCACCATGTTGGAACATGGTGAGAGATTTACACAAGTGAGAAATTGAAGTGGAACTAGTGATGAGTTCATCAAAAAGTAAGACGGTGAGAAAATAAAACAAATATTAATTCCAGAGAAAACAAAACCCGGGGGGTGGGGTGTGAGGTAAAGCAATCAGAGTTTACTCTGTGCCTCAACTGGAACTGGCATTGACAAAGTCATGAAAAACGCAAACATGGAATAGCGATCTATCTAAATTCGGACGTAACTGTGTTGGGAGGGCAGAGGAATGAAGAACGTGCACAAATGAAATGTGATGGGGCAGGCCGGGGTTAAAAGAGAGCTAAATCCTTGCTTTCCACAGTGAGCAATCACTTGATCATGTCTAGAGCCACAAACATCAATAAATAGCAACATAAGCATGTTACTTAGAGATGGGGAAGTAAATACCAAATGAATCAACTAAGTGATTGGAACTGGCTGCATCTGAGGAGCAATAATTAATGGAGGTATGAGGGCAGATGTGCCACTATTCATAATAAACCTTGTGTAGCTACTATACTCCCCCAACTGTGTTCATGGAAATTTAATCAAAAATAAAGCTAAATAAAGAGGATTCTGAGCAGGTGGGAAATAGGCAGCTCCAGGAACCAGGAATCCCCATCAGGTGCCTCTCCACCTAGACAACAATTACATTGGCAAAATCTGTCTGATGTAACTCTTCTGGAACTCTGGAGTCTATGGAAGGTTTGCCACTTCCAGGGAAAGGCTTGAACAGCGCATTGCTATTAATTTCAGTCAAGTTCAGCTCTTAGCACTATTGTAGACAGAGTGCTATGTCTACATATGTCTCGCCATGGCAGACAGCTGAGCACACATTCCAGGAGTAGTTGGCATGAAGCATGTTTGAACCAGGGTAAGTAAAAGGGACTCTGCCCTCTATCAGGGATCTGAGCTCCATAGCTGACTGTTGCTTCTTTTCACAGAGGTGCAAGGAGGTGAGTGGCCGTTGTTGTTGCAAGCCCTTCCCCCTCCAGCTGAAGTCATTTCTGGGGGGATTTAAAGGTCTAACACCCCTTTCTTCCCTCCCTTTCAATTTTCTCTTTTTCCACTCTCTGGAGCCAGACATAAGAAACCAGGGTATTCAAAAGCAATTACATATGTAAGGAAAGTTAGAAAGTGACCACACATGCCCAGAGCAAGGTGTAAGTTCAGAAAGGACCCATGGAGGCCTTGAGTTTACACCTTAGGCAGATCCGTGGCATGGAGAGAGCCTACAATAATTAATAAACAAACAAACAAAAACAGCAATAAAAAAAACAGCAAACCCAGAGAAGCGGGAAAATCTGATTTCCCCAGTTATCACATTATTAGATTCAAATGTCCAGTTTTTTAAAGAAAAATCACAGGACATACAAAAAAAAAATAGGAAAGTATGGCCCTTTCAAAGGAAAAAAATTAACAGCAACTGTTTCTGAAAAGGATCTGATGGCAAATCTACTAGACAAAGACTTTGAAACTACCAATTTAAAGATACTTGACAATCCAAAGGAATATGTGAAGAAAGTCAAGAAAACAATGTCTGAACAAACTGTAAATATCAGTAAAGAGACAGAGGACCTAAAAAGTTTTTTTGTTTTGTTTTGTTTTTTAGTTTTGGTTTTGGTTTTGGTTGGGACTCAGGGCTAGTCTGAGGGTACAGGAGGCTCAGAACACTGTTATTGGGGCAGAGCATCAGGTTCATCTCAGGGTAGGGGAACTTACGGTATGAGAAATCTTGGAAGGCTGGTCCTGGGGTACCTCCACCTGCAGCCACTCCCATAGAGCCGCAACCGAAGCTTCTGGGAGATGAGTTGCAGTACGTGACGTTGCAGAAACCACCAGGGATGAGCTTCCCCATCTCACATGGCCAACAGCGCGATTCCTGGAAGCTGGCGACAGACGACCACGTGGTGCACACAGCCTGCCTGTTGAAGCGGCATTTATGGGGTGCAGCCACCGGCCACTCTGCCTCTTCTTTGTGCTGGTACTTGACATAGACATTGCCCGCAGGGTGGTCCCTTGGGTCTGGGCTAAACTCCCTCAGCTTTTGTTTATCTGGACATGTCTTCATTTCTCCCTTACTTTTGAAGGACAGTTTTGCCAGATAAAAGATTCTTGGTTGACACTGGGGATGGGAAACCCCTTCGTATTCAAAGAGATCAATAAATCTAAAAGGGAAAAAAGGTCAAACCAAGAGAAAAGTAGGCAAGGAATATGGATAGACATGACAAAAAAAGGAATGCAATCCTCAGGTGATGCATGAATAAATTCTCCGCGTCATTCATAATTCAAGGCATGCAAATCACGTGGCGTCATGCCAAGTTTTTGTAACATATTGGCAGAGAAAAGAGAATTTTACACTCTTCATGAGCAAAGGTAAGGGCAGATTAGCAGGTAGGTAGGCGTGCTTGATTGAAGGCCAACTGGGAATATCTATGAAAATGTATAAGGCACCTGCTAGTTGACTGAAGAGCTCCTCCGATGGGCTTTGCTCCTCTAGGCCTAGTCTACGAGTAGGCACTCTGTGTTCAAAGGGACTCATTGGAAAAACCACCAATGTCTCTCAGGACAAGACTAGCTAAGCAAATAGTGATACATCCTTTTCATGGTATCTCAGTCTTTCAGGCTGCTGTGACAGAATACCATAGACTGGGTGGCTTATAGACTACAAAAATTGATCTTCCCAGATCTAGAAGCTGGAAGTCTAAAATCGAGGCTCGGGCAGATTCAGTGTGAGGGGAGGGCCTGCTTCCTGGTTCAAAGGCGTGGTCTTTGCTCTGGGGCTGCCCATGGCAGAAGATGTGAGAAAGGGGGCTCCTTTATAGGGGCAGTCATCCCATTCACTTTTATGATCTTATCACCTCACAAAGGGCCCACCTCCAAATACTAAGGGCCCCCCCTCTAAATACTATGGCACTGGAGATTAGGTTTCAACATATGAATTTGGGGGGGGTTACAAACATCCAGACCCTTGGCATGTGGACTGCTCTGCACCATTAAGAAGAGAGGCTGATCTGTGTGTGTTCATATCAAAGAGAGGACAACATATATTAAGTTTAATTTAAAAAAAAATGCTTCTAGCAGTGTTTACCATTTGTGTGACAAATGGAGAAAAGTGATATTTGTAACGATCTCACACCTCCTGGATGGTCATTAGAAAGTACTTGGCAACTTTCTCTAATTAAGCTGTAAAACTAAACAACAATGATGATTCAAAACAAAATACAGACATTCATTTGATGATGAGGCTCCCGGGGCTGCCCTCCGAGGTCATGCCGAATCTTTACATTTTTGTGTGAGTTACAACAGCTTTGTTATTCTCATTCAGCAGCTCGACAATGATAAAAGTAATACATTCAACTGATGAAAGAAACGTATACAACATTCTGCTTTGGATCTTTTGTAGGTTTTAGTTATTGGGCTTTTCTTTTTTTAATAAGCTTTCTTTAAAAAGTATATAATTCTTTAGCTTAAAGAAAAAAAAAAATAAAACCTAGAAACTAATATCCCACATTTCTTTCCTCGGCTGGCCTGGAGTTTCTTGACCCAGTAAGACCTTAGCAGATTTGTCCTGGACTAGAATTCGCGAGGCCTGGGCGCCGGGCCTGGCTCTACTCTTTGCTGGCTGGATGACCTTGAATAAAACCTTTAGCCTCCCTCAGCTCTTTTCCTCAGCTATCCTGGTGGGGGGAGGCAAGCACCTCTCCTATCTACCCCGTGGGACCACTTTGAGGAGCAAATGAGATCTATCAACTTATAATCTATACAGGCTATGCAAACGGAAGGGCTTTTATTCCGAGGAGGAGGAGGATCTCCTCAAAGGTTAAACATTTCTGTTTTCTGTTTCCCCAGAGGGCAGGCAAGCCTGGGTATTTATTTAATAAACCTTGAGTGCCTTTCTGAACCAGGCACTTCGCCAGAGGCTGGTGATCCAGAGTTGAATGCGACACAGTGCTTGCTCTCAAAGAATTCAGTTTGGGAGGGGAGGCGACCCATAATTGTAGCAAAATGGGAGATATGCAATAGAACCGTTAGAGACAGGGTGACGGGACCCAGAGAAGGAACTCTGGGAAGTTGTCACCGAAAAACGTAGTATTTGGGTTGAGTCTTAAAGAACCTGCTAGAATTTGCCAGGGAGGGGGGGTGCGGGGGTTGGGGGGGCAGAGACTGAGTGGTTTCCTGGTGGAAGCCTGGCGGTGTCCAGCCCTGAATCAATTTCACCTGTATTTATCAGCCCTTACCTGGGCTGGGTTGTAGCCGGCCACCAGAAGCTCGCTCTCAGCTGCCTGTCCTATTGGAAAATAATTGTTAACAACAGGTTAGGAGTGTTTCCCTCCCAGGAACAGATGCATTTGGGTCCAAACAGAAAGTTGGACCCTTACACACAAAGGAATCATAATAATGTTTTCATTTGACAGCTGCTGCTATAGAATGTACCTGAGTACTTCCTACTGGCCACCGATCGGTGCTACATCATTACAAATAATTACTCTTCTTCATTGGGGCAGAGCTTATTTCTGGTGCTATTATCGGTGAGGAGACAGAAGGCCCGATTCACCAGGCTAGTTAGTAGCAGAGCGGGGTGCAAACGCAGGCCATGATCTTGCACACCCATTGTTGGGCGGGTTCTCACAGCAACCCTGGGAAACAGGCAGGAAATGCACATGATCCCCGGATAAGATGGGAAATTCAGCCTGGGACAGCTTTGCCAGGGAGCCCAGCTAGCCTCCTGACTCCTGGCCGGGTTGAGGCTACTGCCTTGAGGTGGAGGTCAAGGCCCTGACAGGCAATGGGGGCAATATTTTGGGAGTGGGGCTGTCTCCCTGGCATTTCTCAAATCTCATCTCTGGAACCGGCTGCCCACTGAGCCCGGCTGTCAGGCCTGCCGCGGCGGGCCTAGGACCCTGCTGCTCTGGAAAGCTATTCGGAAGGAGATACCTCTACTTCTCTGCCTGTCCTCACCCTGAGGTGGGCTGGGCACTGTCCGCCAGGGACCACTCCAGGTTGACCCTCTTCCTACCCTTGTTCAAGGAGACGACAGAGCTGTGGAAGAGGACGTGTCTCTCCTTGGCCCGAGACAACCTTTGAGGTGATAGAGAATAACTTCTTCTTGTAGGGATTTCTTGGGTCAGTGCGTGGAGAATGGCCTCTCTTTGGGTGCGCAGAGAGGAGGGTGCAGTTGAAAAGCTTGAACAATGGCTAACCAGGAGGAAGTCACATTCAAACACACATCTCCTCACGGCCTCCTGCTATGCGTTCCTCCAAAACCGACTTGAATATTTTCCGTCTCGGTCCGTGTGTCTCCCTTCCTCTGTCTTTCCCCCGCGGGCCCCCTACAGCGCGTCTGTACCTGCTTCCTCTCCCTCTCCCCCTCCTCCGTCTCCCTCCCTCGCCCGCTCTCCCTCTCCCTCTTGTCCTCTCTGTCCTCCATCCCTGTGAGTCCAACCCTTTGCCAGCCGCGTGGCAGACTTACATACATTTAGGCTTCAGTGTCTTTACCGAAGAGATTCTGTAATCACTTCTGTTAAAAAGGAGGCAGGTCGTGCTCTTTATGCGCCAAGAGAAAAACCAAGTCATCTTAATTTAACTTTTCTTTTCAGCCGTTGGCCTGTGGCTGGAGCAAAAATAGGTCTCCCTGCTTCTGGCCCTCACGCCGCCCCAGCCAAGCTGCAAGCCAGCCCAGTTGGCAGATATGCTGCCGGGGCCGGAATCCTGTTACCCAACTCAGGGCCGCTGCCAGAGCTCTGAGCCCAGCCAGACCTCCCAGCCAAGCCCTGGATTGCCTGGAGGCCTGAAGGGTGGGCGAGGGGGGCGGGGGCAGAATGGCCCAGGCTTCTGCCCACCTGGCCCTGGGGCTGGGGCTGCTTGGCTGCCTTCTCCCCTCTCCCCGGGGAAGCTGCAGGAGGGAGGGGGTCAGCTGGAGCCCAGCCCCTCTCTCCACTTGTCATTATTCCCGGTGACACCCTGCGGCCCGAGCCAAGCTGTCAGGTTAGTGCCCAGCCCAGTCCTGTTAAATTTATGGGACTAACATTTGAATGGGAATTTAGAGTTACATAATGTTCCTACCTCATACCGAGCCGGTGGAGGCAGTTTTATTGGGTCCTGATAGTGACCAAACTGAGGCTCATCGAGGTTAAGTTATTCAGGTGGGGACAGAGCTGGTACTTAAGACTCTGGAATTCTTTGTCTGAATGTCCTCAAACCAGGTTCCAGAGTCTGCCCAGGCCCCTTCTCCGAGCCTATCGTCCTAGGGCAGACTGTACCATGGGTATGCATCGTCTCTTATGTCAAGGGCAGCCACAGACAGAAGTGTGCTGGATGTAGATGGACCTTGGACGTGTAAGACTGGCCTGTCCCCACTCAAGTGCAAAGTTTCTGCAAGGAGAGAGGTCCTTGGGGGTAGGAAGAGGAGGGGAGTGGGTCCACTCTGTTGGAACTACCACATTCGGGCATGGAGCTCCTAGGAATCTGAAAATTCTAACTTTGGACTTGGCTTCCCAGGCCATTGTGAATGTGTATTTGTGGCATTAGAAGGATAGAATATGTTTTACTCAATAATTAACTCCATTTATCACTTAAATATTAAGATTTAGGTTGATTGGGATGTCACTAGACGTACGGGTTCTGGGGCCATAAATGTTAGAGGAGGGCCGGTTGAACACTTGTTCATGGGTTTACTAACAGTTTGGGGGTCCAAATCCCTTGCCCAGTTTCTATTGGGTCATCTCAATTGTGTTTGGACATCTTTGTGCCTCGACCCCTCGGAATCTGCTTATCAGAGTTCTAGAGAGTGTCCCCTCACCACCTATGCCTTCATCTGGGTCCACCTGAGAGGTTGGTCCCACTTGTGGTTGAAAACTTTCTTGTCATACCTGGCATTTTTCTGTGTCCTGACCCGGACCTCCCTCCTGGGCTCAGTGTCTTGGAAAGTCCTCCAAGTCAGCCCATTCCCTCTTCCAGACCTATTCTTCCTCGTGGCTTCTGCACTCACTCCCCTTTCTCCACCTACCTGCCACCAAGTCTTTTCTGTTTTACCCCCTCGAGGTCTCTGAAGACTGTCCGTGTCGCTCCGTGCCAGAACGACCTCCAGTTCTATTCAGGGCCTCTCTGCGGGAGCTGGGGAGAGTCTCCCAACGGCTGTCCCTTCCTTGACTCTTGCTCTTCTCCCTCGCATGCTGCACGCTGCTGCTGGAGGACCTTCCTAAATGGCTCAGAGATCTACCAAGAGCCCCACTGCCCATAAACCAGAACTCCAGCTCCTCAGCCTTTCCTTCCAGGCCCTCGTTTCTTTATGACGTCAGTTGTAAAGATCAAATTGACCCCTGTAGCACGTGTGGGGAGGGGGGGACAGGTAAGGTGCACAGGGAAATCAGGCAACAGCAAACCTCGAACACGTAGTTAAGCCATCTGGCAGAAGCCAGGAAACGCCACCGAGGAAGATCAACACGGACAGCAGGTTCGGAGTTCCTGAGCTCGGAACCTGGGCCACCTCGTTACCTCCTCAGCTCTCGAGCTCTGCTCATTACAGGAAGATCTGCCCTCTTCCCCTTCTCTTTTGCCTTTTTCCTTCTACTCTCACCACAAGCCAGCTGCCTCCTGGCTCCTAAACACCACAAGCCAGCTGTTTTCCTATCTCTACTTCAGCTCTCCCAGGAAAAGAATCTCTTGACCCAATGAGTCCCAATCTTCCTTGGGTGGAGAGTTCTCGCCAGACCACATCAAGGACAGGACTTGGAGCAGGTGCTTGGCCTGATCTAGTTAACTGAGGGCAGGGAGGTGGGGTCACAAGATGACCAGGTGGACTGGCCGGACCCCCACCGACGAACTGCCAAGGTTTAGCGATTTGAGAACCCACAGCGCCCTTCCACCTTCCTCATCTTTGCCGATGCTGTTCCCCTCACCAGGTACACTCAATCCTTATGGCTCAGACCCATGCTGCCCAACCCTGTGTCTCCCCTCCAGGAAGCTTCCTCCAAGCCCATCCAGCCAGGATGACCCCTTGTTCTGGGCCTCCACCACTGGTTGCACTGATGTCCTGCTTTTTGTGATCATGAGTTGTTACCTGTCTGTCTCCCCAATTGGGTTGTAAACACTATGAGAGCAGAGACTATACCTGCCTTTTTTTGTTTTTAAAGATTTTATTTATTTATTTGAGAGAGAGAGAGAGAGGAGAGAGAGAGCATGGAGGGGATGGGGCAGAGCAGGAGGGAGAGGGACAAACAGATTCTTCACGAGCACAGGCCTTATGCAGGGTTCGATCTCATGACCTAAGATCATGACCTGAACAGAAATGGAGAGAGCCCAGGCACCCAAGACTATCCATCTTTGTATAATCCAAGTGCCTCTTGCAAAGCTCTAGGCAGAGAATAAGCTTCCAGTTAAATACTTTGGTGGATAAGTAAATGAATACATGATCTGCCTAACCCAGCATAGCAGAATATCTCAAACTATTTCTTTTCTTTAAGATGCATCTTATAAATGTTTTTAAACACAAGGAACAGATTTTAAAACCCCAAGAGCTCAAAGACCCCCTCCGTCTCACCCTGCACCAACTCCTCCTCAGCCAGATCCAGGGTCCTTCCCTCGGTCCCCGTATGTAGCCTGCAATGGGGGTGGTGGGGGCCGCCCGGGAATCTGTGGGCTCCCGGGCTCTGCGTGGAGGGCCGGCAGGGGCAACCTGGGCTGGAGCTGCCCTGCCGCTGAGCCTGGGCGGCGTGGGAGGCGTGGGCGGCGTGGGCGGCTCCAGCGTGCTCTCTCTCACGTCCTTGAATCTGCCCCCAGTCCTCTGACTCAGCTCCAGCATCTCAATTCGTGGATGAATGCCCTGGGCCCAGACAGAGAGTCGATTCAGCCCAGCAGGGTTTCTGGAGGGCTCCCAGGAGGGGGCGACCCGGAAAATGGCCAGGGGAGCAGTAAAGTTGAGGTGATGGCCAGCTCACTCCAGCTGCAGCTCAGGGCACATTTTTCTCTGTCCCCACCCCCACCCCGCATTCTTCTGGTATCCTCAACACTGCCCAGCTTTACTGGGCAAACAGGAGACGGGAACCTGCCTTGGGAGCTTAGCTGTTGTGCCCTCCCCTCCCCTGGCCCTATCATTTCCCCCCAAACCCCGCATCTCAGGTTGAGTGTGAACATGTGTGCATGTGCGGCTGTGTGTGTAAGGGCGTAACCCCCACAAACACACACAGCGGTTGAAGCCTCTCCTCGGGGGTCCCTGCCCCTCCCAGGAACAGAGACACAGAGAGCTGAGAGTTAAGTTCCTTATTGAGCTCAAAGAGCCCCCACAGCGAGGCTCAGACTTCTGTTTTTATATAACTTACATCATTATACCTAAACTTGGTATCATTTGATAAATGAACATGCAATAAAATGTACATATCGGTTTGATCATTTTTTATAATTTGGGTGCAACCGCCATCCGAGTTCTAGAATATTTCCCATTTCCCCAGAAAGTTCCCTCATGCTCCTTTCCACCGAGCCCCCTCTCCTTTCAACCCCTGTCTGATTTATATCGCTGTAGATCAGCATTTAGGTTAAAAAAATTATAAATCCGCATCAAAGGAGACACCACCGACTCCATGGCGTGCGTGCCCAGAGACTGCGAGGCAGTCCCCTGTTCAGAAGCCAAGGGGTCCTGGCCTCCTCCCCTTCCTCCAGGGTCCCCACTCCTGGCTCCACAGTGCTGCATGATGGCACAGCAGGGTCAACAAACAGTTCAGCCCTAGGGGGCCCGAAGACCTGGGCAAGGGGCCTGGGCTCACCGATGGGACTAGGGCAAAGCATTTGACATTCTGGGTCTCAGGTTCCTTAGCGGTACACTGGGGACAGAGCCTGTCACTCCCCGGGGCTGCTGGGAGGGTTGAAGTCAATTTTGTAGCCAGCTTTATAAGTAGAGTCAGGGCACCAATCAACTGATGAATTAATCCAAATAGCTATTGCTTACTGAACTATCTCGGGTACCAGACCACATGCTAACAACTTCCTTTAACCCTCAAGTCAGGAGGTGGGTGCTATTACCCCCACTGGACAGGGAGGAAAGCTGGGGCTCAGAGCAGTGAAAAGCCTGGCCCAAACCAACCAGAATATACTGGAATTCGACTTTGGCAGCCACTCTAGTCTCCCACTCTTGACCCACTACACCCTTCTTCCTCCCAGATGAACATATTCATTGACGAAAACGAACTATAGCCGACAGCAGTTTGTAAACAAAGCTGTGTAATTCCAGGACGGCTTGTCGTCAAGTCCATCAAAGGTCTGAGAGCCAGAGACTCCGAGGAGCCCCCCATGGGCCTCACCCCCTAAGTTGTTCTGTCCTAATAAATTTCAGAATCACGACTGCTGCCTCTTCTCCTTGGACCCATGGACTATTGCATTTCAGCTTCAGAGACAGAAAGTCCTTCTTCATATCTAACTTCAGTCTTGCTTGCTGTAGTCTAGCCAACATCCAGCTGACCAGTGGCCCTAGGCAAACCATGAAGGTACTAATGAGCTTTCTGCCCTCCAGGGCACCCCAAAGAGCTAAGGCCTGAGTGGGGTGCTGGTCTTCATATTCCCCCCCAACTCTGAAGCGTGTAAATTCTAGGGCTTCTCTGGGGCCAGAAGAATAGATAGGCAGGATGAAAAGGGTCAAGAAAGGATGTCTGAGCTGCCTCATCGGTTCTCAGCTCCCACAGTGGCCCCTGTGCCTGGCTCCTTCCTCTGGGAATCCTCCACCCACCACACATGTCACTCCCATGTGCTTGTGACATTTCTGCAAGACTTGTCAAGGGAGGGTTTGGGGAGATGGGAGAGCAAAAGGTCTGGCAGAGTCTTCTGGAAGAAATGCATGGCCTTAGTGTGGAGAGAGAGGCCTGCTGGCTCCCTGCTTGACCTTGGTTGGGCCGGGTCCTGGCTTCCTCCCTGGCCAGTGGAGATAATGTCACTGCTTGTCAGGAGTGCTCAGGGGCTCAGAGGATGCCAAGACAGGGAAATGACTTGGCAAAGCAGAAGCTGAAGTTCAGCCCTGGGGATAATCTGAGGCATGCTATGATGCAGAGAAGGTCTCAGACTCACCTCAGGGAGCTCAGGCCCAGTGGCCTGGCTTGCCGACCACTGGTGTAAGCTTCCCGTGGATCCCTCTGTGACAAAATGTGAGACAGAAGGACAGTCAATTCACCCGAACCAAAGGGCCCTAGCTGGGCTGTATGCGTCGGTCTGTGGGCCTCTCTGTCCACACCCTTGTGTGTGTGTCTGAGAAGCAAGCCACATCCTGCTTCTCCAGGGGCCTCTGTGTGTGTGTCCCACTGCCTGGGCTCGTGTGGATCTCTGTGTCTACGGGTAGGTCCATGTCGTGGAATGCTTGTTCTTGATAAAGTGGTCTAGGATTTACTGTGTTCATTAAATGGGAATAGGGTGCCTTGGTCCCTAGGCATCTCGAGGCATGACGACTGCATTGGGGAGTACCAGCGGGTATCTGCAGGGCTTTGGAACTGCCCATGGCTCCCCATTCCTCAATGGGAACATCTTACCCTGGCATTCAATGGCCTCCATGCCTAGCGCACGTAGACCCCTCTGGCACAATCATTACTCTTGCTGGACACAGAGAGGAGAGACTGCTACTTTCTCATTTTGTGACTCTGGACCTCCCCCTTCCCCTCTGAGTCTCATTCACTCCAATGTAAAGGGAGCTGGGAAAGTCCTTTGCAAACTGGCAAGCATGACACGCTTGTGAGGCGAAGAACTCCTTCTGTGGCTTCAGAACCCCTCAATGCCTTTCCTCCTGCTGCTCCTACATCTCCATTCCCTGAATGCCCTCCACTTCCCTGAGCAGTCAAGCTCAGCCTGGCCCCGGCTTCCTCACCAAGCTCCCCTCTGTCTGCAATGACACCTGCTTCTATGAGGGTCCTTGTTCGTGTGTCTGTATGTGTGATGTGTGTGCCTCTGCACAGGTACGTGGGTCTGCCCTCTCAATATTCCTTTAGTTCACTTCACAAATATTTGTTGAGCACCTACTATGTGCCAGGCATAGTGCTAGGTGCTGGGGAGTCAGCCAGGAGCAAGGGCATCACCACCAGCCCATTGGGCAGAGCAGAAAAAGGTATCACATCAGGTGGATGCCATCTCCTGGGTATAGGGCGTGGTCAATAAATGATGCTTTTGCACAAAGGAAAAGGAGCCTTTTCCTCCTGGAAAACACAGCCCAAATTCAGGTCCTTACCTTGGAGAGTGGAGGTGGAGGCTGGGCTTCAGTCTCACTTTCCTACCTTGGCTAAGCCAGGCACCCTTGAGCACTGAACAACACGCACATCTCAAGAGAGCAGCCTGGACCCCCCCCAAAAAAAGACAGCAGCCCAGAAAGTTCTGACCTCCCTTGGGTGGAGCACTTGAGCTCTGGGTCTGTCTGTGCCTCTCTGCATTACACTCAGCCTACGTGAACGTGTGATGTCATTGCGCACCTCTGTGCACGTGTCCCTGCCTCGGGTAGAGGGCTCCATACCCTTGTTGGGGAGAGGGGGGTGGACCCATGTGGGGCCATCGGCTTGACTGTGTGTACCCACACCACTGCCCACCATTTCCTTGCCAGCCTGCATCCTCTAGGCTGGCTCTCTCTGCCTCCTTAATCGTTCACTGTCCCCAACTGGACTGCCTGCTCTGTGACGGCTTCCCGCTGCCCAGCAGGGCAGAGCCGAGCCACAGGAGAGAGTGAGAGTGCAACGCTGGGCCCAGCCTTCCTCTTATCTGCTTCTGCTTTTCCCTGCTCTGCGCCCCTCTGGCAACAGCATGGGACAGGGAAAAGCACGGAGCCCTTGCACAGAGGATCTGGGGTCCCTCTGCTTGGGAAGCTCTGGGAGACTGCGCCCAGTTCCTTGGGCCATCCTGAAATCTCGGTTGCTCTTGGCTCGATGAGTCTTGCCCAGTCTTGCTTCTGCACCTTTCCTCAGGCTGTTACTCTCGCAGCATCCTTCAAGACTGAGGGCTGCCGGAAATAGCAGCAGCAGCAGCCCCCTGCTCGGGACAGCTCCCTGGGCACCAGCGTGCCGGCAGCATGGGCCGCATGCACCGTGGACCTTGGTGCACCTGTGCAGGCTGTACACACAGCTCCTCCTCGGGTCTCATGGTAAAGTTGCGACCCGGGTATTGTTTGCAGTGCAGTTTTCGAGACGAAGAAACCAAGGTCCAGAAACGTCCAAGAGCCTTCCCAGCGTCTCACTGCCATGCTCACCAACTAAGACCATTGGGATTGGGCCCCCACGCTCACAGCTTCGGGTCAATGTCACTCTCCCTGCCCAAGTTCCCAGCGTCCTAGTGAACTCAGCAGCCATCCAGACTTTTGCCCCCAACTGTCGTCTTAAAAATCTTTTTTAAGATCGCACCTACCTCCCGACTAGGCTGTTTCTGAGGGTGGGGACTGTCTTGTATCCCTTTGTGTCTCCATCTCCGTGTACTCACAGGATAGTGATGCTAGTGACCCCTGTCTGCAAGTGTCTCTCAGCCTGTCTCCTGGGCCAGAAGGTCACAGTGGTGGATTTGTGTGGTCTCAGAAACACTGCAAGCTGGAAGAACAGGGTCCTTAGTCGGGGAGTGTTTTGGTTTGGGAAGAGGAGCCCTGGGCAGACCTGGCCCTCTGACCTGGTTATCCCAGAGGGCTTCTGCAGCCCGAGAACAGGAGCAGAGAGAACAAGTCCCTCCCTCTGGAGCTGCCATCCGGTCAACCCTCCACCCCAAGCGGCGCTGGGCCCTATAGGCCTGGGTGGGGAGGAAGTAGGGAGGAAAAGGGCCTCCCTCCCTGCATCCCCCCCACCCCACCTCTACAGCTGTGACCCAAAACTATGTGGTCCTTCCAGTATGTTCGGAAGTCCCATTCCCACAGAGGCCGGGACCAGGTGGAGCTGACCCCCTGAGGGCAGCCTGGCCTGATGATTTGGGTCTGGGAGCCACACCAGAGATTCCTGACAGCAGCTGCAGGGTTCAGGCTGGGATATCTCAGCTCGCCTGAGATCACAGGCCGGAGTCCCCCCAATCAGCACCGTCGGGGGAAATGTCTGAGATGTACTCCCGGCCCCGTCTAGGTACAGCCAGTCCGCTCACACAAGGAAATGGGTAATAAATTCAGAAAGCAGTGCCGGATCCCAGCATTGCTGTGCTAGGCTCGGGAGGAAGAGCATGGGGGTCAGAGGGTCTGGGAAGGCGATGCGGAGAGAGGAAGTGGGTTTGGCAATTCCCCAAGGAGAAGCTCAGAGGATGGGGAAGGTTATCTTGGGCAGGGAGGAACAACACAGTCAGGGTGATGGGGATGCACACACTGTTCCCTCACTCCTGGGTCTGACCCCGCTCAGCAGTAGAAGGAGGACGCGCCCTGGTGAGGACTTTTTGTGAGCACCCTGGCACCCGCTCAAGATGGACCTGACAGCCGGGGGGACGCTGCCACTTTCCCGATGTGTAAACGTGAGATCGTTACTTCACTTCCCCGGGGGCCCGTGTCCTCATCTGTAAAACGGAGATGAAAACCCTCACCTCTGAAGGTTGTTGACTTTTGGTGTCATCCTTCTTTGGAGTGAGATGGGACTCCCAAAAGAAATGCTACTCTTTCCCCTGATTTAAATGAGGTGGAGAATGCTACTGTTTGGGTCCCCTGACTTGTATCTACCAAAATGTGTTTATTCCCATAAGCTTTGCCGTGTGTCATGACGGAAGCATGATACATGCTTCCGGGGTGGCCTTTAGAATCCCTGAGCCTCCCTAGAAGCATGAAGTTTGGCTCTGGGGAGACGAGATTGTGCCTTGAAACGGTGCAGGGTGGTATGGACTAACTTCGTGGACCCGGTGTGGTGGGGGTGGTGGGGCAGCGGGGATGGGGTGGGGACTGCAGCAAGGCATAAAAGGGGAGACCCAGGCGAGGTCTAGACCAGCTGTGGACATCGCTGTAGAAGCTGACTCTTGAATGAAACTTTCGACTCAGTTAGGGTGCCCGATCATGTTTCGTATCGGTAGTTTTTCTGCCTGTCCATTGATTTTTTTTTTTAATGTTAGTATATTAGTTATTGCTGCCTAACAAACCATGGCCAAACAGAGGGGCTTGAAACAACAAACAGTGATTTTCACAATGTTACTATGGGCTGGGAATTCTGGAATGGCTGGGCTGGGTGGCTCTGGCCTCGGGTCTCTCACGAAGTCACAGTCAACATTTTTGGCTAGGCTGTGCTATAATCTGAAGGCTTGACTGGGCTGGAGGACTCACTTCTACATTCATTGCCAGGCTGTTGGCAGGAGGACTCAGTCCAGAGCTGGCGGTTAGCCTGAGGCCTCCGTCTGGCCGTGGGTGCTGCTTGTGTATTCTCACGACAAGGTACCGGGCTTCCCCCAGAGTGAGCCATCCAAGAAGGAAAGAGCAAGGAGGAAGCTGCACTGTTGCTTGTGACCTAGTTTCTGATGTCACACGCCCTGGCTCCCAGACCCTGTGAATTAGAAGCCAGTCCCTAGAGAGCACACGCTTAAGGGGAGGGGGGTGGGCTTCACCTATGGAAGGGAGGAAGATCAAAGAATTTGTGAAAATATTTTTAAAACCATTGCCAGTATGGAAATTTTCTTTTCTTTTTAACAGGCAAAATGTCAAACCCATGCAAAAGCAGAGAGAATAGTATAATGAACCCTCATATACCCATCTTCTGGGTTCCAATGATGAACACAGGCCGATATCTTCATCTGAGGGATAAACAATACATGATAAATTGCATATATTTCAAGTGGACAATTCATTAAGTTTTGAATATGATTATGGGAGCCATCCCCATAATCAAGGTGCTGGGCATATGCATGGCCACCAAAAGTGTCCTGTACCCCTTTGTAATTGATCCTTGCCTCCCTGCCCACCCCACGCCCACCCTCAGGCAACTGATCTGCTTCCTATCATTGTAACAGAGTTTACACCAACCAGAATATTATATAAATGAGATCATGTAGCATGTACCCTTTTTTTTGTTGCATTCTTTCACTCAGCTTCATTATTTTGGGATGCATCTAGGTTGTTGTGTGTATCAGTAGTTCATTCCTTTTTATTGCTGAGTAGTATTCCATTGGAGGGATATATTATGATTTGCTTATCCATCCACCTGTTGATGGACGTCTACACTGTCTCCAGTTCAGTACTATGACGAATAAAGCTGCTGTGAACATTCATGTACAAGCCTTCATGTATACATCTGATTTCATTTCCCTTGGGCAAATATCTAGCAGCAGAATGACTGAGTTATATGGTAGACTATGTTTAACTTTTTAGGAAACCATCCAACTTGCTTGCAAAGTGGTTGTACTATTTTACCTTCCCACCAGTGGTACATGAGAATAGTTCCACATCATCACTGATACTTGATATGATCAGTCTTTTTAATTTTAGGCATCCTAAAATTAGTAGCGGCATTTCATTGTGGTTTTAATTTGCATTTCACTAAGGACTAATGAAATTTGACATCTTTTCATGTGCTTATTTTCCACTTACATGCTGTCTTTGGTAAAGTGTCAGTTGAAATTTTTTGCCCATTTGTTATTAGGTTGTTTGTTTACTTCTTACAGATTTTTTTAGAGTTCTGCACACATCCTGGATAAAAGTTCTGTTTTGGAAATATGATTTGCAAATATTTTCTCCCCTTCTGTGGCTTGTCTTTTCATGTTCTTACATGTCTTTTAAAGAGAAGTTCTTGATTTTGATGAAGTCCAATTTAGCCCTTTGCCCCTTAAAAAAAAAATCCCTTTTTAAATAAAGGAAATCATGGCTTTGGTGTTGCATCTAAAAAATCTCTGCCTAACTTAAGGTCATAAAGATTTTCTTCAGTGTTTTCTTCTAGAACTTTTATAATAATTTCAGATTTTGCACTGAGGTCTATGATACATTTAAATATTTTATTTATTTATTTCACAGACAGAGAGAAAGGTCACAAGTAGGCAGAGAGAGAGGGGGAAGCAGGCTCCCCACTGAGCAGAGAGCCCGATGTGGGGCTTGATCCCAGGACCCTGGGATCATGACCTGAGCCGAAGGCAGAGGCTTAACCCACTGAGCCACCCAGGCACCCTATGATACATTTAGAATTAATTTTTTTATAAGGTTCAAGTTAGCATCAAAGCTCTTTTCTTTTTTCTTTCTTTCCTTCTTCTTCTTCTTTTTTTTTTTTTTTTTTTTGGTATACATACATCCAGTTTCTCAAGCAGCATTTGTTGAAGAGACTGTCCCTTCTCCACTTTTGTTGAAGGTCATTTGACCAAATATCTGTGGCTTTATTTCTGGAGTTGTCAGTGTTCCAATGATTGACTTATTTATTTTTAAACCAATACACACTATTTTGATTACCGTAGTTTTATAACAAGATTTTTTTGGTGTTTTTTGTTTTTTGTTTTTCTTAAGATTTTATTTATTTATTTGACAGAGAGAGAGAGATCACAAGTAGGCAGAGAGGCAGGCAGAGAGAGAGGGGGAAACAGGCTCCCTGCTGAGCAGAGAGCCCGATGCGGGGCTCAATCCCAGGACCCTGAGATCATGACCTGAGCTGAAGGCAGAGGCTTTAACCCACTGAGCCACCCAGGCGCCCCTTTTTTGTTTTTTTGATTGAGATAGAGTTCATAGATTTTAACATTCACTTTTAAAGTACACAATTCAGTTGATTTCATATATTCACCAGGTTGTGCAACTATCACCGTTATCTAATTCCAGAATATTTTCATCAGCCCCTAAAGAAACTCTGTACCTATTAGCAGTCCCACCCCGACCCCTGTCAGGACCCTAACAACAACTTTGTCTCCAAGAATTTACATCTAATGATATGGTCATTCCTCACAACTAACCTGTGCTCCCTGCTCCTCACATTATGTAATAATAATAATAATCCCGAATCCCACATTCTTTGCTTCCTTGTCCTCCTTTTTTAGGAGTCATGCTACACATATATAATTCCCAAAATGTTCTTTTTAAAATTTTACCTATTTGCACCTTTATAAAAATGATGTCTGCTGTGTGGAAAGGTTGGGGTGGGAACTTATTTTATTCACTCGATGTTGATTTGCTGAGTTTTATTCATCTCACTGTCTATTTATTTTAACCCATATGCGAGAATATACCACACTATAATTGTTCACTCTGTCTAGATGGACGCTTCGATTGTTTCCAGGTTTTTGCTGCTGTGAAGAGTGCTGCTCTGAATACTCTTGCACATGTTTCCTGGGTACGTGTGATTGAGTGAAAATCTGGGGCATAGGTTATGTTGGAAACTTAAGGAAATAACGCAAATAGATTTTTTCAAAATCATTCCACCAACGTGTACTCTCATGGGTAACGTACAAGAGATCATGTGGCTATGGATACACACATTCCAAAACTTCATACTGTCGGCCTTTTAAAAACTGTTTGCTAATTGAATAGGTGTGAAATGGTGTTTCACTCAGGTCTTGATTGTGTTTTCCGGATCACCAGTGATGCTGTGCATCTCTTTACATGTCTATTGGCCATATGTGCTTCCTTTCTATGAAATTCCTCTTCGTGTCCACTTTTCTGTTGGCTTAATTAGACCTATCTTATTTAAAATGTTTGTTGTTAGGGGAGCCTGGGTAGCTCAGTCGGTTGAGTCATGGTCTGGGGGTCCTGGGATCCAGCCCCATCCGGGGCTCCATGATCAGTGGGGAGTCTGCTTCGGGATTCCCTCCCTCCCTCTCACTCTGGCCCTCCTCCCTCTCTCTTTCTCTCTCTCTAATATAAATAAGTAAATCTTTTAAAATGTTTACATATATATCTATATATACACATATATATGATATATGATGTGTGATATATAATATATATATATATCATATATCAGAATATATGAGTATATTTTAATACTAATCCCAGTCAGTTGTGTGTATGGCAAATATCTTCCCCTAGTGCATAATTTGTTTTTCAAACCTTGTTAAGGTTGTCTCTTGAAAAATAAAAACTCTCTTATTTTTAATAGAGCCAAATTTGTTCATCTTTTATATTTGAACCAATGCTTTTTGTGTGTTAAAGCATCCTTCTCTACCCCAAGGTATAAAAGATATTCACATATATTTTTTATATCAAGCATATGAAAGTTCTGTTTTTGACATTTTAAATCTTTAACCTACATGTAGTCATGGAGAAGGGATCTGATTTAACCTAGTCCCTTTGGGTATTGCTTTTTTCCAGTTTCATGTAGGAACTAATACTCTTTCCCCATTGGTTGAACGTATGCTCTCTATCACTTGCCCAAGAGTCACTGCCTGAATCTGTTTCTGGACTCTCTGTCATAATACATCGGTCCAGCCTGTCCATCTCTGAACTGTGTGGGTATGCCACACCGCCTGAACCATGATAGCTACAAAATAAGTCCTGACATCCATAAGGTAATTCTCCTTACTGAGCATCTTCTTCAGATGTACTCTGGCTATTCTTGGCTCTGTACTTTCCCAAATAAATTTTAGAATTATTTTCTCAAGCTCCAGATAAATAAATAAATAAATAAATAAATAAATAATCAATCCCCTGCTGGATTTTCAGTGGAAGTATATTTAATCTATAAATCAGATTAGAAAGAATTGACGACTCCATGACAATTCACTTTCCTGTCTGTAAGTATAGTATTTTTTTCTATTATTTGTGTTTTTAAAATATCTCTTAATACCATTCCTCTGATCTTTATGCTCTTTTGTTACGTTTATTCCTGAGTATTTTCTATTCTTTAATGCTATTGTCTATGTTACCTTCTCTTCGACTGCATTTTCCCGTTATTTGTACCAGTATAGAGAAATGCAATGGACTTTTGAGTATTGGTTTCATATACACGCAGCTTGATGAACTTTCTAGGTTTGGAGGATTTTTGTCTGCAGAGAGGTGTGAGCCTTTCCATGTTCTTCCTCTTCGATACTCTAGAGGTCCCCTCAATCTGAGGCTGCTCAGTTCTCGTCTATTCTTTAATTTCAGGAAACACAGCTCTGCTATTTTATAAGATGTTTACTCTTCTCCGTTTTTATTTCTGCCTCTTTCTGGTAACATCTAAACCCAGATACTAGCATTCCTACCTCTAAAACCCGTATCTCCTTAACTTTCTTTGCCCGGTTCCATTTCTTTCCCTTTTCTGTTGGAGAGTTTTTTCCATTTCATGTTCTGATTTATGAATTCATTTCTCAGCTGTGACCATCTGGCTATTTAACCATCTATTGTGTATTTTATTTGGAACAGTATGTGTTCGTAACTAATATTTCTACTTGGTTCCTTTTTAGTGAGCTCTTCAAGTGGCCAGCTATTTTGGCTGGGGGCTAGTTTTCTCAAACCATGTGTATTGGCTACTGTGTTAGGCAGTAATTATGGGGGCTGGGCCAGGAAGATTCCAACAACTCAAGGGATGGCCAGTGAATAAACCTTGAGGGAGAGAGAGCCTCAGGCAGCAGAAAACCACAGTGCTCTCTCCATCCGCCCCAGCTGGCATGGGGTCTGGGTTCCATGATTCTTTCAAGGACCTGTAAAAAAATGTGTGATTTCTAATTCATTTTAATATAAGAAGAAAAAATGAACATAATCACAATGTATACATAATAATGAATCCAGTCTGCATCATATTAATCTTTATAATAACACAGTCCTAAAATACCATTTTTAATATATTTTAAAAAGGGAAGGTCCCCAGATCCCTTAAGGCGACCACTGTCTACTCCCCACCGCCCATAAAACATCACTGCTCGCTCTCCAAAACAGCCCTCTGGTCAGGTCTGATCTTCACCCTCCCCTCCACGCCCCAGATACAGAAATGCTTTAGGAGGAGACACTCCTTAGAATGTAATTCACCACCCCCGGGGGCTGGAAGGAGATGGGACAGGCAAAGAAGCCAGTCGGTCCCCACCTGGTTTTGTCAGCTCCTCCTGAGCCCACGGCTCCGTGGCACTGCCCTAATTTCACCTCTGAGGCACCATAAATAGGGGGTTTGACTCACAGGACGGCTGGTGGAGAAGCAATGGTGGATCGCCAACAGCTCTTTCTATTTGATCCTCCCAGGGAGTTCTAGAAGCTGGAATGCATACGGCCCCGGGCCAAAGTCACCACCCCCACACAACAAATCAAAATAGCTCCTGTTGTCCCTGGGGGCTTGGGGACAGTTTTCAGGGACAGTTCACAGTTTTCTATCTCACAGATCCTCGGGGTTGATCTCAGAGGAAGAAAGCCAGCACTTGTGCTCGGTTAAAGATGCAAATCTGACTCTGTCACCGGCCTGGCTGAAGAGCACTCAGGGGTTTCCCATTGGGCTTCCGGATTCTTAGCGGAACTGCTTTAGGAGAAAGGGGAATTCATGACAACCTCCACTCTGAGCCTCTTCCTAGCTCTCCTCCGCGGAGAGTTACTAACCTGAATGCTCTGAGTTGAGAATTGCTGGTTTGGCTCCTAAGAGAGGTGGGTGGAAATGCTATGCGTGAATGGGTCACATGCATTCCCTTCTCTTTCCCCAGCCGGCTAGATAGGTGAGTTGACTTAGGAAATAGGCCGTGTCTTACTCTGCAGACCTGGCCCTGTAACTCCCGGCTCTCCTTGACTTCCTCCATGTGGCCCAGACAGAAATTGGTGAGCTCACCAACTTTGGAAGTGGGCCTAAGAGGAAGTAGGAAGTCCTATTTACCTTACAGTCTCAGCCCAGCTTTTGTTCAAGATCTGCATATGTGCAGCATAGAAGTAGAATTTTGATTCCCTTTTGGCTCCTGTTCCTTCCAGTGGGAACTTTCGGGGGCTGAGAGGAAGAGGGAAGAAATGGTACACAGGGCACGACTCTGACTTTCCGGGATTCCTGGCCACAAAGTCATCAAATACCCATAGCTCCTCTTTGTTCTGGGTGGGAAAGGCTGAGCAGCCCCTCTGTTCCTGCCTTGTCCTGACAGTCTTCTTGCCATTTCCCCTCAGCCTGTGGTGACATACCGGTTCTTACTGAGTGTTCCCAACATTTAGCCTGGGGCACTTGGCGCGCGCATGTGTGTGTATGTGTGTGTGAAATGGATAAAGTTAGGTATCGTTCCTCCATTTCCTGGCTATAGCTCAGAGAAGCTACGTCATTTACCCAGAGTTACACAGATCCGGGATTGACATCGGATTGGTCTGATTCCCAGTGCCTTCTCTCCGCAGGGCCGGGCAGAGAGCTGCTTCCCTGGAACAGCGCCATTTGCATCAGGAGAGAGAAACCTGGGCTCATGGAGATTACATGCCCCAGAGCTGACAGCTTGCTCTTCTTGTCCACTTATCTGCTGTCTATCTTCCTTACTAGCCGAGAGACTGTGGGCATAGTTCTTATTAAATTAAGCGTGAGATGAAATCATTCATTTAAAGCCTTTTACCTGTCCATCTCCCCAGGGCAGTTCTTTATTAAGTGATTTCTCACATTTTCCGAGTGACTCAGTTCGTCTGATGGGTGGTATGCCAGGGGAAGATCGGGAAAGGAGAGAGACCGGAAGACAGAGAATGCTATAACCAAGGGGCCGGGGTAGCTGGAAAAGAGGCATGGAGAGGCATTGAGAGGCTACCTAAAACAGGTGGTGAAAGACCTCAGCCCCCAGAAGCCCTTGAAATTCATAGAAAGTCTGTCCTTTCTGAGCCATTCCCTTTGAAGTGCTAATTTCCCTCAAAAGAAAAAACAGCTGCTCTTTAAGCAGCCAGCAGGAGGGCCTCAAGGCAGAAGGCAGATCCGATGTTTCCAGAGGCCTGGGAGAAGGTTGGAAGGTTCTAGAAAGACACGGAGGTTGGAGGTAATGCCAGAGGCCACACTTCATCCAGAACAGAGTGTGGAGGAGACTGCACCTCTATGAGGGAGAAAGCCTCCCTCGGTGGGATTCAAGGCCTGACATGGTGACAGGGCCCAAACAACCTAAAAATGGCCACGGTTTTATCACCGCTACTATCAAGACTTCAGGAAACTCCAAAGTATGAATGAGGAGAGTTTTCAAAAAGGAGAAGCCACTGGGCTGGGAACTAAGATACGGGGATGCTGGCTGTCACTCCGCTCTCTGGACTTGAAGTTTCCATTTATCCAATGGAAGTGTTCATCGAATGGCTCTGTTGGGTTCTTGAAGCGAGGTAGCCCCACACTCTGCCCTGAATCTCAGCGTACGCAAAACATTTTCTGACCTGCCCCATAGCTTGGAGCGGGCTGGCCCCTCAGGCAGCCTGATACAATCAAGATCACTGACCTTAGATTAGGACACCTCGACCCTAAGACCAGGTCCCTGTAGGAACCAGGTTCCTAATATCAAGATCTTCGTCAAGTCTCTGATGTTTCTGGGATTCCACTATAAAATGAGGAAGATAATACTTATCCTTCTGTCCCATGGGGTTGAGAGCTCTGAATGGCATGACTGTGTAAGCACTTAGACACAGAATATAAAGTTCTGCTGCAGAGCACGTAGTGTGACCAATACTGACATCACCCTACAACTGTGAAGAGGCGACTCTTCAGAAAAACAAACCTTTAATTGTGTGAATGAAGTGCTTTCCTTGGGTTAGTTTACAAATACACCATTTCCCTTAAAGAAAGGGATCGTACCAAATTGGCCATACAAGGTTCTAGTCAGAAACACTGTCCACTCCCAGGAAATGTGGGTGCCGCTAAGACTCCCCCTGAGAGAGTCTCATCTACATGGTCATCAGGCTTGGTGCCGTATGATACCCCTTTTGGCTACAGCCAACAGGACAAGAGTGAGCAACCCTAGTCAAGCAAGACAGGAGGTGTGACGTCTCTGTCCCCTCCACCCAGGAGTGTGCTCCCGTGGATATTGATCAAGCAATCCACAACATAGGTAGGTAATCCACAACCACAAGGATGAGTCCATCCCTCATCCTTGACACCTTCTTGCCACCCCACAACCTTTCGTAGCCATGGCCTCATTCTTTGGCTCCACTGTGTTTCACAGTTCCTCGAGAGAATTGTCTCTCCTTGCTGTCTCCTGCAAGAAGGAATCCTTTACCTCGCCTTCTTTTTTAAATTCATTCTAGTTAGACTTCTTTCCCTCAGCCTTCCAGTCTTGAAGGAGCCATCCACGGCCTTCAGCTGGCAAAGCTGATCCTCATCTCCCTCCTCGTCTCAACAGTGCTTGGCTGCTCACTCTCAACATGGCTGCTCACTCTTCTCTTCCTTGAGGTATTTCTTCCCTCGATGTCCAGGGCCACTCTCTCTCGGTTCTCTTCCACCATCACTAGCAGCTCCTTCTTGACCTTTTTTGCAGGATCCGCTCCATTTTCTTGACTTGTGAATGCCGAGGGATCCTAGGGTTCAATCCTCAGCTCTTGTCTTCACCTCACCTCTAGGTGAGCTCATGCAGCCCCGGGTTCAGCCACAGAATGCTGCCAATCCCAAATGATACTTCAGTCCAGACCTTTCCCTTGATTACCACTTGGATCTCAAACTAAATGTGTTCAAAACCAAGCTCCTGACCCTTCCCGGCCCCTCCACCCACCCCGAGGATTTTCCTGTCTCAGCAATTTTATTTTCCACTTACTCAAGCTATCAAGTCATCCTTGACTCTCCTCCCTCTCCTTCTCTCTTGCATCAACCATCAGCAACTTGGTGCGCTCTACCTGGGTGCCCTTTGCCACCGCCCGTGTCGCCCTCGCCTCAGCGAGAGAGCTGCCCCGGGCTCCCTAATGCGTGCCTTGCTCTATCTGCATCCCCAGTCCCTAGGCTCCATTAGTAGCCACTGGGGCAATCCTTTTATATCACAAAAGTAGGTCCCAGGATACATGGGGTCCCAGAGGATACGCACCAGGAAGGGTGAGTCTAGTTATTAATGACGGGTCAGCATCAGCTTAGCAATTATAAACAGACGTGCCACACTACTGTAAGATGCAAATAATAGAGGACACTTGAGGGGAGGGGTTGCGTCGGAACTCTGTGCTATGCCATCGATTTTTCTATAAACAGAGGCTGCTCTAAAAAATCGTCTATCAATGTGGGGAGAAAAGTAGATGGCATCACAGCTCTGCAGGCTCCAGGGCTTCCACCTCGCTTTGGGGGGAGGGGAAAGGCCCCTCCGGTAATCCGCAAGACCACCTCTTCTCCCAGCCTCCCCCTCCCCACCTAGCCAAGCTCCAGCCACAGTGGCCTCCTGCTCTTCCTTCAACACCGAAAGCAAGCTCCTCTGCCTCCCCACTGCCTGAGAAACTCTTCCTCCACGGTCTCCTTAGTTCCCCCACTTGGGATGGGGGATCCCACCTTGAAGTTCACCTTGTTGGAAAGTCCCCCTTCCTGCTCAGGGAAACACAGCATCTCCTCTCATTCTCTCTTCCTTCAGGATGCCTCCTCCTTCTCTGCATGTGTCACCATCTGACATTTGACCTGGATGTGTGCCGTAACTTTTTCTTATCTTCTAAAATGTAAACATCGTGATCATTACTAAAGATCATTGCAGGGGCGCCTGGGTGGCTCAGTGGGTTAAAGCCTCTGCCTCCGGCTCAGGTCATGATCTCAGGGTCCTGGGATCGAGCCCCACATCGGGCTCTCTGCTCAGCGGGGAGCCTGCTTCCCCCTCTCTCTCTGCCTGCCTCTCTGCCTACTTGTGATCTCTCTCTCTCTCTGTCAAATAAATAACTAAAATCTTAAAAAAAAAAAAAAAAGATCATTGCATTACTAAATGTAAACATCTCCCTGAGGCTTGGCTACTTAGCACATTTAATGTTGTTTCCTCTTGGGTTTTTTTTGAAAAGCCTAAACAGGTCTCCTCCATGCAACAGAAGGAACTAACTCATGCAGAGGGGTATAGAACCAGTCTCATGCTCTGTCTAGAAATTCAGTATGATGTTTAAAATTATTTACCTGCTTATTTTCCCAAAGAACCTCAACTTGTACCAGGTTTCAGGGAACCAAAACCACCGAGACAGATAATATTATCTCAGAATTTTTGATGTTACAAGAAACATCTTTTTAAGTAAGTTTTTCTTTGCATCTCGGATCATTTTTCTTTTCTCTTCCAAATGGCAGAGCAATTGAGTCCAGGGCTATGAATCCTGATATGCCCGAGTGTAAGATAAGGTTTTTTTTTTTTTCCTCTATCCTAAGTTTTTCATCAGAAAAGAGGGAATCACTCGATGTCAAATGTCATGAATGCTTTTATTAGCAGCATTCCTTAAATTACTTTATTTTTAACAGCAAAGAACTGTTGGAAGAAAAAGACACATAAATCCAGTGCCTCTAAACCCTGGCTGGAATCTTAGGGGGATTTAAGAAAATACTGATTTGGTCCCACCTGAGACCAGTCACATCAGAATCTCTGGGGGTGGTGCTGGGCATTGGTCTTCTTTTAAAAGCTTCCCAGCTATTTCTCTGTGCAGCTAGGGCTGAGAGTCCCTGCCCTGAAATGACCTCAATCTTTGTTCATTTTGTATATTTATAAAAGTCACTTCTCAGAGTCAGCATTCAAGGAACTAAAGAAATTTAACTTGGATTTTGTCATTATTCTTGGGGGTGTAACTTCCCTCCCTTCTTATCAATCCAGTCTCAGGAAACTGACAAGCTCAGTCACACTGAGGTGTCAATGACTGATAACAGTCCTGTGTTAGTTAGCCTTTTGATAGGACACCCATTGCCCTGAACTTGAGGAGCCTTAGGGGTCTTCTGTATCCACGGCCCTTTAGCCTCCATCTAGGGGGTGAGTGGCTGCGTCCCATAAGGTTCATCTGAATTCCGAAGAGGTACTCTTGGGTTCCACCCATAAAAAAATAGGGCATTCCAGGGCCCATAATCAGCTCGGAGCCTGTAAGCAGGGCAGTGTCCCTTTAATTTGCTGCTGGAATTGGGCAGTATCTGAGATCAAGACCTTTTGAAATATTTATCTGCTTTTTATTTATCTGGGCAGGGTGCGGAGGAGAAGAGAGGTCCTGGGAACTATGCCCAGAGCCAGAAAGAGTACAGGGAAAACTTTGCTAAATTTGTTTTAATAACTTTTACTGTATTTTTTTTTATTACAAAAGTAATAACTCTCCAATAACTGGAGAAAACTTGGAGGATGCAAAAGTATAGAGAAGAAAACAATCACCCTTAATCCCACAACCCAGAGACATCCGATGTTAACGGTCTGGCATATTTCCATATAGATTTTTTTTTTTAAGCACACACACACAAGCACTGTATATAATTATACAGTGTTGCATCCTGTTCTTTTTATTTGAACGTTATATCATGAGCACACTGCTATGAAATTGAAAGTTTGGGTTTTTTTTAATGTAATTTGGAATGGCTCCATAACGTCCCCTCATTGGCTAGCTCACCATTTATTTCACTGATTTCCTATTGTTGGGTATTTAGGTTATTTCCAAGGTTTTGTTTTAATGAAGGATAATGAGGCTGGCATCCATCTACGGATTTGCTCACATTTCTGATTCATTTTTAGTGTAATCTGTGACCAGAAAGCTGACATGCTATAGGGGGGAAAAAAAGCACATTATTTTTCCTTCTTACTTTTTTTTTAATCATCGAGATAAAATTCACATAACATAGAACTCACCACTTTAATCCTTTTTAAGTATGTAATTCAGTGGCTTTTAGTGCATGTGCAATGTTACATAATCATCACTAAGGTCTAAATCCAGAACATTTTGAAAACCCCAAGAAGAAACTCTGTACCCATTATGCTCTCACTCCCCATTTCCCTGAATCACCTTCTACAACCACTAATCTGCTTTTTGCCTCTGTGGATTACAGCACACTATTCTTGTACTCAGGAATACCACAGTTCAAGTCCCGATTCCCCTACTGACTAGGCTTGCGACTATATAGCAAGTTTACTTAGCTTACTTCAGCCTCAGAATCCTAGCTAAACAAACTGAGTCCTTGGCAACTTAAATGAGATACAATATTGGGAAACTCATGATACATAGTAGATGCCTGATCATTTTAAAAATAAAAGCATTACAGTAGAGGGGCATCTGGGTGACCCAGTCGGTTAAGCAACCCACTCTTGGTGTCAGCTCAAGTCATGATCTCAAGGTTGTGAGATTGAGCTTCACGCTGAGCATGGGGCTTGCTTAAGATACTCTCTCTCAGGGCGCCTGGGTGGCTCAGTGGGTTAAAGCCTCTGCCTTCGGCTCAGTTAATGATCTCAGGGTCCTGGGATCAAGCCCCGCATCGGGCTCTCTGCTTAGCAGGGAGCCCGCTTCCCCCTCTCTCTCTGCCTGCCTCTCTGCCTTCTCGTGATCTCTCCTCTCTGTCAAATAAATAAAAATAAAATCTTATTTAAAAAAAAAAGATACTCTCTCTCTCCCCCTCTGCCCCTTCCCCCACGCTCCCCCCAAATAAATAAATAAAAATATTACAGCTGAGATGGACTTTTGAAAATAATGTAATATAATCTACAGATGAGGAAACTGAGAGCCCATGGGAGAAAGTAGCTGGGGTCCTCCCAACGGTATGCTCGAGCTTCTGTCTACACTAGTTTGCAGGTGTATTTTGGAATGACAGGGTTCCACTTTTTGTGAAAAATACAGTCCTTACTTCCAATAGTTGCCCACGGCCCTCGAATCCAGAGGTCAGCAGCTGGTAGAGGCTCCTAGGGGTTCCAGTGCTGGCCTCAGATTAGTGTTTGGGAGGAACACAGGCATCTGGTCCCTGTGGCGCCACTGTCTCCTTTTGTGTTCCTACATACCTGCAAAGGTGTGAAATAAACCAAAGATGACAGTCGCAAAAATCACTCCATAGATTACTTCCTAGATACAGAGGGGGAAAGGCAGATCTATGGTGGAGAAACTTACGAGAAACCACCTTAGCTACTTGGTGAAGTTTAGCATCACCACTAATGGGACAAACTGACATCATGTCCTAAGGACACAACATCACCCAGGTAGTGGTCTTGCCAAAAATGTGTCCTTCCCCTCCTGAGGATCCAGAGACAGATCCAGAGACAGTCTCCAAACGACTGGCCTGGGGCTCTTCTAAACTATCACTGCAAAGCAAAGAGGGCAGAGGACCCGGTGAAGAGTATAGGACACTACAGATGTGCGTACATCTGGATTAGGTTGCTGATTAGGAAAAAAAAAAAAAGAATCACAAAGGAAATTAGTATGATAATTGGGGAAATTTGAATATGGAACCATCCATATTAGATGATATTGTATCGTGTTTGGGTTGTTTCTTTCTCTTTTCCTTTATTGATTTATGATTGACATATAACATTATATTAGTTTCAGATATATAACATAATCATTCGGGATTTGTATATATTGTGAAACGAGCACCCCAATATGTCCAGTCAACATTCAGCACCATACATAGTTCGAAAAACTTTTCTTTCTTGTGAGGAAGACATGTTTAGTTTCTTCAATATGGTGACCGTACTATATTTAGGTAGAAATACATCCTGTTCTTAGGAGATATATGCTGAAGTGTTTAGGGGGAAAGGATCACAACAGATACAACTTAATCTCAAACATTTAGCAAAAAAGGAAGGTGCATATGTATAAAGAGGGAAATAAAGCAAAAGTGGTAAAATGTTAATGGTAGGTGGGTCTAGGTGAAGTGGGAACGGAGGGATTCATCTTACTCTTCTTTCAACTTTCTTGGATTTGAAGTTTTTCCACATAATAAAAGCAGGGAAAATAAAAACAAAAAATAATGGAATCTTGCCCAAAGAAATACATTACTTGAACGAAATTTCAAGCATTTAACAAATTTTACGCCAATATTTAAACATTGAGGAATTTCGCTTAAAAATCTAATTTCCAATTTGATTTTTTAGAAAACTATAGAATCTGGCCACACTAAATCCGTATTTTCAACAAGGCAACTCAACTGTCAACATTGCGGAGTCATCTCTTTCTCCTTTAAAGGTTGCCCCCACTCCAAGGATGCATGCTTAGGCTTTTATACTCCCTTGTATTGGCCAGAAATCCTCCATGATGAAAAATTTGCACACCTAACTTTAAATGGGGAAGGAGAGAGTTCTGGACTAGAAGCACTCAGAAACCTACAGAGCGGGTCTGGTTGCCAACAGAGCCAACCAAATGAGGAGCCCCAACAGCATAGCCATCTGCCCAAACAGATGGGAGGTTCACTGAGCCTCACCAAGGATGGGGGCTGAGCTTCCTACTTCCTCTGGGGGCACCTCAAGGGCCCCATCCTCACCAAGTGAGGGTCTACAGAAACCTGTAGGCTCCTGCCTTTATGTTCATGCCAGAGAAAGGTCCTAGGGCACCCAGCCTTGACGGTAGGCGACCAACTAACATTTTAGGAATCTCGACCACACCAACATGTACAATGACTACTCCTGACAAAATATTTTTCTTGGAAGCCTATGAATTTGTTGGTAGCCAACCCGTCACCATGGTGCCCATCCTCTTAGCCAACCAATCACAGATCAAAGCAGGTTGGGGCAAGAGCAACAGTTCATGTCCTCACAGAAGATTATGACACTTAATTGACTAAAATGAATCTAATTAGGAGACACATATACAGGCCTCACATGACATCATCATAATAGGATAATGTCATTCACACTGGTAGAGGAGAGAGAAAATCCCAATTCTGGTCTCTGCTTCACCACTGACTCACTCTACAATCTTGGGTGAGGCCCTTAACCCATCTGAACTCTGAAATGCCTCATCAATCAATTGGAGACAATTGTCCCTGCCTTGCCTACTTCATAGGGATGTTGTCATGAGAGAATAAGATAATACAAAGGAAGGTTTAAAAAATATTAAGTACTGAGATGCTATCGATTTACTATTCGGGCAATGTATTGTAATTTTTCCCCCCTTGAGATATCTTTCCCACTGTAAATTCATCTAGTCCTTCCCTCCCTGGCCTTCCCATTATCTCCCCTTACTCCAAACTTTCCTTTACCCCATCCTGGAGTTCCTAAAACTTTTACGGTTGGCTTCCCTTGAAAACTGGCCCCCAGGCACATACAGATGAGGCATGGGCCTCACGACTTTTGCAGGAGCAAGGATGGGCCTTCCCTGTCTCTGCAGCCCATGGCTCTACCCTGGACCTGTCACCAAAGTAGGAAGACAGAGAGGACATGTTTGTTGATGGAATGAATGAATGCCCCAGAGATGTGGGTGGGCCCTGCCTAAGTTGGGGAAGGAAGGAGGCAGGATGGGAACCAGCAGCCAAATTCTGTTCAGCAGGAGGACGCACGAGGCAGAAAGGAGGTGTCTGAGTTTGTGGCCAAAAGAGAGAAAGGTTTTCTACTCCATTGCATGGAGGTGGTTTGGGCAGCCTCCCTCTCTCATACCTGGTGACCTGGGAGCCAGCTGGGCATGTAGAATGGGCTTAGCCACTGGGGAGGGCATGTGTTGTAATGAGCGCTGGGTGTTATATAAGACTGATGAATCACAGACCTATACCCCTGAAACCAATAATGCATTATATGTTAATTAATTGAATTTAAATTAAAAAAGAAAAGAATGGGCTAATAAGGGGCTGTAGTCAGGAAGGGCTGAGAAACCCCATATCTCCCCTGAGGCATGATAGGAAGGTCCCCCAAAGTCACCAGTTGGACTCACCAGATGTCATGAAAAAAGCGCCAAAGCAGCCCAATTTTTCTCTTTGGGTTTGTTTAAATTTCTTTGGGGAGGGAAAGATGTGGAAAGGAAAAAAAGACTCCCAGGCCATCAAAGCACTCCAGTGACAAGAAAAGAGGCAACAAATGGTTGGGGAGAAAGGTGGTCAGTGTGGGGCTAGGGGCAGGCAGAGGAGGCTTCCAGAGCGG
>CM053610.1:54327042-54342326 GCA_028646535.1 Procyon lotor
GGGCACCATTCTGGGGGCTGGCGTACATCATGAGCAAAACGGTTAGAACCTGATGCATCATAGGGTTCATTTTCTAATGGGAACAGGTGGACACATAAATCAAGAAATAAAACATCCTATATTTATAACATATGCTAGACAGTGACAGGTACCGTGGAGCAGCAGAGAGCAGGAAAGGGGAACAGGGAATGTGCGCATGTGGAGGATGGGAGTGTGGGTCCAGAGTCTCCCTGAGGATGAGTTTGAGCCAGCCCTGGATGGATGGAGGAGTGAGCCACGTGACAGTCTGGAGGAAGAGCAGTCCAGGCAAAGGCAGCTGCAAGTGCAGAGCTCCTAAAGCAAGAGAGAATGAGCTGGAATAGTGGGGGCCAGTGTGGCTGGATTGGTGTAGGGGTGGTGAGTGGAGATGAGGTCAAAAGGCCACAGGGAACCCCATCATACAGGTCCTGAGGGGCCACTGTAAGAACGTAGTCTTGTGTTTTTTCACAGGGGATTGACATGATCTGACTCCATTTTTAACAGGATCGCTTAAATTGAAGAGAGACTAGGGGACAGTAGGGGAGATGACAGCCGTTTGGACCAAAGTGGTTGCATCGTAGCTGGTGAGACATGATCAGCCTCTGGATCTCTTCCAAAGCTAAGCCCACAGGTCTTGCTGATAAACTGAATGTGGATATAAAGCCTAACTGGGTAACTTAAGAGTGGGGTCACCCTTAAGTGAGGGGAAAGATGAGAAGGGCTGGTGGGGTTTGGGGAAGAGCGAGAGTCTGACTTTTGACGTTCTGAGTTTGAGTTGTCTGTTGGAGCCCCAGGGGGAGATGTCGGGTAGGCAGTTGAATATGAGAGCACAATTTTGGGAAGTGGTCCAGGCCAAAGACATAAGTTTTAGAGTTATCAAATGTATATTATTTGTGTTTGGGTAGGTCCATTGGGGCAAAAACTGTCTTATTATTCACTGAACCCCCACCTCCGTTTGGAGGGATGTGCCCATAGCAGAGACTCAGTAAATATTTATGAAATATCTGGATGCATGTGTCTGTGAAAATAAAGCCAAGATTAATTGAGATGTGAAAACAGAGGCACCCCCCCCTTCCATCATGCACAGATAATGGCAAAAGCCCAAGATCTAGAATGAGCTGATCCAGACATGAGTCCTGGTTCTGCTGCTTCTAGAAAGGTGGTCTTGGCCAAGTTACTTAGCATCTCCAAGCCAGTTTCCTCATGTGTGGAGTAGGAACAATTTCAATAGCTATATCAAGAGTGGTTATGAAGATTTAAGAAGTCCGTGAGTGTGAAATGTACACACACCTTACAGACAGGAGTTAGTTGAGAGAACCAGGCATCGACTGGTAAAGACAGAGTTCTGCTCCTCTGGCTTAGCACTACCTTCTTGTTCTCCTGAAAGACTTTGAGTAGAAACCCCAGAAGCTGGGATTCAGGATGCAGCAGGGTGGTCCCTCCCTAGCTAGATACTCCTCACCCCTAAAGGGGCAATTTAACACCATCACCCCGGCCCACCCCAGCCCACACACTCACTGCCCAGGTAATTTTCTGGACCACCTCAGGCCAGGCTGAGCTCTTCCTCCTCACCTCCTCTGGCAATGGACTCCAATGTACCAAAGCTAGAAAATACTGGAGCATTTACTCAGATTTATTTTTTTACCTTAAAGAATGAGTAAATAGGGGCGCCTGGGTGGCTCAGTCGTTAAGCATCTGCCTTCGGCCCAGGTCAGATCCCAGGGTCCTGGGATCGAGCCCCTCATCGGGCTCCCTGCTTTGCAGGAAGCCTACTTCTCCCAATAACATTCCCTCTGCTTGTGTTCCCTCTCTCGCTGTGTTTCTCTCTGTCAAATAAATAAAAAAAAAATCTTTAAAAAAAAAAAAAAAGAATGAGTAAATAAAAGTTCGTGAACATCAGTCATTAGGGAATGCAAATTGAAATCATAATGAGATAACACCACACACACATTGTAAAAACAAAATAAAACCAAAAACATTAAATCCCTATGACCTTGATAATACCAAGTGCAGGTGAGGATTTGGAGCAACCAGAAGTCTGATATGCTGTTGGTGGAAATGCAAATGGCAGAGATCCTGTGGAAGATAGTTGGTCTGTCTCATACAAAGTAAAATATACCCCTACCATATGATCCAGCCATCCTTCTCACTGGGATTTAGTGAAAAGAAACAAAAACTCATGTTCACACCAACCCCTGTACGCAGACGTTTATAGTGGCTTTATTCATAATCATCCCAAACTGGAAACAACCCAGATGCCCTTCAACTAGTGAATGAACAAACGATGGTGCATCCACAGATTGGATGGAAAACTGCTTAGGAATAAAAAGGAACAAAGAATTGATTCAAACAACATGGACAAATCTTAAATATATTTCATAAGTGAAACAAGCCAGCACCAAGAAGCTCCATGCTGTGAGATTCTGTCTATACGACATTCCAAAATGGCAGAGAACAGATCAGCGGTGGCTAGAGGTTGGGAGGAATTGGTGACAGAGAGCCAGCATGAGGGGACCTGGGAGTAATGGGATGTTCTGCATCATGTGTCTCATGGTGGACACGCTACTCTACTTTTCCAAAACCCACAGAAGTGAACATAATAAAAACTGAGTTTTGCAATATGTAAATTAAGAAAAAAACAATCAGGATTTGGGATGAACTCAAAATAGAGTACAAACTGTAATAAATGAACTTCAGTGTTTTATAAATGAATAATGTCACTATACTAAAGGAGGTGGAGAAGAGAAGACCTAATCTATGTAATTCTGGAAACCGGTACTTTGACTGGATATTGTCAGGCTAAAGGAAAAATAGACTGTATACACAAATAATGTGGTTAATAAATTAGTTTCTCACAGGGATATGCATTAGCAATTCTGAAAATGGATATAATTATATTGGACAAATAAGTAAATACATTGTAGATAAGGACAGCCCAATTTCTCACGGTCAGAGCAAGAAGTTACAAATAAGGAAAGGGGGAAGGCCAGAATGAACTCTATGGTGTTGTATCGGATTCAGAGGTATCAGCATGAACTCACGTTTCTTTGTTTCTTGGGGTGGCACGTTATACATAACATTTCCCATTCTAACCATTTTGAAGTGTAGGATTCACTGGCATTAGGTACACTCATAATGTTGTACAACCATTTCTACTATCCATTTCCAGAATGTTTTTATTCCAAACAGAAACCTTGTAAGCATGAAATAATAATTCTCCATTCCTCTGTCCCTCCAGTCCCTGTTACTCTCTATTACACAATGTCTCTACAGATATGTCTATTATAGACACCTCATGTAAGTGGAATCATGCAATATTTGTTCCTTTGTGTTTTGCTTATTTCACTTAGCATACTACCTTTTAGGTTCATCCATACTGTAGCATGTATCAGAATTTCATCCCTTTTTATGGCTGAATGATATTCCACTGTATACCATGATGTCGATGTCATGTTTTATTTATTTATCTTTTCATTTGTGGATGGACACTCATGATTTTTTAAACTTATATACAGGTAGATAGCTACAGAAATAAATATGGAAACACGAGTGTCCATGTATTAGTACATAGACATATTTTCCTGTCTCTTGTCTCCCGAGAGGGCTAAGGAGCAACAATTTTCCAGGGGTAATGAGCACAGCTAGTACCCATATCTTGGTTTATGATGAACACCATTCTTCAGTAAAAGGAACCGGGGCTCTTTGGAGACGTGGTTGATTGCAGGCCTGGGGCAGAAAAAATGTGAGATAAGTCTGAAGCATCTTGTGAACCCAGAGAGTTAAGAAATGCTTTTAAAAGGCCATGAACAACAGGGTACCTGGGTGGCTCAGTGGTTAAGCGTCTGCCTTCAGCTCAGATCATTCTGTCAGGGTCCTGGGATCGAGTCCCACATTGGGCTCCTTGCTTGGCAGGAAGCCTGCTTCTCCCTCTGCTTGTGCTCTCTCTCTGACAAATAGATAAAAATCATTTAAAAATTAATTAATTAATTAATTAAAGAAAAGGTCATGAGCATGTAAAAAGGCACAGGAACCAATGTGAAGGAGCTCCCGGTAGCCAAAGCCAGAACAATTGGAGGAATGAAATAAATAATAACCTTAGATTATAACCACATCCATGAATTCATACCAATATAAGTAACTGGATAAATAAATAAATGGAAATGAAAGAACAGCTCCTCCTTTCAAAAGAATTTCAACTAATAAACGTAGAAAGAGCGTAGGCATGTGGAAAGAACAAAGGAAATGTGAAAACCACCTTCAGAGCACCACAGTCATCATTGTTACAGGCTCATCCACCGAGATGCTAAGATTAGTGGACAAAAGTCTGAGGAGAAAGTGATATTTGCATAATCTCAAAGCACCTCTCCCAAGATATTCATCATTTACACAGGGCACACTGTAGCTCGGCAGTGAGGAAACCCAGCAGACAACCTCTCAAGTAAGGCTCCGAGTAGACATGCCTGATTGTCCACCAGGCGGACATCAGGGAGCCCCTGAGGTGACACGTGGGAAGGAGCACATGGGCTCCGTGGTAGTCTTGCCGAAAATGTAGAACCACAATCTAAGCATCAGAAAACATCAGACAAATCCAGACTGAGGAAAATTCTACAAAATGTCAAGGTCAGGAGAGACACTGAAAAGCAGAAGCTGTCATAGAATGGACCAGGGGACGAAGGCAATGTGACGAGTAAGTGCACTGTGGGATTCTGGACCAGCTCCCAGGACAGAAAATGTATTTTAGTGGGAAAATTAGTGAAAATCCAAATAAAGTCTGTAGTTTGGTTACTAATATTGCACCCGTGTTACTTTCTTCATTTTGATAACGGTCCTATGATTAGGGAAGACGTTAACATTGGGAGAAACCAGGAGAAGGGTGTGTGGGAACTCTCTATGCTATTTTTGCAACTTTTCTGGAAGTCTGAACGTTTTTTCAAAATAAGTTAAAAAAAAAAAAAGAAGGAATAAAAGCTTTAGGGCTCTCATGTGTTTTAAAATACGCATAACGCGTTCGTATAGTGAGATGCATGTACTCATGTAGAAATGAACAGTCATAGATCCAACGGTGGTGCGTATGTGCAGACTTGTGTAACTAGTGGGAGTTCACGGTCCAGAAGATCTGGAGACGACTGCCTTCCAGCCCGAGCAGAAAGTCCTGCAGATACTGAGAGCACAGAGACAGAGACAGAAAGTAGAAGAAGGTGGTGGCCAGGGGCTGCAGGGAGTGGGGGAGAGACGGGGAGTTAGTGTCTAATGCATACAGTTTCAGTTTTGCAGGACAAAAAAGTTCAGAGGTGGACGGTGGGGCAGGCTGCACAGCAGTGTGAATGCACTTAATGCCCTGAACCGTTCACTTAAAAATAGTTCTGACGGTAAATTTTACCGTCTGTGTATTTTACCACATTTAAAAACAAAACAGAGCAAGGACTGCAGGGTTTATGGTCGGCCCGACACTGTCTGGCTTCTGCGTCTTTCTCATGGATTGGACATGTCTTCCCAACAAGGCTTCACGAGACCTGGGTCTGGAAGCCCACTTGTTCTTTAAGCCCGAATATCAGTTTATGCTTAATCCACCGACAGGACTCGATGGGAGATGGGGAGGCTTAGAGTGCAGAAAGGCAAATTCTTTTGGGGAGAGCTATGAAAAGGTTTCATTGAAGGTTATCTTAATCTCCCAGAGACAAGATGAGCTTTCCCTCAGATCTCTGAGTCCTGGTGACTCAAGGATCCAGGGGTGACCTGGGGGACACTGCCCGCCTTCCGCCCTCCTTCTCCGCCCCACCCCCCCACCCCCCCGGAGGAGGAAGTTGTGTGTGTCCCTTGGCTCTGTGGGATCTTCCTTTGGGATTTAGGCTCATTCCATGTGTATTTAGGCACAATCCCATCTGGGTAGGTGAGGTTCTGTCGTAATAAACGGTCCCCAACTTTCAGTGATGGGAAACAACAGTTTCATTCTTGCTCATTCTGCATATCCACCTCAGGTTGGCCGGGGCTCGCCTCTGTGTCACACTCCCTCTGGGATCCAGGATGGTACCACAGCCATTATCCGGAACACAGTGGCCACCGGGGGTGCTGGCTCCAGCCTCTGCCTGGAAATAACCCGGGTCACTTCTGTTCATATTTCATTGTCTAAAGCACGTCATGAGGCCCAGCGTGACTTAAAATAGGTGGGAAATGGCAGTCCTCCTGCAGGGTGCTCATTGACTGCTGGGGGACAGCGGAAAAGTGCGCTGCACTGACCCAGCTCCCCAGTGCCTCCCTCACCCCTGCGGGAAGAAATCTGGGGCTGGAGAGAGCACCATTCCCACCCCACCCACACCCCACACACTCTGCCCCACTGGAAGAACTCTTAATGCCTCTACCTTCTGCAGTTGAGGACTCAAAGCCCAGTTGGGGCTGGGTCTGTGCAAATGGTCGCAAGGGTCCCACCCTGCTCCTTGTGAGAGAAGATTCATGGTCATTCTTGGCGAGCACATATGGGCCGCTCACAGGGGCCACTGTGTGACTCATTTGGCTTCCCAGAAGCTAATCAACCAACTGGTGATTAGTGATGCACCAGCCTATTTTCCCCTCTGCTCCTACTGGGAATCAGGGACTGCAATCCTGGAAGATTAGGAGAACCCCTATCACTTATTTACATTTTTTAAGAGCAATAGCGCTAGTGAGTTTCTTTTCTTTGTTCTCTTTGATAATATAATGTAATCTTTATAGAAGATTGGTCCCTTAGCAACAGATAAAGATGAAGGAGGGTTCAGTGAGTGTGTATCTGTGTGTGTGATTTAGTCAGATTCCACCTTACGCTAGTTCAACAAATTACTCACTTTCTATACAAATTCACAGCATTCTTAAAATAGTCAGTTCCCATTGTGCATTTAAAATACTAAATTGTTTTCACAAAACTCTGATATACACCCAACTTTTCGGGAGCATTGTTCCTTTATAAAGTAAAGCCTTTGCCGATGTTTCTCAACAAATTCCTAGAACTATAGACAATGTGGAAATGGAAGGTCCTGGATACAACAATTGTAATATTTGTGACTCACCCCAAACTTGCTTCCCTTTTGGGATGGGGGATTTCTGGCAGGGAGGAAACAGATTTATTCATTTGCTCAACAAATATTTGTTTCGCTGAGTAGCTTCTAAGAGCTGAATACTCTGATAAGAAGTGCAGATAATGCAAGGAAAGATTAACACCCAGTACACCCTGCTTAGAGCTCACGGTGCTGCTGTGTGATTGTCTTTTATTTGCATCCCATCCTCCAGAGGTAGCTTCCTGCCCCTCCCCCCAGAGACCAGATGGGGAAACTGACCCCTGGATTGGTCAGCCTCCAGCCCTGTCCCACACAGCCCCTGGTGGAGACCTCCTCCCTACCCTTCTCTCCCTGGCACATGTCCCCTCAGTAGTCGTTCTTGGCACACACAACTCCCTCCCCCAACCCGATGGCCTCCCAGGACCCTGCACTGGCCCCAAAAAATCAAAGGCAAATCAGTCTGACATGTGGAGCTCCAAATTTGGGCTTCTCTTTTTGCTTAGGTTAATCTTTGGGTATTGTTGGGTATTAACATCTTTTTTTTTTTAAGATTTTATTTATTTATTTGACAGAGAGAGAGAGAGATCACAAGTAGGCAGAGAGGCAGGCAGAGAGAGAGAGGGGGAAGCAGGCTCCCTGCTGAGCAGAGAGCGCTACGCGGGGCTCTATCCCAGGACCCTGGTATCATGACCTGAGCCAAAGGTAGAGGCTTTAACCCACTGAGCCACCCAGGTGCCCCTGGGTATTAACATCTTAATTACATTAGGGCTGAGCATGATTGGCCTGGAGGTGCCGGTGTGGGTGAGGGCTTCTCGGAATGGAACGGAAGCCTGTGTGGGCTCAGAAGCCAACAGGAGGTTTGCAAGTTTGTATGGGGCCGGTGGTCATGGCGCAGCAACCCCAAGCTCTTCCTGTTCGCCAGGACCTGGGAAACCTGGTCAGTCACAGTATCAGGCAGATGGGACTATGTGACAGAGACAGGCCTCTGGAAATGTTTGGTCCCTTCTCCAGGGTGAAAGCACTGGTTGCCCCCAAAGGGCAGATAATTCTAATATTCACGGGGGTTGGGGGGGCACTACTACGTTGAGAAACTTCTGACCTGCCGTTCGGTCGCAAGGCCTCAGATGCGGAAGAGTGTTCCAGAGGGCTTAGAAAGATGCCCTAGGCTCCTCGGAGGCTGAGCTGAGTGAGGCCCCCAAGGTCTGTGCTGACAGTTGGGGAGAAGGCCGTCCCAGAGAGCCAGTGAGAGCAAGACAGGACAGGGCTCAGTCCCGCAGAGACCTCTGGGGCCCGTGCAGAGGTGTTGCCTAAAGCGGATGGGCTGACCTGGGCCTTCGGTGGGACTGTTGTTTCTCTCCCTGGGAGACTATTGCTGTGCACACAAACACTCCTGCCATCAGTTACAGTGTGGGATTTGAAAGGGTGATCTGATTAGCACCACCTTCTGCCTCCAGACAGGATGTCATTTAAGCTTCCTTTGAGTTTTCCATGCTTTTCTTCTCTGGGCCACCCTGAATCTGCTCACCTTCTTCAGAATGTGCCCCTGTAAGAAAACAGATCAAAACCCCAGTGAGATACCACCTCACACCAGTCAGAATGGCTAGAATTAGCAAGTCAAGAGACTACAGATGTTGGCGAGGATGTGGAGAAAGGGGAACCCTCCTACACTGTTGGTGGGAATGCAAGCTGGTGAGCCACTCTGGAAAACAGTATGGAGGTTCCTCAAAAAGTTATAAATAGAGCTACCCTACGACCCAGCAATCACACTACTGGGTATTTACCCCAAACATACAAATGTAGTGATCCGAAGGGGCACGTGCACCCCAACATTTATAGCAGCAATGTCCACAATAGTCAAACTATGGAAAGAACCTAGATGCCCATCAACAGATGAATGGATAAAGAAGATGTGGTATGTATATATATATATACATATATACATACATATACATATACATATACATATATATAATGGAATACTATGCAGCCATCAAAAAGAACAAATCTTGCCATTTGCAACGACGTGGATGGACCTAGAGGGTATTATGCTAAGCGAAATAAGTCAGTCAGAGAAAGATAATTATATCATCTCTCTGATATTAAGAATTTGAGAGTCAGGGCAGGGGGTCGTGGGGAGAAGGGAGGGAAAAAATGAAACAAGATGGGATGGGGAGGGAGACAAACCATAAGAGACTCTTAATCTCACCAAACAGAGGGTGGCTGGGGGGTAGAAGGGGTAGGGATAGGGTGGCTGGGTTGTGGACACTGGGGAGGGTATGTGCTACGGTGAGTGCTGTGAAATGTGTAAGCCTGATGATTCACAGACATGTACCCTGGGGCAAATAATACAGTATATGTTAATTTTTAAAAAGATGTGGTATATATATTCAATGGAATATTACTCAGCCATCAAAGAGGGCGAATACTTACCATTTACATTGACATGGATGGAACTGGAGGGTGTTACACTGAGAAAATAAATCAGTCAGAGAAAGACAATTATCATATGGTTTCACTCATATGTGGAATATAAGAAACAGCACAGAGGATCGTAGGGGAAGGGAGGGAAAGCAGAATGGGAAGAAATGAGAGAGGGAGACAAACCATGAGAGACTCTTAACTATAGGAAACAAACTGGGGGTCGCTGGAGGGAGGGGGGTGGGGGGATGGGTAAGTGGGTGATGGGCATTAAGGAGGGCGTGGCACGTGAGAAGCACGGGGTGAGATATGCAACTGATGAGTAACTGAACTTTATATCTGAGGCTAATGAGGTACTATGTGTCGGCTCATTGAATTTAAAAAGAAGAAGAAGAATGAACCCCACACAAACATTGCTCCCCTCCCTTTCCTCTTGGTTCCTCGGTCAATCCCAGGTGGCACAATTCAACCCGGCTGTAGTGGGCCATGTAGAAGGCAGGAAGTTGCTAATCTCGGCTTGGGCCCAGACCCTCGCATTGCAAGCGGAAGCTCAGACTGCTGTGGGATGGAGCCGAAGCCTCTCTCCGTGCCCTTCCCAAGAACCTTACTGGCCTCCCTCAGTGACTCCTTTCCAACTTTCTCTGCCAGTTCCTAACCAAAATTCTTTACCCCTCCATCTCAGTTTTTGTTTTCCTTAGAAATAAATTACTAGACAGGATTTGGCTTCTTCCCCGCTCTTATGGTTCTTATAGAAGGATTTCTCTGTACCCTCCTGGCCCCCTGCTCTACCCAAGACCCCTTCCCACACAGCAGAGCCCGGCTCACTAAGGGAGCAGGGAGGGAGGGGAGCGGTGTCCTGCCCAGAAACAGAGCTGACATTTTTACTTCTATCTGTTGTTTCTGTATTTTGGAAATTTTGTGGGGAAAACATGGGTGTTACATATTGACCTCCTCAAGTCCCAGCAGGCCCAGACAGAAACCGCAGAGACATTTTCAAGAGCTGGCTTGTGCCCCAGAGGCATAGGGTAAGCTGGGTGCCCAAGGCCTGGCACCCCACGTTACCAAGTACACCTTCATGTCTCTAAAGCCATTCTATGTTGGTCTATCTCCCTAGAGCCTCCTGACATATACGGGTGCCGGGCTGGGTCCCAGGAGCTGCCGAGTGGTGAATTAGACACTGTGCCCAGCCCTGTGTAATTATCCGGAGTCAAAGTGAGTCAGCGGGCGACCCAGATTGTGGCTCCTGACTCAGGCCCACCCTCATGGTGCCCACATTCTGCTGCAGGGAATCTCTGAAGGAGATCCGGGGGGAGGGGGGCACATAAAGAAGAGCCACCAGGGAGCTAGACGAGATTCTGGGCAAGGCAGGAAGGATGATGAGGTGTCTCCGGAAGGAAGTCAGGGCCCTCCAGCACCCATTCTTCCTTTGTAATTAGAACCCTCCCCCCCCCCACCCTCCCCCCCACTCCGGGCAGCTGTCTCGTCCAGCCTGACTCCCAGGAGATCAGAAGTGCTGGCCGATACCTCTTGTTCACAAGAATTATTTGGTGTAGCTGAATTCTGTGACATGGGGGGGCCCTGCGAACCTAGATAAAACATGTTCTTTAAAGGATTTTAGGCTAAGCTGCACTTTCTGTTTTCTGAACTAATTAATTGTGGAGGATTCCCTGAGAGGAGTTGACCCTTGATGACGCTCCTGGAGCAGTGATTGCATAAGTATTCCTGTAAAGAAGTCTTGAAATTTCTGAACCCAGTGCGAGCCCACATTAAACACTTTAGAAGCCCATTCTATCTTTGACCAACCCTACGACCCAGCCGACCTGGACGTAAACAGCTCTGGGTGATTCGACAGCATGGCGAATCCCAAGCTGCCGTGTCCGGGGCCAGTAGATTGACCACTTGTCAATATTCAGAGATTCCCAAGTCCTCTTGGGAGCATCACTGACATTGCACGGACCTGTTCCATCAGAGAGGGGGAGACCTGTGGGAGGACCCAGGATCTTCAACCCAGAGGCAGGAATACTCAGTCTCCTAATATGGGAAGGGTGCCTCGTGGATATGGGTCAGGCACGTTTAGTACGGCCCAGAGAGCAGAACTGTTTTCAGCGGATGGAGGTAGTGAGTTTCCCGCCACTGGGGAAGTTAAAGTGAGACTGTGTGTGCGTCAGTCGGAGGGGCTGTTTATGGCACCTGTCCAGACACTTCCCACCTGTTATGAACTGAATGCTCGTGTCCCCCAAAATTCATCTATTGAAAAAAAAATTCATCTATTGAAGCCCTAACCCCCAGTGTAGTGGTATTAGGCGGTGAGGCCTTTATGGGGTAATTAGATTTAGATGAAATCATGAGGGTGGAGCCCCCAGGATGGGATTAGTGCCCTTATAAGAAGAATAGACACCAGAGCTTCTTTGTGCCATGAAGTGAGAAGGTACTTCTACAAGCCCGGAAACAGGCCCTCACCAAGAACTGAATCAGCCAGCACCTTGATCTTGGACTTCCCAGCCTCTAGGACTGTGAGAAAAAACTGTCGTTTAAGCCCCCCAGTCTATGGTATTTAATGGAGCAGCCCAAGCTAAGATGCCAGCGGAGTCATCGATTTCATGGAAATTCAAGAGATGAGGAAGAGTCTCCACCAACCTGATGAGATGCCCAGGACGTTGTAAAAACGGAAGCAGAGATTTCTCCCTTGTCCCCTCGCATAAGCAGAAAAACCTATGGCTTGTGCTTTCATTGGATTGTGGGTGAACAGGAATCTGCAGAACTTGCATGTGTTTTCCTGGGATCTGGAGGGTGCTGTTTAGAGGTGCTGGGTTTCACGGTTTGTTAGGGGCCCACCAGCACCCTTAGAAATCCCCCGCCCACTTGGAGCGTGCAATGATAGGTACCCATCTGGCTTACCCGGAAGTGACAGCGGCTGGACCCCTCTTGCCAGAGACTCCCTCTCAGGTGACCTTTTCCGTCCATCCACCTCTCATTCATTCAGCGACCATGGAGGTCTAGCTCAGAAGCAGAAAATAAAACTTGCAGGAAAGCAAGGAAGCAGGATGCTCTTTATGTGGGAAGAGCAGGTGAGACTTGAGAGACCTTCAGAGAATGTCTCTGCCTCCCACCTCCCTCCCTTCCACACCCCGAACCCCTACCACTCCCTACTGCCCACAAAACTGTCCTGGCACCTCGGTCCCCAGAAGGGTCACGGCAGCGCCAAGGCAGGAATCCAGGCCTTCTCTCACTCGGCCAACCTCCTAGTAGTCATCATGGAAAAGAAAATAGAAATCTGGTCGCTCATCCTCATGCTGCTCTTATTTTAAATCTTGACATCTTCTAAAGTTACCGAAAAGCAGAAAGAATGATCTACCCAGCATCTGGAGTTTCACCACCTAACATTTAAGCTAAGATTTGTTTTCCCTTGACTTTCAATCATTAAACATTTCAGGTAGAGCTGAGTGCCCTTGTTTTCATACCCCGATCCTAGTTTTAACATTTCTGTGTGTTTGTGGAGCTGTTTTTAAGTAAAAATAACGTCATTTTAAAATTACAAATGGGGCCCAGCCTCATGATATTTTCTGCGCTTGGGCCCTGCTCAGGAGGGTCTCTGGGGCCGGCCAAGCCCAGGTTGGTTCTCTCTGCGCGTCGGGGTGGGCGGGAGCTGCTGGCGAGGGGGTGGGGGTGCTTCCTAGAAAAGCCCGCCCAGGCTTCCGCGGCCTTGGCCTTCCCGCGGGCTAGCCATTGTGCGCGCGCCCGGGGACCCGCAGCCAGCTGGGGGGAGCTGTTTCCGGGACGCTCGGCCTGGGCAGCCTGGTGGCACGTTCGCCTCGGGCCCTGCCAAATGCCCTGCTGGGCAGAGGTGAGGGGGCGGCGCCACACTGGGGTCCAAACCAGGCCCTGGGGTTTGCAGGGGCAGCCGGGTGCGCTCACTTCTTGGCCGGGTCCTTCCTTCCTTCCTTCCTTCCTTCCCCTCATCCTTATAGTACTTGGTCCTGCCAAGCTCTGTGTTGGCTGCTGGCATTACAAAGCCTGGTTTCTGCTTCATTCATGCATGCATTCATTCATTCATTCATTCACTCATGCATTTGCTCATGCATTCATTCCCAGCGTCCTTACTGAGCTCTGCATGGGCCAGGCAGTGTTCTAGGCACTGGGGATACAGCCAAGGGTCCTTGCCCCTGAAGCTTTCGTTCTAGCAGAGAGACAGACCAGGAACAACAGGTGTAGTAAGTAAATGTACCGTACTGCGGACGGTAAGTGCTGTGGAAGCAAAGAAAGAGGAGGGAGTAGGGAAACCAGTAATGGGAGTAGGGGACCCAGTTGCCAAATAGCTCTGTGGAGGAAGAACATTCTAGGGAGAGGAAACAAGCAGTGGAAAGCTCTGAAGTGGGAGCTCGCCTGGCAGAGCGTGACTTATACAGAGATGGTGTTTCCCCTCAGCCACCTATTTCTCACCTAGACTCCCCGAACTCAGCAGAAGGAAAAAATCTCCCTGCGAGAGGGCCCACGGTGAGTGGCCACATCTGTCCCCCGTGGCTGCGCTTAGTCTGCAGAATCCCGTGTGTTCACCCGGGGATGCCCAGAGGTATCCCCATTGCCTGGGCTTGCTTTCTGTCTCCAGTCCCACGGCGGACTCCTCTCCCTCTGCCTCGTGCCCTGCAGCTTGACCCGTGACTCGTGGCTCCCTGGGGCCACCGTGCTGCCGTGGGCCTTGGCACACGGTGTCTTCTGGAATGCCACGCACTCATTCCTGAACCTGCATCCACCTGACAAGCCCTTACTCTTCCTTCAAGAGGCTGTGGGACACCACATCCTCCATGAAGCCCCTTTTCACTTTCCCTTGAACTTTGGTTCCAGCCCGTCCTCTGCTTTTGTGATGCCTGGCACAGACCTCGACGGGCAACTGCCACATGGCAGTTCTGTGTTGACTTGTTGGTGGCCCCAGTGGGCCATGGCCTTCTCTCCCTTCCCTCTATGACCTCAGCATCCAGCACCTGCCTGGCACATAGTAGGTGCTCAATAAAGGCAACTCGACTGAGGAAGTGCACACTACTTGACTGCTTTGGTTCCCTAAACGCCCTGGGACTCAATCAACCAGCCCACGGCTTGCTCTTGGATATTTAACAGACTGTATTCACAGCTGTGGACTCCCGGGTCACGGATTTCCTGTGGGTGAGGGACTGGCTGGAGGGGGAAAGGTCTTCATTTTAACCACAGAAAATGGCTGGCTCAAGGGTCATTGTTGTTCGAGAGAATAGGAGACGCTGCCCCCCTCCCTGACCCCACCCTCGCTCTGGATGCCAGGCTGTGGCTGCCACACAACTCCTGGAAACCCTGGTCAGAAATGGGCTTCCTCACCCTCCCACCAGGACTCTGAGCACTCCTAGGGCAGCGGCTCTTACAGAGAGTGCAGTGGGCCAGCTGGCCAACCATCCCTCGGCGCCCCAAACCCTGCGGTCTTCCTTTGAAAGTCATTTTCTTCCTATTCTGACACCCACGATCCTAATCTCCCCCACCCCCACCCCACCCCCATCCTTGAACGTGGATGGCCAAGAAGGTTTTCTGGCTCACCGCCTTGTCTCCATCCCCTAGCAATTCCTACCTTCTCCTTCCAGTGTTAGAATCATATTCAGACACTTCTGTTTTCCAAGTCTGCGAGCAGAGAGGTGACTCTTAGTGTCAAAAGTCAAAGTCTGGACACCCAAACCTGGCGTCCCGGCTCCTCTAAAAATTAGAACTTAACTCCCCTGTGTGCACTTTTTGTTTTTCCTCTTCCCCACCACCAACCTCTTTGCAACAATCCACCTTAGAGCCTCCGAGCACTATCCCAGCTCC
>CM053610.1:54342826-54394063 GCA_028646535.1 Procyon lotor
AGCTGTGGGAAGTCGCTGACTCCGTCATCTTGGCCCCGCGGACCCACTGGGGAGACAAACGTTACTCCACTGTAGTAGAGTGGGCCCGACTGCCCATGGCGAGCAAGACTCAGGATGGGAAAACCGGGTGCGGGGATGCAGAGGGAAGGTGGGATGAACTTGTATTTATTGAGCACCTATGGGATGCCACACACTGTGCTAATCACATTTACATCTGTGACCTCCTCTAATCTTCCCCCAAATCTTGTGAGATAATTGTCATTAGCTGCATATTCCCCAACGCAGTTTATTTCCTCTCACACCCTTTCTCCATTGTTCTTTTTCCTGTTTTGTTTGGTTTTTTTCTTTTCTGGTCATAAAGTAATTAGTGTTCATTATAGACATGGTATATGAAAATAATATAAAAGTGCAAGGAAGAGAAGTCATCTCCAAACTCACAGCAAAGATAGAACCATTATTAGCACTTGTATGTGCATATTCCAATTTTTAAAATTCATCTTTTTTTCCCCAAATACGTTTATTGTATTTTTTCAGTGCTACAAGATTAATTGTCCATCTTAAAAATTTTCAGTGCTACAAGATTAATCCATCTTAAATAGAGGTGACATTACCTTGTACACACAATTTTCTGTTCTTTTTTTTTTACTGACCTTTATACTAAAAATATTTTCATGTCATTAAAAATAAAACATCATCTGTAGCACCTTCACAGGACCCCATTCTGTGGATACACAACAAATTTTCCTGTTTCCCAACTGCCAGGCATCTGTTTTGCTATCATTTGAAATGATAAATAATGGTTCAGTAACATCTTGGTACCGACATCTTCCTATGAATTTCTGATTTTTTTTTTTTTTTTTAAGAATAGATTTGAAGACCAGTTAGGGGTCAAACAGTGTAATTGCAATTTTAAATAGTAGTTTTCTTTTCTAACTTCAAAAGTGAGAGTGGCTTATTGTGAAAAATTGGAACACTTAAAAAAGAAAACAACATTCCTAACTTTTCAAGTGGCTATTATTAACATTTTGGGGTGTTTATTTTTCAGTCCTTTTTCCAATGACATAGATATGTAAGTATAAATAAATAAAGTTGCAAAAAATGGGTATTACATGGTATGTCCCAGGCTACAGCCTTCTTTTTTTTTTTTTTTTAAAGATTTTATTTATTTGACAGAGAGAAACACAGTGAGAGAGGGAACACAAGCAGAGGGAATGGTAGTGGGAGAAGCAGGCTCCCTGCCGAGCAGAGAACCCGATGCGGGGCTCGATCCCAGGATTCTGGGATCCGACCTGGGCCGAAGGCAGACACTTAACGATTGAGCCACCCAGGTGCCCCAGGCTACAGCCTTCTTAACAGCAAGCCCTACTTGTGATCATTATATTATTAATTATCTTTGACAACATTACTTTTAATAGCTGCACAATTCTACTTTAAAGCTACATCACACAAATTGAAGCATTCTTTTACTAGTGCCATTTAGAGATTTGTTTCCAAAACTTTCCTATTAGTAACTCTGGTTATGAATATCTAAATATCTTGAACATCTGTGAATATTAATCTTTGACCTCATCTCTGATCATATCCCTTCATACGCATTCCTAGAAGTGAAGTTACTAGGTCCAAGTGTATGAGTGTTGTCAGAGCTGTTGGTACATATTGCCTAATTGTGTTCCAAAAAGCATCCTTATAACCAGAGATCATCTGTCTTACCATACCATTGCAAAACTGATTATCATTCATTTCTTTAATTTTCACTTTTATTATTAATGGTCATGTTTTGAAATGTGTATCAGCTATGTGTACTTCATTTTTAAGGAATGGTCATGACTCCTATTCGCCCTACTATTTATGTCCGTTTAGTGTAGTTCTTGATGTTTTAGATGTGCTCTTTATATTTTAAAGATATCAACCCCGTGCTTATCATATTCATTCTTGAAGAATTTTCCAAGTAAAGAAGAAAAGATCTCCATTATTATAGATGAGTAAACCGAGACTCAGTGAGGAGTGAATTATCCAAGGTCGCCCAACTAATAAGTGGTCTGGCTGGGATTTGAGCCCAGGCCTTGCTGGCTGTAGAACTCTTGATCAGAAAAAAAATAAGAAATGGAGAGGAGATAATGATAGCTGTGGAAGCCTCAGTGGTGGAACTTGAGCATGTTCTGTAGGATGAGTAGAAGTCAGCTGCTGGAAGGGTGGGGATGTTTATGAAGAAGGACGAGGAACACAGTGCTGGGGGCTTGGGAGCCAGGAAGGGACGTGGGCTGGCGCCAGCTGTGCATCTTTCTGGCCATTGCTTTCGAGCTCAGGGACACGCTTCTGGCATCCCTGGTACCTTCATGACCTTTCAGAGGACTGCCTCCAGCAATTACCCACATCCTCTCCAACTCTGTGTGCCGTCCCACAATCCTTGGCCTGTCCTCACCTGTATGTTCTCAAGGCTTTGAGAGGCCCCTTGTTACCACTTGCACTGATATTTAGGGATGGGAGAGGCCCTGGGGGCCACATCCTCAGGAGGGTCCAGAATCAGAGGTCTTCTTTGATCATCTCTTCTTACCCAGTTACATTTCTTCTAACCCTCACTTCTATGGATGCTTGCTAATTGCCAGCGAAAGAAAAGGGAAGATGGCAGAAGACAGGATTGTCGATTTCCTTACTATGGGGTCTCCTGGTCTCCCACCTAGCGTAGAAGCTCCCTGACGTCCCTACAACCCTCTGCACCTCTGCCCTTCCTGCCCCTAGCACGGGGCCTGCACTGAGACTGGGCTCGGTAAATGCCGCGAATGACTGACAGGGGGTGCAGCCTCCTGCGGAAAGGTTGTCCGCTCGCCTCCCTCCTCCAGGAAGGACCGGATGTCAAAACAGCAAACAAATGTAGCCGTTTGATTTTTCATTTTTAATTTTTTTTCTGGGGTCAGGCAGATGCCTTTAGAGAGAGGGCAGAGGAAGGGAAGGGGGAGGTGTTGCGGAAAGGGGGAGAGAGGGGAGGCCCCTTGTTACTTACCCTCTTCTCCTTCACGGCTCCAGTGGTACCTGTCCTCAGGGAGTTTGGAAATGCCTAACATTTTATCTTGGCAGTTAACTGCACTATGGGAAATGGATGGAAACTGGCCGATTTGGGAGCCTTGGTGGAATAGAGATGGAAGGAGAGAGAGGCTAGTGTCCGTGGAGGTGAGAACAGTCGTGTTCTGCAGGTCGGAGGGAAATAATAGCACACAGAAGCCTGATCTACAGAGAAGAACAAGGAGCATCAGAAATTGTCATTATATGGGTCACTCTTAGACAACAGTCTCCATTCTTAATTTCCTTAAAAGGCAACGGTCTATAGCAATAACAAAAACAATGTGCCCTGGGGCTTACATTCAAGGCATCGTAAAGGGTTTAGGTTCTCATATGCAAATTCCAGGTCTACTGTGCTAAATTGAGGAGGCAAATTGTAATCCTTAGAACAAAAAGTTAAGAAATCAAACAGAAAGAGGCTTAGCTCCCAAAGCTTCCTCCTCCCAAAGAGGAGGAAAAATGGAATACTAAATTATATGTAATCCAAGACCGATCTGAAAGAGCACAAGACAAATGAGCAAAGAGCTGATGAGAAACCAAACAGAAAATAAATGATAGCACCTATTAATTATAATATCATCCAGGGAAGGAAGAAATGAGATGATCCCTAAGCGCTTTTCCAGCTTTTGGTGTCTCTGATTTTGGTCCACACGGTAACAGTGTCTACTAAGGGTTTGGAGGCCGCGTTTGTGAAGACAACTTACAGCAAAATAGGAAAGAGAATGGGTCTGCTGGTTCTAGGGTCTGTGATTAGCCCCCTTGAGACTGTAATTATGGGCCCGCTGTTGCGATTCGTGTAGCTAGTTGAGGCGATGGTTCGGGGCAGGGCTAGCGTCAGATGAGCTCTCCGCGCTACCCGTCAGGCCCAGGGTGAGGGCCGGGGTAGAGTGGGTCTGCTTGAAGTTACTGCTGGATTTGGCTCGCTCTCGAGCTCTGTGGGCTGAAGGAAGCCAGGCTCAGGAAGGCAAGGTTGGAGGGCGCCTGGGTGACTCAGTCGTTAAGCATCTGCCTTTGGCTCAGGTCATGATCCCAGGGTCCTGGGATCGAGCCCCGCATCGGGCTCCCTGCTCAGAGAGAAGCCTGCTTCTCCCTCTCCCACTCCCCCTGCTTATATTCCCTCTCTCTGTGTGTGTCTCTAAATAAATAAAATATTTAAAAAAAAAAAAAGGAGGCAAGTTTGGGTGGGGCTGGGCGGACCCAGCAGAGCTCCTGTGGCCTCTCACAGCACCTGCTCGGGGAGGGTAGGCCTGTGTTTCCCTTCGTTCATAACCTCTCTCTCCCAGGACTTTTTCTCTTAACAACACAGTGCAATAGCCATTCAGTCAACAACCTTTACTGATGGCCTGATATTACCTGATTACATACCAGGGGCTACTCTAGGGACTGGGGATACCATGGGAGCAAGACAAGGTCGCTGAGCCCGCCCCCACTGGGGTTCTGATGGTGGGAGACAGAAGCGAATGGGATTCTGGGGAGCAAAACCAGGCCGGTGGGTGGAAATGGAGAAGACCCCGTGCCTGAGGTCGGTGAAGGGCTGGTGGGGGAGGAAGGGCAGTGTGCTGAGGAGGCCTGGAGCCCCGGCCGCATTGAGGGCAGCAGGGCGGCCTGGGAGGTGGGCAGGCCCGGAGCTCAGAGAAGGAGCCGCAGCCGTACCAGGAAGGAACTGTCCTCCGCTTGGGAGAGAAGCCTCGTGAGGCTGTAAGGAAGGGAGTGACCTGGTCTCATCTGAGATTTAAAGATGACTCTAGCTGCTCTGAGGAGAATAGCCTCGAGCAGCGACCAGAGAAAAACCAAACAAAAGAGAACAATGGGCAGCGAGATAGGAGCCCTGGAATCCTCACTGTGCTGTGTGTGATCTTGGGTGCGTCACTTAGCCTCTCTCCTCTGTTATCTGTCTGTCAAATGCCAAGAGTGGCATCTAGGCTATTTACGTCAGAGACAGGGTAGCCATCGGTGATTTAAAACAGAACCTTTAAAGGACAAAGGGCTGTACACAACAAAGGCGGTGGCATCTTCTTGCCCCTCAGGATATTGGGCATGCTAAATTCAAGCGATGAAATGGGGTCTGTGTCATAATAACTTCAGTTCGTTTCCTCCGTGGACATCATGGCGGCATCTGAATCTTCCCTCGCACAGGGGCCGGTTAGCTCATTTGGTTAATGAGGCCAAACTCAACTCCAGGGCCAGCCAGATTTTTCCCCTCCGTTCCCAGGCCACAGCCTCATCAGACAGCCTCTTAGCTGGATGTCACCGGTCACACCAGCCCCAAGGAACCAGTGGCCGCCCCCACCACTGAGGGAGCCCCCTACCTGCCGCCCCCGGGGCTGAAGATCAGCTTCAAACCAGCTCCAGTGCTGAGCCAAGGCCTCTTCAGAACAGGGAGCCTCGCCCGGCTTCTCACAGGGGCCTGTGGGACCCGCAGAAACCCCTGGGGAGGGATTGGTGTGTTCGCCATGTTGTTGCTGCTGCCAAGGGAACTACCTCTGTTGTCACTGGATTAGGAAAGAAAGCCTGTGACACATCAAGAAAGATTTCTGTGTTCCTCCAGCCCTGCAGGCTGGATTCCAGCGGAAGGCCATTTTGTGAAACACGTGCACAAAGCAAAAAAAAAAACAAACAAACAAGAAACCGCAAGAAGCCAGACTCTGAGACCCACATATCCTTTGGGCAACATGGAGGTGATTTGGGGGCCTCTGCACTGTGTGTGCACTAACTCTCCCTTCACCCTCACGGCATCCCTCCGAGGAACTATAATCATCCTATTTTACAGACTGGGAAACTGGTGTTCAGAGAAAGTGACGGATTTGTCCAAGGCTATCAGATGGGCCGCCGAGCTGGGAGTCAGCCCGCGTCAGCCTGCCTTCGGAAGCCTCGTGCACCCCAGGCGTTAGGCTGACAGCCCCAGAGCGTTCAGGGTACCTCTCCGTTGCTCTTTCCTCGAAGGCCAGCCCTCCAGACATTCTGGGAACCCCTCAGGCCCGAGACGATTGAGGACAAAGTCAGACCTTCTGGGGCTGGTTTGTCATTTACTCCATCCAAATACTCAGTCGGCCAGCAAATATCCATTAGGGGGCTGGGCACGAGGTCTGGCAGGCATGCGGGCTGGAGGCGTGCAAATCCAAGAATAATTCGGAGAGCAAGATGCAGGGATGTCTGTGCCTGGAGGAGAGGCGGTGCTGGCCACCGAGGAAGGAGCTGACCAGGGACTAATAGTGAGTCAGGGTCGATGAAATGTAGACGGGTGCCAAAGGCTGATGCTGTGGGCTCGTCACCACGGGAAAGCCAGGGGGCCTGACTGCTTCCCTTTCTGAGGCCTGGGACTCAGGTCCTGGATCTCTCTGGAGCACAGCAGAGGGCCGGCCCAGGGCCACTGGGAGTGCCAAGCACAGACGGCGTGCCCACCTCAGGCCAGCCCAGGTGCCCCAGGCCCAGACCCACCGTGCATTCTCCCTACAGAGCCATCGTCTCAGAGCTGCCAGCAACTAGCTGATGACTGGCTGAGTGGGGGGGGGGGGGGGGGGGGGGGGGGGGGCTGCCGAGGGCCTGGATGCAGAAACTGAGCTAGGAAAAGGGATGTCTTTCTATGCTGGGGGGAAAATGGGAAAATCAGTAGGAAAGTCTGTGTGGGGCTAGTGTATTGCCCTCCAATGTGTGCAACCGGGCCCACAGCTCCTCTGGGATGACAAGGTGACAGGGCGTGGGGCTCAGCTGCTTGGCCTGCTTCGGGACCTCGGGCAGGGAAAGAGGGCAGAAAAACCTGCCCTTCCTGCCATGTGGGGCTCCCTGCCCCCCTCCCTCCCTCCCTCCCTCTCAACACTATGTTAAAAATGTAACTAGAGGCTTACCTGGTCCCCACCCATCTGTTCAGGGAGAAGGGGAGGGAGTTCAGCTAGATGGCCCTACCCTAGTGGGTGGGGAGGGGGAGAAGTGCGTCCTCCCTTCCAGAGGTAGGCTCATTTAGCACGATCAGAAGAGAGGGGTCTTTACTAACTCTTAGAAAATGCCTCTTGATCTTAAAATAAATTGATTTAAAATTATATCAAGCGCTAAGCTTTAAAAGTATGGAATTTATATCGGCGTGCAAGAATTAGTTTTTTTAGTCTATTCTGAGGCTACTCTATCTTGCTAATGCTTACCCCTCTGGAGCCCAGTAACAGTGTAAGAAACTGTGACATCGATAGGACATTAATCATCCCATTCGCATTATGGTTTCTAAGGTGCTTCTAAGGTGCTTCAGTGTTGGACCTGACCCTGAGAGTCTGGGAAGTAGGAACCACTAGTGTCCCCGTCTTGCAGATGAGGCTGCTGGGACTCAGAGATGTTGAACACGTCCGTGACTCCCTAAGAAGTGGAGACCAGGATCTGGGCTCAGGCTTGAGACTCCAGGCCCACCAGTGAGCTCCGCAGCCCCTTCCTATGCGCAACCTCTGGGACCAGAGGAGAAAAGGGCAACAGTGTTTAAACGGCCTGCTCTTCTCACCCCGCCCCAGCCCAGAGCACTGAGCTCACACTGACCCGGCTCAGTCAGATCAGGTCCTTATGCATATAGGGCTGTGGGCTTCCCCCATTCTGTGGCTCGTTAATGTCTTCAGCTTTCCCTAAACTTGGAAGGAAAATAAATGTAGGAACGGATGGGAGATGGGATGTGTTTGTTCCTCATGCCTTCTCTTGGGATCTGTCGGCCAAACCTCTCTAGCATCTGTCATCCCCGTGCCCAGCCCGGTGCTGGGTTCCTTGAGTGACTTCAAGCCCCAGAAGCTGGCTGGAGGGTCACCTCGAACATGTATTTCCCACCAGTTCATCATAAATAGTCCAAGCAGGCCTGCGGAGAGAGGCCTCCTCACCTCTGCTCTCTCTTGTGCAGATACTAATGGAAGCGGCCTCCTTATATCTCTGTGATCATCATGGCTGGGAAAAGTGTGGTCCTCGAAAGCCTCAAACGCAGTAGAAAGTTCTGGAGAGAAAAGGTGTATTCACTGGGAGAGAGGAGTGGAGAGAGAAGGGGAAGTGTAGAGAAGAGAAACAACAGGCACAGGGAGCAGGTTGGGTACTGCCCAGGGCGAGACATGCGGTAGAAACTTGCAGGGCCTGGGGACTCCCTCTGGGTCCACTCATCACAGCTCCGGGCTTCCTCCATGCTGCTTACACCTAGATATCCCCTGAGCTGGACTGTGGGAGAGTTTGAGTTGCCTTTGGACCTACTTAACTCCCCCAAGACGCTGAGGGCCCCACAGTCACCCGTCTACACCCCCAGGGCCATGCATACAGACCAGCATCCCTTCAAACTTCAGGGCTGTGATAATTGGCTCCTTGCTTAGAGCAGGTGTACCCCAGGAGATTCTAGAACCCACGGGAATTTTGCTCATTCCTATTGTGCAAAATTCTAGTGTGCAAAAGTCTAGTATGCACTGAGCATGAAGGTTTTATAAAAATGGGGCTGAACAAGAAAGAGAAACTGTTCTTATGAAGGACTGGGAAAAGCTACCTGGTACCCTGAGCCCAGGGCTGCCCAGGTCAAGGACATCCATGCTCCATTCCACATATGCTCCCAGAGTTTGCAGAGAAATACTCACCGCTGTATATTGGTGTCATCACTGCCACAACGGCCACAGAATTATTGGGAGCAAATTCATGGTGGGAAAGCTGGAATGTCATGGCTAAAAGATGAGGGTCACCTTCCATTCCTCACCAGCCCAGGGGTCGCGGTCATCCTCCAAAGGTCCCATTCAGGTGTTCTAAGTGCTCTACAGAGCCAGTAGGAGCTGATAACCGCAGCTGACGATAATAACTAAACCTCCCCCAAGGGTCGTCTGTGTCGTCTGCTTCTCTATGGGCTGCCCTTTGCTTTGAGAGCGGTAAGAGAGGATCCACTCCCTCCTCCCAGACCAAAAATGCTCTTCTGTCACTTCTCTGACTGGCAAACTCCAGGTCACCCTTCAAGACCCAGCCAAAATGTCACCTTTTCTGCAGACTTTCCCCAACACCCCCCACCTCCAACCAGGCTGACAGAATCGTCCTCCTTTCCGAGCTCCCAGAAAAACAGGGTTTTAAACTTCTTACGTGCGGTATTTTGTCTGTTTACAAGTTTGTCTCCAACCGCGGGCTGTGAGTTTAGAGGGTAGGGCTGTGCTTTTTTCATCTTTCTAAGCTGAATTTTAACCACGCTGATGATAAGGGATGGACATTTGATAAATGTTTAAGAAGGGAAGGATGAAGGAATAAAATTCATTGCTTAAAGATCAGAACACGTACAAAGGGGATGAGGTCTCAAGGGAAATGAAATTTGTAAAGAGAATTTGGAAAGGTACATTTTTTTTTTTTTTTGGAAAGGTACATCTTTTTTTTTTTTGGAAAAGTACATTTTTTTTTTGGAAAGGTACATTTTTTTTTTGGAAAGGTACATTTTTTTTTTTTGGAAAGGTACATTTTTTTAAAAAACTTTTTAAAGGTTTTATTTATTTATCTGACGGGGGGGAGGAGCACAAGTTGGCAGAACAGCAGAGGGAGAGGAAGAAGCAGGCTTCCCACTGAGCAGCGAGCCCCAACATGGGGCTCGATTCCAGGACCCAGGGATCATGACCTGAGCTGAAGGCAGACACTTAACCAACTGAGCCACCCAGGCCCCCCTGTGCTTTCTATTCCTAACAGATAAAGTTACTGAGGAGTTGTCTATGGGTCTTTCCAGTACTCTTCCTGGTATGGCCTTACTTGTGAACCTTGGGCCTTAGGAGCTTCACTTTCATACACGGTGGACTCTGGGCTCCCTGACTTGTCGTCATCTACTTGTGGCATCTATGCCACTGGCGTGTTTTTATGTCACAAAGCATCTCTACCATAAATTACCATCTGACGAAGGCACACTTTCACTTGGCCTAAAATAGAATAATTAGGAGGACTAATCTGCTATAGTGTGAAATGAACGATTAAGGTAAGGCCTTGTCTAAAGGCTCTGAGACATCTGTGCCTCCACTTGCCCTGGAGTAGGTCACTGAGCACACTGGTCCCATCTGGCCTGGTGACCCCCAGCGTCCATGCACCAGAAACTGCAATCCTCTGAGGCGGACCCAGAGAAAAGCCTCAGAGTTTAAAATCTTAAGTATTTACAGGCACATTCTCAGCATTGCATCGCTGGTTTTCTTCAAAGGGCCAAGACAGAGGTATGCACTCAGAGAAAAATGAAGCATTTTAAATGGGGTTTGTGCAGGGACATATTTCTAGGCTTGGCACCGGGGGAGCTGCATGGGCGTGTATGTGTGTGAACACACAGGTTTTGGGGCTGTGCTCGCGTGGGCCCCGGATGCCCTCCCCTCTCACCTCAGTGCTTACGGAAGGAACCGGCTGCAGTCCCAGAACGACGCAGACAGGAAAAGCCCTTACACAGCCATGGAAATCATAAAGGGGCAAACTGTTCCCTCTTTCCTTGTATATGAATAAGTTTCAAAACCAACTCCTGTGGTATGCAGATGGCCTAAATGTCATGTAGCCATCCTTCTCACTTAACAGAGATCCTAAGTCTCAATTGTCTCCTGCTATCTCAGACCATTTCTTGAATCTGCAGGCACTTTGCTGGGGAGACGTGACGACGGGTTGCGGGGCAAGCCGGTCCTCGGGTTGTGAGGGCTTTTCCTCCCATTTCCCTTTGTGCTTCTATTAGCCTAGATGTGACATTTAAACCCAGAGAGTGGGCCAGACAACACTGTGAACTTCTCTCTGCAGCTCAGCTCCCTCAAAGACGTCACTGGGTGCTCTGGGGTCTGTTCCAGGGGTGCATTCACGCCGGCAGGAGAACTGTTCTGAAGGTGAGGTGAAAGCTTCTGGAAACCAGCTCCCGCTGAGTCAGACTTTAGCCAAGCACCTGCCCAGATAAGATGCCCAGAGTAATTAGTTTTCCGTGTAGGAAATGGAGGCCCTAAAGACGAAGTTATGTCCTGACCTAAGTAGTCCACAGATGGCCTCACACCTCTGCCCGATGAGGCTTCTGAGACAAAGACCGCCATTTAATTCAATGATGCATAGCCAATCCAAAGATCAGTAAAGGCTCTGAGATCCAGCACTCTCATTTTAAAGAACAGGAAACTGAGGGCCAGAGATAGAAAATTAGTTGTCAAGGACTTGTTTTATTTTAATTTGAGAGAGAGAGAGTGGGAGAGTGAGAGAGCATGAGAAGGGGAAGGGTCAGAGGGAGAAGCAGACTCCCCGTTGAGCAGGGAACCTGATACAGGACTTGATCCTGGGATTCCAGGATCATGACCCGAGCTGAAGGCAGTTTCTTAACCGACTGAGCCTCCCAGGCGCCCTGTCAAGGACTTCTTATCTGACTGCAAGTTTCTTGAGGAATGGTGCATGTCTCATTGATCTTGGTATACCAGTGCTTAGCAGGATAGCTGGCATATAGTGAGCATTCCCCGGAGGCTGATCAAGTGACTACTGCCTACAAATGAACGAGTGAATGAATGAATGAAGGAGTGTATCAGCCAAGATTCTTAGCTGCAAATAACAGAAGTTATCTCCAGCAATTCAAAAAGAAATGATTTTTTAAAAAGGTTCTGGTTATCTCACAAAATCTCGGGGAGGGGGCTGACTGGAGGGCCAGGCTTGGAGGCTGAGAAAGCAGGAAGAAAGCCCCACACTGGAACCCCGCTGCAAGTGACTGTGGTTCATACGGCCACGCCACCAACTGACGACTCTGGATGCTGATGCTAGAAATGCCGCCACTGAGATGCTGTCAGCAAGGTGGCAACCGCTTTGCCAGGTGCCTGCCATCCCCAGATTCAGCGAGATCCAAAGTCGGAGTAGATATGTCTGATTCAAAGAACCTGAGTCACATGTCCACACCCCGGGATCTAGGAAGCTGAGATTGTCTGCCAGTTTTACTTTCTTTAGGGAAAGACTTTCCTTTAGTGAATCCTTCCTTCATAAGCTGAGTGAGGAACTCCCCAAACAGAAAGGTGCTCAGGTTTGGATGCTAAGGAGCTAAGGAGAGAGAAGATGTCCATTGCCACGAATAAATTCAGACAATGGAGGTGCAAAATGTAAATACATTGTGCATTTGCGCAACTCTTGCCTTTGCTTGCCCCACTTGGCTGACCCTTGCTACAGGATGTCCCTCCCTCTTGCTCCTCAGTCTCCCCATTATTTATTTCTGGGAGTCCTTGGAGCATTTTTCACAAATGAAAATAGCTGCCATTTTCCCCTAGCTTTCTACAGCACTGCTTGTGATTTCCATCTTTAAGCCTCTCTCCAAAATTAGGTCAATATGTTTGCCACTGTCTCCTGTGCCCAGTTGTTTTTCTGATCACTTCTTGAAGCCCTTACCATGAATAACCAGCACTGTGGCTTCGGTGACATCAGCCACATGCCCAGTCCTGGAAGGGGCCTCAAGACCCCTGAGAGAGTTATATCAAACAAATGGGATTTGTATGATACAATCAGAGGGCAATATTATTATTTTCTTCCATTAAACTTTTAAGGGGCTCATTTGATGGATTATTTAGTTCCCACTTCGAATAAAATCTCGGTGAGGTCCCAAGACTTTTTTTTTTTTAAGATTTTATTTATTTATTTGACAGAGAGGAGAGAGATCACAAGTAGGCAGAGAGGCAGGCAGAGAGAGGGGGGGAAGCAGGCTCCCCGCTGAGCAGAGAGCCCCATGCGGGGCTCGATCCCAGGACCCTGAGACCATAACCTGAGCCAAAGGCAGAGGCTTTAACCCACTGAACCACCCAAGCGCCCCAGGTCCTAAGACTTTTAAAGTCACTCTTTAGTAGTAAAAATAGAAGTTCCTTTGTTCATACTAAATAAACGTCTGAGTCTGGTAGGTAATGAAAATTCTAAGCTTCACCCCGACTTAAAGGTCTGTTCTCCCCAAGTTAGACTTACTTCAACCTGGAAGCCTGAGCAGACAGGAGGGAAGACGCTATCTGTTGCTTGCACCCCAGGATCTTGGCTGATACATTAATCTGTTCATTTATACATTTGCGTATTTGTTCAGTCAGCATTTACTAAGTGTCCCTTTTATGCCAGATGTCCTGTTAGGCACAAGGAGCCTAAGATATTTCCCTACCTACCACCTCTACACCTAAACCCTCTACTGGCCTACATTGGCCCCTTTGAGCTGGGAAAGGGGGAAAATAGGATAGGAAAGCTTGTTTTCTTATTCTTTCTCATCTTCTTCCTATTCTTTTTCTCCTTCTTTTTACTAGCATGAGTGAATTTCTCTTTGGTTTTCCCCGGCCAAGGCAGCTGCATACCTCTTTGGTATTTTTGTGGATTCCTCGGATGGTCTTCTCCAACTGCAACCCCTCATGGTTCTAGAAGGGCCATCCTCCATTGGGTCCCTTGTGTTCTTCCTCAGTTTTTGCCTCCGATGGTAACTCCATCTCTTTCTGTTGAGATCTTTTTGAAGAAGTGCTAGTGGCAAGATCCTCTTAAAAATCCCCAGTGGGTATTCCTCCTGTGAATTCCCCATCTGATCTGTAAACATCATGCTCTGTATTGGACCTTCTAATCATTGCCCAGACACCCCTTTAGGAATGAAGGGCTTTTCCCTCCCGAGTGCTGTTGCTAAGGCCACAGCCCTTGACTGAGCCGGGGCAGAGGCAGAAAAGCCTGACCCTTTTACTTCACTTTGGGACAACTCTGAAGAGCCATTCCACCTCCAGACACCCTGAGGGGTTGGATGAGACCATTATGGAGGCTCTGCACAGTCCCACTTCTGTCTGTCCCTTCCCTCCCCCAGGCGCTGGTCCCAAGGGCCCTCCCTCATAAACCTGCTGAATGCTAATCTCCCCCTCTTGTTGGCTTCGTGGGGAATCCAACCTGCAAAATACACCAGTGCCAGGACTAGGTGAGTGAGAGTAAGCCTCAAACCCAGCCCCCGGCCGGCTCCAACAGCCACTTTAGCTGGCCTCTCGCCTGGGGGCAGTCTCCTCAGTCCCTCAAGCTGCAGGGGATGAGCATCAAGCTCTCTCGTGTGGTCTCTAGTAAGCACCAGTCCCTGGATGTGGAGATGGCTGAAAGGCAAACCTTTGTCCACGGTGTGGAGAGGGGAAATTCCGTGATGTTGACAAGTCCATCCCAGCCCCTTGGATAGTCCTTATCTCTATCAGTCCATACACTCTCCTGAGGTGAGGCATTGACTAAAGCATGCAAAACCATGTCAAAAGCTCTTTTGCTAGTTCTGTATTTTGAAACTGAGCTACGGAAAGTCCTATTTCAACATCCCTTCCCAGCCGAAGGCATCCAATAGGAGTGAGGAGGGGGTCTCTGACCCCCACTTGGTGCCTTTCTTAGTTACCAGACTTCAGAGCTGTGCTGCTTGAGGCCCAATGTCATCATTTCCATTGATAGTAGTGCCTTCATTTCTGCTTGTGCCCTTTCTACTCCAAGGTGGGGCTGGCACCTCCTTCCCATAGGCCATTCCTCCCACAGAGATCGCACCCACCAGCCTAGCAGACGGGCCAGTCTGGGCGAGGCATCTCTGACTGGAGCAGCCAAGATGGCTGGGACTCTAGCTTTATCTCCCTCCTTATTCACTCTCTCCACCCTCCCACCCACCACCACCAAATCCTTACAACACCTATTGTTTAGAGCATATGATTTTGCTCTCAACTTTTATATTTAAAACATTTTAACAATATATAATATTATATATATATAATATTAACAATATATAATATTGTTATATAATATATATAATATTAACAATATATAAATTATATATAATATATATAATTTAATATATATATTATATTATAATATAATATAATATATATATAATATAATATAATATAATATATAATATATATATAATTATATATATTATATATATAATTATATATATATTTAATATATATTATATTATAATATAATATAATATATATAATATAATATAATATAATATAATATAATATATATTATAATATATATATATTATATATATTAATTTAAAAGTACTTTGGGAGAGGAAGAAGGGAATCATTATTTATTGATACTTATTGATTTCAAAAGCCTTAAAATGTAAATGTGTATCTCGTAATCTGGGAAATCCAGTGGGTGCACAACTGGTTTGGCTTCTCCTGGAGGGAAGGGAACCACCGGGTCTCTCTCCCTCCAGGTTGATTCCTTCCATTCTCCCTGAATCGGCCTAACACAGTGGCCATGGACCAATGATCCCTTCACTAGGTGTTGAATGATCGAACGATAAACACACAAGACCTTTCCTGGGCAAAGACATTAGTCTCTAAGTTACTGATAATCCAGATGTGGGGGTGCAGGTGGGGGAAACTGTGATTCTTTAAAACTGGATCCTTCTTCTTAGTAGGCACTAAGAATTCAAGTAGAAAAAAATGTTCAACCCTTTCCTCAATAAGAATCCCAGAATTCTTTCCGAAAGACGGCAAAATCTGGATTCGTAGGGTCAAAAGTCATGTTTAACCGTAGATATATAACATATGTTCAGGTTTTGGCCTGAAGCCAAACATAGGAGGTATGGTTTTCTGGTGATGGAGTTCATTGACGAGCATGAGAATAGACTTCTAAAATCACAATTTAGGAGCTGGTTTTGTTTGGAGGACTAGCAGGTAGGTGTGAGGGAAGAGGTGACTTCCCTTCCAATCCAATAAATGGCAGGAGTAGGGCCTGATGACTATCACATGAGATAACACATGTGCAGGGTCTGGACTAGTACCATCCGAGAGTGAATGCCCCCTGAAATTTTACACCCCAGCCCTGACATGTGACAATACACTGAAAGTTGTAAAATGCTAAAGAAATAGCCCAGCCTTCCAAGATCTCCTCTCCTGTTAGATCTCACCCATCCCAACCTAATTTCCAACCACATCCTGAATCACACAGTTACTTTAACAGGATTACCGAAGCCCAGGTGCCTGCTCTCTACCAAGTCTATAAGTTAACTATGATTGGTTTCCATGTGTCCCATTCTCCTAAGGGTATGTATGCTCTTAGGAGAGGAGAGGGGAGGAGGAGAGAGGAGGCTAGAGATCCAGTCTTGTCAAGCAATAAAACAAGTCAGTATTCTCCTGGGGTCACAGACTATGTTGCCAAGCTGTCCAGTCTAGGGGTGGGGGACAGGTAGAGAGATTTGCTGGGACATGGGCAGCTGCTCCCATTTTAAGCAGCTTGGGAGTTTTGCCTAGTGATGCCCTCTGCTGCCCTCTGTGGCCAAAAGATCATGGTCTCTAGAGATACGCTTCTAAATTCTGGAATCCATCTCTTTCCACCATCATCTTTTAAAGTTTTTGTCCTATAGTGCTCCGTGGGCATTAAAAAATATAATGGGACATCCTAGCCACAGGCCTGTGTTGGGTTTATACTCTCAGCGTCTTCCTGCAGAGGTTTTTGAACTGATTCCTGGAAGAAATTTTCAGAGGTCATTGGGCTGCTCAGCTCTGCTCTAAGCAAGGCTGGGTCCGATCCTTCTATATAGGGCTTTTGGTGAATTTCTCAGACACTGCCAAAATCCCAGACTCTTCAGAGTTACTCACTGGGATTTTCAGAATAACCATCCAGTTGTTTATCGGAGCTTGGGGACCTTTCACTTAGAGGGCAAAATCCCAATTAAAAAGACAGGCAGGCTGACTATGGGGAAGAAGCAGTATTAATACAGTAGATGTGTCAGGTGACCCTTTACCTTTCCTTTCTTTTTTAAAAAAATATCAAAAAATCTGATTTCATAAGTTTAGCACTGCTGAGATGTTCTTTGTAGGTTGGAGGTGTTGCTTTGTGACTTGGAAGCATAGTCCAGGACTCAAGAATTTTTTCCTTCCTCGGGCAGTGAACCTTCCTGAGCACCCGGAAGCCACCAGAGCACTTGTTTCTTCTCCCACTCTAGCACCACGTGAGACAAGTAAGCTTATTGTTGATTAAGGGAGCACTGTGTCTCCCCAATCTCTTTATTAGGATAAATAAATATGTCCACTCGGCCTGGGTGGCTGGAGAAGCCCAGTATGAAATCTCTCTTATTTCTGAAACCCACCAGCCTCAAGAAGTGGCTCCCTAGAGAGATTTGCAATCTTTGTTTGAATCCCTTGACTGTCAGGAGTGATGTTTGATGTCAAAGTCTGTGTACACAGTGCTCAGGGCTCTAGGAAAATAAGAAAATATACCTGGTTCCCCAGCTCTCAGCAAGTTTTCTCCTCTCCCTATTCTATTTTCCAGTGCCTTCCAAAGGCCCATCTTCCTGGTGTGCAAGGGAAAAATATGTTTATTTTGTATTTTGGTGATAACACAGACTTATACCAAAAAAAGTTCCATTTATGGTTACTGTTTTCTTGATATTTATTTTTGCATTATGAAAAAAAAGAAAAACGAGCACTAAATTTACTACCCTAACCATTTTTTTAATTTATTTTTTCAGTGTTACAAGATTTATTGTTTTGCACTACACCCAGTGCTCCATGCAATACATGCCCTCCTCAATACCCACCACCAGGCTCGCCCACCCCCCACCCCCCTCCCCTCCGAAACCGTCAGTTTGTTGCTCATAGTCCACAGTCTCTCATGGTTCATCTCCCCCTCTGGTTTCCCCCCATTCACTCCTCCCTTCCTTCTCATAATGCCCTCCATGTTTTTCTTTACACTTAGCACGTAAGTGAGACCATAAGGTAATTGGTTCTCTCTGCTCAACTTATTTCACTCCGCATAATCTCTTCCAGTCCCATCCATGTTGATACAAAAGTGGGATATTCGTCCTTTCTCATGGAGGCATAATATTCCATTATATATGTGTACCATATCTTCTTTATCCATTCATCTGTTGAAGGGCATCTTGGCTCTTTCCACAGTTTGGCAATTGTGGTCATTGCTGCTATGAACATTGGGGTACATGTGGCCCTTCTTTGTAATGCATCTGCTTCTTTGGGGTAAATACCCAGTAGTGCGATGTACCCTAACCATTTTTAAGTGTACAGTGTAGTAGAGTTAAATGCATTCACATTTTGTACAACAGATTCTAGAATTTTCTCACCTTGCAGAAGCAAAACTGTATACCCATTACGCACTAATTCCCATCCCATCCCCCCAACCACCTTTCTATTGTGTTCCTATGAATGTATTTCCTTTAGATACATCATAATAGCTGAATCATAAAGTATTTGTCCATTTGTGACTGGCTCTTCTCACTTTGCATAAAGTCCTGGAGTTTCATTATATAGATTATTTAATATAAAATATGACAAGGTTTATGGGGAAAACGTACAGCAAGGCTCTCAGCGCGACGGCTACCAGTCCCATGACCTTTGCTTTCTCTTCTCTTCCACTCACACCCTATGAGAAACTTTTCTCAAAGCTTGGAAGACGGAGCCTCCCCGGTCCCATCCTGAGGTCTGGGCCAACAGAATGCAGATGGTAAATGGGGTGGGATTCTCAGTAGAGTAAATCGATTGGGTGGGGCAGAGGCACGTGGACCATAAATGTCCGGGCCAGCATGGGTTGAAGGCAGTGTGTTTCAAGCGCAGCTGAAAATCCCGGAGCTCTAATGGCCTGCCCCTTAAATCTCTGATCTCTCCACACTCAACACCTGCAGACTTGATGTTCCTAGCGCTTCAATAAAATATTGGAGACACATAGGGCAGGTCTGAGGTCCTGTGATTTGAGCACACGCTGTCAATTCTTATCCCCAAATCACCCTAGGAAGCCAGACTGACTGGCTTGTCCAATTCTCAATTGGACCAGGCCCGCGCGGTGGTTCCCAGGTGTTCTGAGCAGGGTGCAGCACGCCCTCTCTCTCTCTCTCGAAGCGAGGGCCCGCCTCTCCCGCATCCTCATCAAAACCACGCACAGTCCAACACGACCACGCAAGCAAACAGGTGTACGGGCTGAGGGAAGAGAAGCGCAGGTGAAGCCCTAACTCTATTTCACTGCACTGTTTTCCCCAGACCCGACAGGAGCAGCTGATTGGTCTCCCTGCCTCTTCTTAAAGACGGCAAAGTCAGCTGCGTTCTGCCGGAAAAAGCGCAACGCCTGGGCTCGGGGTGCCGCTGCTGGGTCCTCGGAATTATCCCCAGAGGGCCCAAAGACCAGGCAGCAGCGCGGGAGACGCGGGAGCGGCTCTGCGTGGCGTGGCAGAGCGCGGGGCCCTCGGGGCTCGCGGTCCTGCCCTGGTCCCAAAGATACGGCAAAGGTGAAAGGACGCCGGTGCAGAGGGGCACTCCCGGAGACCGACTTCTCGCGGCCGCTTAGCCGCACTTAGGTTGCGCGTGCCCGGTGCGGAGTCCCACCTTGCCACAAGCCACCCCGCCGACCTCATAAACAACTTCTGGAACTGCAGAGGGAGGAGGCGGGGCGGGCGGGCAGCGGCGGAGCAGAGCGCGGGGGCAGGGGGCGGGCCGGGGTCAGGGCAGAGGCTGCGGCCGCGCCTCTCCATTGGCCGGAACGCAGTGGGCTGCCCGGGCGCGCGGCACGGCGCGGGCGGGGTGGGCGGGGGCGGGGCCTGCCGGCGCACGCCCGCCCCCGCCCCCTGCGCCCGCGCCCCCCGCGCCCTCCCCCGCCCGGCCGCAGGAGTTTTTAAAGTGGGCTGGCGGCCCCGGGAGCCGGACATTTGAGAGCAGTCCGCGACGTAGCCCCTGCGCCCGACACAGCGCTATCCTGAGGCGGCTGTACAATCCTCGGCAGTGTCCTGAGACTGTATGGTCACCTCCGCGGTCGCGTCCGCCCGGCCTTGGACTCTTCCAACTCCAGTCGTTGCAGCCACTTCTTAGTTTTATTTTTTGAAAACCCAGAAAAGTGACTCCTCTTCGTGGGAAAAAGGAACTAAGGTCCCGCTCTCGCGGCCCTCTTTTTGGGTTTGACAGCCTCCTCCTACTCCTTTCCCCGACCCCGCCTCCCCGTGCAGGTTCCTCCCCAGCACCTTTCTCCACCCTCCTCCCCGCACTTAGCCGGCAGCCCGCAAACTTCCACCTGACCGTGCGGGGCGCTTGGGGCCTTCGAGCACCTTGGACTTTTAACACCTGCCCGGGCCACAAGGAGTAGGTGAGGGCCACAGCGAAGGCGGCGACTGCAGTCCCCACCGGCCGAGGAGCTCAGGTGTCTGGCGTCTCAGCGCCACGGCGACAATGACAGCTGACAAGGAGAAGAAAAGGTAAGTGGAGCGACCAGCGGCCAGGGAGCTGGTCTGAGGGGGATGGCCACGCCGCATTGGGTCGGAGCTACCGAAAGCGTCTAGGAGAGGAGTCCTCAGGGGTCTTTGAGGCACGAGGATCGGAGTGGAGGGCTTTGCGTGGGGGGGGTGCGGAGACAGGTGCTGGGTCTGCGGACGCGGCGCTTTGACTTCGCAGTGTAGGGCTCTGTGGCCCGAAGACGTCGCGAATCTGTGCGCTATGAGGCCAGGAGGCCCTGGGAGATGGTCCTGGAGGTCTGAGGGGCTGTGGCGGGCGGAACCTTCCGTGATCGCCGGCGCTCCAGCCCCCTCACCAAACTCATGTGGCCAGCATGTTGAAATGTATCTGGGTTGACTTGACCCAGGTCAACTTTTGACTTTTTCCGGTTTCGCATGTGGGGTACCATCCACTAGTCTCTTTTCCTTGGGACCCCACGGGTCCTTCCAGATGACCTGCTGTGCTCGCAGTGCGCCCCAAACTGGCCGGGGGCGGGAGGAGGAGCGCGGCGCCGGGACGCGCCTCCGCGGAGGGGCCAGGAAGCCGCAAAGGGCCCTACTCCGGGTTTGCAGACCCCACTGAAGCTTGGAGAACCCCCCTTCCTGATCCCTCACTTTGCCTCGCGAGGAGAGTGTTGGTGGGCCGGGTTGCCTCGCGAGGGCAGATGCGTTGGTGTGCGGCGAAAGAATGGAGACACCAGGTGCCCCCGGCGGGTCCCGGTGTCTCTCTTTCAAGAGGGCAGAGAAGGGCAGCCGTGATCTGCCCGTCTGCCCTGGCGAGCCTCTCGGCACTGGGTGAGAGGCAACTCCGGCCAACTCTCACTGCCTTCCCGCCCCCTCCCGGTGGCTCCCCGCCCGGCCCTCTCCCGGCGCGGGTGTGAATACACCACGCGGCCACGCAAGCGCGGGTACGGCCTCGCCTCCCGCGGTCGTGCGAGGTTGACCGCCTGGCCCCCTGTTCCTTGGGTTCGGGCTGGGGCTGCCCCGGTGGGCTGGCGTTTTCAGCCCCGCCCTCGGGGCGGCTTGATTGGGATGGGTTTTGGGAGGAATGGAATCGAACGTGGGGCCTGAGCCCGGGCGGATCAACCGCAGGGCTGCGGGGCAGTTTTCGGGGATGGGGGAAGCGGGCCTCGATGGGAGGGGATGACTGGCCCCGAGAGCTTAGTGCCTGGGTTGATTTGTTCTTGTTCGGACTTCCACTGTGGGACCTGCGCCGGTGGGTATCTTCTGGTGGAAAGTCGCGGTTCCCACCTCGGGGCGCCGATAAGAATTGATAAACCGGAGGGAATTGCGCGCGTTCTGGCCCGGCGCCGGGGCCCTCACTCCTGGATCGCTGGGGGACTCGGCTCCCCTTTCCCGGCAGCAGCTACCGCTCCCGCGTCACTGTGGACCGCACCCCCCCCCCCAGCCTGAGACGGGTGAGGGACCCTGAGCCCCCAGGGCCTCGCAGCTCCCCTGGGGGCCTCTGTCTTTTGGGGGCGGCAAAGCAAGAAAGACCTGAAGATCCCAACACAGTTTGTAAAACCAACATAAGCCTGCATCATGATGCCAATAATAATGACTGAACAACCAAAACATAAAATTATAGTCCCCTCTTCTGAGCGCGCTTTGGGCTCTGGAGCCGGCGAGGGAACTTATGGTACCTTATACAACTGTTGATGCCTATCGGTGACTGGCGCAATCGCGGAGGTAGGGTCTGATGGTAATCTTGACAGTTGCGTGAAGTGTTAGCTTCTCTCCGCGGCTCAACGCCGGATCCTTGTGTTCTGTATATTAATCGTCGCCAGAAACTTGGGAGCAGGGGAGATTATTACTTCGACCTGCTGTAGTGCCTCCTTCATTAGAGATGGAGGGAGCTGGAATAGGAGAAGAAAAGAAATTGGATAAGAATTACTCTCGGGATCGCCCGCTGAGCCGCCTTGAAGGCGGAGCAGAGCTGGTGGTCTCGCCGAGTGTGTCCGCCCTCGGAGACTTGCTTGATGTTTGTGTGGCAGACTCGCAGGACAAACAGCGTGCCCCTCGCCTTCCAGAGTCCCGTGAGGGGTTGTCCAATTCCTGTTGGGCTAATTGTTTTGAAATCTATATTTGCTTTTTGGGTCTGGCTGTTTGTTCCCTGCAGGCTCCTTGTGGGGCAAGGGGTAATTAAAGCACGTGAACCCATATGTTCAAAGTTAGCGTTTCATCTAAGTGTCTAGCTTTCCAGAAGTGCCTCACGAGTTCATTGTGATGCCTGCTGAAGGGGCTCCCGGGATGATGATTCTGCAACATTGGTTCTTAAGATCTGTCCTACTTCTGGCTCAGCAGAGCCGTTTCTTTCCCCAAATTCAAGATGCTCAGGACATTTGCAGTGTTCCTTCTAACAACAGCCCTCAAGAAGTGGGTGGGATTATTTTGTTCCAAAACGTTCATGCCTCGATGAATATGTTAATGTTTAATAATAAAGAGTTTACTTTCCACATGTTGGCTGGCTGGTGGGCTGGCCTCCGTGGTGGGCATCAAAGTGAATTTTGATGGTAGTGGCATTCCCACTGATCTCAAACTTGCTAAGGGTGCCACACACACCTTTCTGTATCAATCTGTCAGGTGGAAATGAGGTCTCGTTAATTAAGGCTCCTAATTCTGTGAAGAGCTAGAAAGTGGGGCGCCTGGGTGGCTCAGTGGGTTGAGCATCAGACTCCTGATTTCAGCTCAGGTCTTGATCTCAGGGTTCTGAATTCAACCCCAAGCTCAGCAGGCCAGTGGGCTCCATGCTGGGTGTGGAGCCTATTTGAAAAGAGCTAGAAAGTGTCTCCCTTCCCGATAAAACAGTTTCTGAGTCCTTTCCCTGGGAGAGAAGAGTTTGGAAGTTCTTAGGTGTGTGGGGATTGGAGAGTGAGTGGTTCAGGTAAATGTATGAGATCTTTGGATAATCCAGGAGCAAAGTTCACTCCAAAGCCGGACCCAGCTCTGAGCACCTTTCTGGAAAACTTAGATCACTTAATGCCGGGCAGTGGTGGAAGGGGAGTTGGAGACACCTGGACCACAAGTTTTCAAACTACTCTCCCTCCTCCTCCCCCTGCCAGCTAGACTTAGTTATTCCTCTGCTAAAACAAAACCAAAGCCCATCTTTTCCCAATTCTGATGGGAAAACTATTGCTAGACAGTTTTTCTCAGTTTAAGTGTATTTTCTATAAACATTCCTTTATCGTTTGCTATCTCTGTCCACCGCATTACCAGAAATCACCAGAATGCAGGGATGATAAGGAGTTGGCTTAACACTTCTAGGTTCAGGCATTTCTTATTTAATTCATACAGCTTTCACAAAGTTCAAAAAGAATGCTGTGGTCTCAGGTTTTTTGGGTTTTTGTCTTTTTGTTTTTCCTTCCGTGTTGCTGATGGGGAGCGTTATTAATGATCATTTTATAAGGACTCATGGAAATCATCTAGTTTGAGGCCCAGAGAGGTTCGGTGACTATTCCACTCACAAGGAAAGTTAGTACTGGTCAGAATCACAACCCTGGTTCATTGCTTTCAATTAATTACGAATTTTCCAATTGTTGACAAAAATAATATCCCCAGCCCTGAAATGCCTCTGAACAGTGAGAATGATTTCCAAAGGATTACGGTGCCCTCTCCCCCACCCCTGCCAAATCACTGAACCTTGTAGAAAGGAGATTTGCTCTTCTAGATAATTATAAAAGACTTCAAGTTGCAGCAGCAGTGGTCGCTCTGTTTGCTTTTTGGAAAATAGGAAGCAGAGTTGGCTCAGGTTCCATTGTCTATGAACTTCGGGAAGTTTGAGTTCAATTGTCTTAGTGCTCTCCCTTTATTTCACTTAGAAAAAAAGTTTACTTATATGTGGACCTCATTAAACAAAACCAATGCAAGGATTGTTGCACAGCAGAGCAGATTGCTTTGTGAAGGAGAGAACCCCCCTGTCAGCAGAGACATTCAAGCAGCTGCTAGATTGATTCCTGTCCTGAGTGAGTTGGCATTTTCTCTAGGAGTGAAAACTGTGAGACTCAAACTGTTTAATTAACTTAGAATGAAAATCAGTCAGTTTGCATGTGTGTGTGTGTGTGTGTGTGTGTGTGCGCATGTGTGTGTGTAGGGTGATCCTCAAGTCTTTCTAGGAATTTATGGTATAAAATGTTTACAGGTAGGAGGAACCAATTAGATAATTCTCAGTGTTCCAGAATTTCAGCCCCATACATCTGAAAATACTTGCCGTCATGACTTATTTCAAGACTTAGGCTTTTCAAGAAATCTATCCAGTGTGTTTACTTTTTGTGCATTTTCCCCAGGCCTGTCTTATAACAACGTGACTTTTCACTTTAACCTAATGAAACTTCCCTTTTGCTTCTAGTATTGCCCATCACTGATAGTTCACCACTGATAGTTCACCTGGTAGGGTTTTTGCCAATATTGTGAAGTTAGCAAAGTTTGCTCCTGGAGCCCCCAGTCCCATGATGTCCATTTTCAGGATGAAAACCAGCTCTGCTGTTCACACCCTGATATAAATCAGTAAGACAACAAATGTGTGCTGAACACTTGCTCCTACTCTGGTTAAAATGCTAAAGAAGAGACCAAGAAATAGGAGATAAGGTGCTTTCAGTTGCTTCCTTTGATTTATGGGAGGAGAAGGACACATAAGGAAGCTTACTTAAATATAGAGCTGGATAGCAGCTTACATGTAACTTCTTTGTTGGGACCAAATCTTTCGAAGCTAAAGATGAGAAGCTCTTGGTAGCACTTCAGGCTACCAAGGCAGTAACTGCACACACAAGCACACACGGTTATTGAAAAGTATTGTGTGGGTTGGTGGGTGGGAGAGGTGATCCATAGTCTTCCCTGGAATCATACAGGGCAGATGCTGACCACCAGCATGGAGACTGGCTCTGGTAGGTCAGATGGGGGTAGTCAGGGCTGGGGGTAATGAGAGTAAAGAAAAGGTAGAAGGTTCAGGAGTGTTTCCTGTTGCGTACTTCCGTATTATGGACAGAAAGGCCCCCGAGATAAAGGTTTGCCGTTCCTTGGAACTTCTGGGTGACGGGCACAGGAGGAGGTGTCCAGTGGGGTTCTGGGAGTGATAGGGACAGAGGTTGTGGTCCCTCTGAGGATAACGTGCAGACGGCTGTGACTTCAAGAAGGCCAAGGAGAGAGAGGGAGTTTCGTAACCCGGGCTTTGTGAGTAGGCTTCAGGGGGTGACCTGTGAGCCTCTGAAACTGGGTGCCAGATATCATGTATATAAGCCATTTTTCACCCCTGAGGGAAGTCTGTCCAGCTCTCAATAGCCTTTCAAAGGTTTTATGATCCGAAAAGACAAGCCTTTGTTCTTCTAGGTCTGATTCCGTGACTTCCTTACATTTCAGGATCTTTCTGTTCAGGCCCCAGACAGTTCCCACATTTCACGGACTGACTTGGAGATGAGGAAGGGCTTGGGTGTATGTGTACCTAGTAAAGATTTTATGGTGCACCTTAAGCTTACCTGTACCCGGCTGGCCTGTCTACCCACCTGCAGGGCTGTCCTCAGCAATGGAGGGAAGGGGAGTGAGCTCACAGCACAGGGTTGGTTCTGGTGTGATTCATTTCCTTTTCCTCCCCCCCCCAACCCCCCCCAGGGTGGGAGGGGCACAGAGAGAATCTTGAGCAGGCTCCACACCCAGCACAAGCCTGCCAGGCTCCATCCCACAGCCTGGCGATCAGGACCAGAGCTGAAATCAAGAGTCAGACCCTTAACCGACTGAGGCCCCCAGGCGTCCCACAGCGTGATTCATTTTCTTAATGCTTCTTAAAACAGCCGTGAAGATTTGTCCTCACCTTTTCCTCAGTTACTTGGAGGCCTTTTTATGCACTAAGAATGTGTGTGTCCTTAAGAGAAATCATATACGCAGTAGCACAAAGCCATAAACCCTGACCATTTTAGTCTCCTTTGTGCAGGCTCTGTTCTCAGATCTTTACATGGATTAGCTCTTTTAATTCTCCTAACAACCTTGAGGCATAAGCCCTGTTATATTATCCCCATTTCACTGATGGGAAAGCTGAAGTAGAGAAAGATAACTGCCAGAGGTCAGATCAGTGGGAGTGGGATTTGAATTGGGCAACGTGTCTCTGTGGTCTGTACATTTAACCAGAGGTGCATTCCCCCCGACCTTGTCCAAGCTGCCTCTGAAGTATTTAATGCCATGCCTGACCGTGGTAAGTGCTTTATAAATGAAAACTGCTTTTGCTGTTGTAGTTATAATTATTAGAATTACTTTTTTGTGACTCATCACTGTATTGAACCCCACATACAGACAGGGATTGAAGATCTGAAGGGTGGACTTGGAAGTCCTGGAAATTCTTATTTTTCGCGGGTTTCCCTCAACTCGGACAGGAGGTGGTTCTCTACTGGCCCCAAGAAGTTCAAAGCTTTCCACCTCCCACACTTCACTGGTGGCAAGACTTCAATAATTCCTTTAGCCTTCAGACTCCATTGTGCAGAAGAACCTGTTAGAAGTCTTCCTCTGTGGCTTCTGAAGAACCATCTCCCAATCAAGATGCACAAGACTTCCTCTGGCTCTTTTGATCTTTTGAAATTGCAAGGACAGGAAGGAAAGAATGGATGGGGGAATAAAGAATACCTAAGACTGTTGCAATAATAATATGTTGCATTTTATAGAGCCTCTCTCTGAGGAGCCCCAAGCCTTCACAGCCGTCACAACACTGACCTCGGCATTGCGAGCCTAGAGGAGTTTTCTGGGTTTTCCCCATGCTATAAAATGTAAGTGCACCGACACATACCGTAACCGAGAGAGAAGCAAGTCATCTGGGCAGTTGCCTATCACCTTATACTTGCCTAGTATGTGTTGCTAGCCAGGCATGAAGATGTGCTCCTCACAGCCTCTGTGATTTCCAGGTAGAGTTTGGGTACAATTTGTTGCCCATTGTCTGGTCTTGTTTATTGAAAACCACAGACTGGCCTGCAAGTATGAAGTCAAGAAGAATGATGGGGCCCTTTAAGATCTCTGGAGCCAAGGAGACAGGTGCAGAATGGGTTAAAATGTCCTCCACTTGCAGGTGGCCTTTCGTTTTCCTAGTTCCTCTAGAAATCTGGTTTGCTGGATGGCCTCAGGCTGTTTCTGGGGTGCCCCTTGTATGTCAGCAGAACTCTTACATGGCATGACCACCAGAAGCTTTACATGTCCCCAGGAGGTACACACTTCCCCACTAATTTGGAAAAAATCTTCAGTTTCAACATTATAGGTAACTTCCGTGTGAGATAATGACTCTGGGAAGAAGTGCCTTTTCTCATGTGGGAAGATATTTCAGAAAGGGTGGTTTGTTAGTAAGGAGAATGAGCTATTAAAAAAAAAAAAAAAAGTGTATTTATCTGTCACACACCCAGCTGGCATTTCCCCAATTCTCCGAAGCCTTGGAAGTGGATTGTTAGAACTCTCTTCTTATGTGCCTCTGGTGACTTCCTGCATCCCCTTTCCATGGCACCCTCCAATAAAAAAAAAAAAAAAATCAAACCCAAGAGGTTAGTTCTAGGAATCTTAGCATTATTGATTTTACTGGGTTAGGCTGTGTAATAAAGCCCATGAGTGAGGAAAATGACTCCATTATGCCATACTTGTGATGGTGCTGCTGGAGAGGAGCCCCCCTCACGGTTCTGGCTTCCTGCAAATTCTGGGGGTACAGCCAATATTACAGTTCTTATAGAGGTTAATCAACTCTGTGACTTTAGTTGTGTAGTTGTGACCTTAGTTGATTCTCTCAGTCTTGTTGTCCGTCTGAGGCTCCCTGCTCTTGTGGGGAGTCAGTGGTTTGCTATGAATAAGAGACATGGGCTCAGTCTGAGACCATTCAGAAGCATTTTATAAATCCTTTAAAATACATCAGTGAAAGCATATGGTTATTGTTGGTGGTAATCCTTTAAGTCACTGGGCTGTGTGTCTGGCCACACAGTGTTTTTAATCTGTCTTGATATTAACAGATACATGTATCGTACTCTTGATACAAAAGTTTCAAAAAATTTTTCATATTGTCACCACTGTGGATAATCCCTGTCCTGACTGCCCCTGGTATGGGGGGCAGGGGGAAGGAAGGGCAAAACATTATCCTAACTTTATACTTGGGAAACGGAGCTGCTGGCAGAAGCAAACCACACTGTCTGCGGTGAAACCTACCACTGGACCCACGTATCCCCAGGTGTCCTGGGTAAGGAAAGGCCCCTAGGTATCCCCTGGGGCTCCTGTTTTGCAAGGTGATAAAGAACCAAGAGCGCAAAAGGGGTGACTCAAACTTCAGTGGTAACTATTCTCATTACTAATGAGTAATTACAGCAAATATTTACAGGCCTCCTTCCTACCTTTACAACTTCCTGTTGCTGAAGCACTTTGGAGTATTGAGAAAGATTGTCCTGGAAAAAGACGTCATACACCGTTTGCAGGCAAGCGTGGCTTTAAGCACACACCAAAGAATTGGTGGCTTTGCTCCGTTTATGAATTCCACGGGGAAACAATAGAGAACTGTGCTCCTGAGGGGCTGTTTGAGGATCCGTTCCTAGGAGCTTTAAAACAAATTTTAAAAAATCAATTCTGGATGATGGAGTATCTGGGAAAATGGGACCCAAGATGTTTTTACAGGTTATTCTAGAAACAAAAAGACTGCTAAGTAAAATTTTCGAGTTCAAGCACAGGTCATTTGGTCAACACTCTTTTATGGACATAATCTCTTGCAATATTTTGCTGAATGAAGACAGTCGTGCATAATGGAGTAAACCAGGATGTGTAAAATATGCCACGTGGGGCACTGCAGGGAGCTTGAAGACTAGCATTCACTTAATAAAGGTTCCAGAGTAAATCCTGATAATGCTTATGTCCTATACACTAGGTTTAAAGAGCACTCCAGCAAAATTGCTTTGTTCAGTATCTAAACCACTGTACCCTCGTATTTCTCTCCAGTGTTTCCAAGAGTCCTTAGATGCTATTTTCGAATGGCAGTATTCACTCCAGTACTGGCTAAGGTTGATGAAGCTAATTTTGGTGCCCAGGGTAAAGGGAGAGAGAAGTCCTCTGCAGGGCCAAAAGGGCTTTCTGGTGCCTGGGGTTGGCACAGTGTGGTGTTAGCAGACGCACCGCGTTTCACCTTTAGAACCTTTATTTGTGCGCTTGCACAACAAATGTTTACCCAGATATTAAGATAAGAAAAGTATGAAGGTCACATTTCGCTGGTGAGAGGGGAGCTTCTATAAATGTACCCGTTTCTCTCTGCAGCAGGAATCTGTCTTTTATTCTATCCCGGGGACTTAGGGGAATTAATGGTGGGTGGGGCATGGGAACAAGGCCCTTCTCAGTCTTTTGGCTTCCTTGCTTGCACCCTGCAGGTCCTGGCTCAGCTGATGGGCCCCTCCCACTAGGCAAGGCCCTTCAGGGTAGTCGAGAAGTCAGAGGCAATTGGAGTCCACTGTGTGGCCCCTGCTCTCTGGAGTCTCAGGTGCTCTGCGGAAATTGGTGCCCGTGCATTTCCCTGCTATCTGACTGGCTGGGGAGCAGGGGCTGCGGAAAAAAGCTTTCCTAGCCTCTCTGAAGAGGTTTGTGTGGTGCTGGTACTGCCCCCTATTTTAGGCAGGGTTGTCATGTCCTCAGGGCACAGAGTCTTCAGGGTGGGAAAGGTGTCTTTTGTTGTGGATTTGAGTGTTTCTCCTAAAGATCTCTGAGAGTTAGCTTTGCTCAGAGCCTGAATGGAAACAAGGAGCCTTGGCCCAGTTTCCTTCCCAAGGGCAGCCTACACGGCCATGCAAGTTCATCTCCCTGACAGTACGGGAACCCCCCTCCCTAACCCCCGCTCTCTCCACATCTGCCATCCCCCAACTTGCCTTCTGAAGACCAGCTACGCAGGCCTCTCCCTCTGCCCTAACAGCGGGTTTCCCCCAGGTCACAGATCCTCTTCCCACCTGGAATCCCCTCAACCTAGTCCCTCCATCTTGGATGCTCCTCTCCCCTCTTTCTACTCAACTGTCCCCCACTGGCCCCGGGCAAGCCCAAGGGCTCCCCCTCCAGCGTGGCCTTCCACAGTAATTCCCATGCTGCCACCTCCCCTCCACCCCTTTGAGGCTCTTCCTTAGGTTTGCCAAAAGCCTGCCTGATTCTGTTCCCTAGTCATCTAACAACTTTTTACGTGTTCTGTCTTTCCAACTAGAACGCGTGTTGCTTAAGGGCTAGGATGTGTCACTTTTTGCTGGGCTCTGTCATACTTTCCATATTTTGAGTCCCTGAAGTCACACTTCATTTTTAAAAATCATAGAATTGCTTTTTTGCTGTCCCTTGGGTTGCTTGGAAAGCCTGTCTCTTGGGTTCTGCTTTTCTCATTCATGTAGATTATTGCCCTTTACTCATTTTCCTTTAAAAATTAAGAAAAAGAAGGGTGCCTGGGTGGCTCAGTGGGTTAAAGCCTCTGCCTTCGGCTCAGGTCATGATCTCAGGGTCCTGGGATGGAGCCCCGCATCAGGCTCTGCTCAGTGGGGAGCCTGCTTCCCCCTCCCTCTCTGCCTGCCTCTCTGCCTACTTGTATCTCTCTCCTCTCTGTGAAATAAATAAAATCTTTAAAAAAAAAAAAAAGGAAAGAAAAAGGCAAACTTGAGGGAAGCACAGGCAGGTCTTGTGGATACCCAATCTTACAGAGAATGCAAACATGGGGCTAGTATTATGTTAATGCTTCGCTTCGGGAAAGCCCAATGCACCCAGGCAAGTGGCAGCCCAACCACCAAGCACCCACACAGCTCACAGCTCAGAAATCAGTTTCCCTGGGAAGCCTTCCCTGATCAGCAGCACATCGGGTACCCCTTATCTCTATAGTCTTCAGTCTGTGCTATTTGTATGATGCTTTAATAACTTGCGTTTGAGTGTGTGTGTGTGTCCCTGAAAACATTTAGGTGGTAAGCTCTTGATGAGCAGAGTCCAATCGTCCTTTTCTTTTCTTTTTTCATATTAAACTTGCAGTTTTATTCAGGTTTGATTTGAACAAAAGAAAACCCACGGGAAGTATGGGTGGAGCCCATGGGGGCAGGGCCCCTCCCTCCCCCTCTCTTCCCTGTCCCTCCCCAACTAAAGGGTTTGGAGGAGAGACTAAGGCAGGGGAGGGGGCTGGTCCCCAGTCTGGGGGGTGGTGCTTGGGGTAAAGGCCCATCGGGGAAGAGGGACAGCTCTCTTTTTCTGTTCTTTCTTCCGGTACCTGGCACCCAGAACACAGGTCCACATTTTGGTGCCTGGTAGTTCTTTGTTGACTCAGTAATTCTGTGCCCAGAATTTGGTACAGGGTGTTGAGGCACAGGCGGAACCTTTGCTCAGATCAACTTACTCATGCCCCTTGATCACCTAGCACGCGTGTACTGAGGTCTGTGTGTAAACATGTGCAAGTTTACCTGCCGCATTCAGGTGTCATGCCATGCACTGAAGTGACAAAGAGCCATTAGATGGACCCCACCCTCGGGGGTTATAGTCTAGTTTTGAGGTAAAGAATCCCTAAAATTGTTTGTTTAAAACATTGCGGGATGGTTGTGTTGCTGAGGCCCCTCTTTAAGCTGTTACTCTCTTGTTGGGTAGTGATGAAACTAGCTCAGATAAAAGATGGAGCAAACAGGAATATTAGTCGTAATTAAGTGAGTGTGAATAAGGGTAAATAGATCCAGTGTGCTATGAATAGTTAGAAAGGGAGAAGGTCAGCATTGCTTCCAACAGAGGAGCCTTAAGATCTAGATCTAGAACAGTGGGTAGAACTTATGGGTTTGGGGCATACCAATTGGGGTGAACAGCTCGAGTCAAACGAAGAGGCAGGAATAAGCAGGCTGGGGATATGCCAGGCCTGGTGAGCTGGCTCCTTCTGCAGCTGAGTCTAGAGCGCTGCTCCCGGACTGGAGGCGAGCACCAGGCCTGGGCTGGTACGGGGCAAGTAGGAATAGTCCTTCCTGAGTCATATTGCCGTGGAATCTTTGGGCTGCCTTGGGGCCACAGGAGCAATGCCTGCCTCTCTTGAGAATTAGTGAGACGTGGGAGAGCTGCTTAGGGCCCCTCTGTTCCCTGCCAACCAGGAGCGGGCTCTCGTATGATTACCACAGGGTACCTCGAGGAGGCTGTGATGATTCTCCATGACAGTGACCTCCAAGACTAGAAATATCCCCCAATTTGGACTGCACCCATCCCTAAGGGCAATAAATGCGCAATCCTAGCGCACCAAACCCTTAGGGGACAGTTTGCCAAGTGTAAAATAACTTCCTTCAGGCCCTGAAGAGGGGTGTGGCCCCCTTGTCCCGCATTCTCATTTTGAGGGTAAAGGCTCCGTCCCCTTAATAATTGGATAAACCTGTCATTCTATCCCTTCTTGCTCTCATTCCAGACTCTAAGGCTTTGAGTCTGATAGGGAAGTCCCTTCAACACACCACAGTTCACAGGGAGAGAGACAGCCAAGTCCAAGTCAGACCACCCCTTATGTCAGTCTCTACCAGTAACCTTTAAGAGCATTCCTCGTGCAGAGCACTGCGGCCGAGCTATTCCTTGACCCTCTCCTTTCCTGTTACGTGGCTACACCATTCCCCCAAATCCTGAGCTCTGAGGCTCTTGGGCAGATGCTGCCAGAAGAGGAAGAAGAGGAGCTGTCTTTGTGAAATCACCGGGGTAGGGCAGCTGGAGCCTCTCGCTCCCTCAGCGGGTATAACCTTCCCCCCAGAGGTATTCAGAAGTGCTTGAGGTCATGGTTGGACACTTGTGAGCAGGGCCTTGGCCAGAGATCCCGAGAATCGCTGGAGAGGATCTTACACCGGGGACCCCAGCAGAGCCCCTTCAGTGCACGCCGTCCAGTGGGACTTTGAGGGAGGCTGTGGCTCCTGAATGCGCTTGGCTTGGGATTTACCCTCATCGTGACCTCTGCATGTCTCCATCTCTTACCCCTTTTCCGTCCCCTCGGTAATCGGTAACTGGTTGTTGAACTGGGAAACGGCCACCAGTGCTGACGTGATAGCTTGATTCAGCGGTGTGCTCAGTCCTCAGCATACCTACTCTGTGCAGGCCCCTGGACACTGGGCCTGAGCCCAGGGAAGGGCCTCTGGAGGCGGGTGGAAGGAGGCTTCCTCATCTGGACTGCAGGCGACTGACAGCTGCAGAGCCCGGGGCAGCCCAGACCTAGGGTTGTCTGGGCCTTGAGCAGGGCCTTGGGGACATCCCAAGAAACCCCATTGGCCGGGAAGTGTTTACTCCAATCCGGCCAGAGGTAGAAGTTTGAGCTTGGCACCTACCTAACCACAGCTCCAGGTAGGCCTCAGGAAGGAAAAGACAGGTGTCCTGACAGAGCTCGTCTGTGACTACAGCACTGGGGTGGGGCCTGTGACTATCCCGTATCTATTCCTTTGTGTTTTTTCCCCTTCCTTTCCCTTCCAAAGTAAAAAATTCCTTTTGCAGAATTTCGACGTCGTCTCTGCTGAACTCCTACCTGGTCTCCCCACTTAGTTCAGGGGAGGGGAGGAGGCATGGGCACATTGGTGGTGGCGCGGTCACCACAGCCTCTGGCCAGCTCTGGGCCTTGGGGAAATCCTGGTGACTAGAGAATGCAGGCAGAAAGGAGTTCTGAGCTGACGGGGAACATTGATCCCTTCTGTCGGGAATCATTCCTTTGAGCACACCTGAAGCTGTTTTCCATATTCAGATTAACTTAAGCCTTGTGATTCTGGGCCACCTGCAGCTCCTCATGTGGATTCCCAGCTTACAGGGGTGGTGGCCACGGCTCTAAGTCTCCTTGGCTTAGACCTTCTGGGCTGCAGCAGGGCACGTGTTTACTTTGGAAAGGAACAAACTTTCACCCACCTGAATTTCTTTGCCTCGACAATCAGTGTCAAGGGATGACTACCAGAGTTCCGTATTTCTTAGCCTTTGTTTTGCCAAACAGATTGTAAATGCTCCAGGGTATTTGCAATCTGTTTGGCAAAACAGACCGTAAATCTTCATTTGTTTTGTGTCCCTGGCAAAGCTTCCCTTCACACGAAGGTCAGAGGAGCTCTCAAAAGTCTCTAGGGGTCTGAAAGACTGTTCTAGATCCCTTTCTGACTTGTGTGACCTTAAACAGGTAATTTAACCTCTCTGCAGGTTTCACATTCCAAAAGGGGGATTAGACACACTAACTGCTTTCTAAGAGTGCTGTCAGGAGGTTGAAATGAGCTAGCGTTTCAGCAAAACCATGCATTTAAAAAGCATATTACAATTTAAAAATCCTTTTTTGCAACCGTTATCTCACTGCAAAGACCTTTGAAGGTAGAAAGTGCAGTCTGTTAAGGCATCATTGTTAACAAGCACAGCAGTATAATCGTTTGGCCCATCGTTACCTGTTGGAGGGATTTGACTGTAGCCGGAAGGGAATCTCAAGAGAATCTGGAGGGAGATGCTTTTCAGGATTATGGGCTCTTACCAACAGTGACTCGGGTTATGAGTTATATTTTTCCCATGCTCTGAGATGAGAGGAAATCTGATAACACCAAGAGACCAAGGAAACTTCCAAGACTCCTGAGAAATGGTCTCACTTGGGACGTGTCCTTCGCCATGCCTGGCCTGTTCTCCCCTCGCCTGTGGAGATAGAGGGCCCATGCCAGCTGCCATCTTGCTGTAAGTGGGAATTTCTCTTTGACTTGGCACTCCCAGATCTCTTGGCCTGAAGGGTTATATCCACACCCCATCTGCTCGGGTCGCACATGCTGCTTTGCATCAAATGAGTAAGACCTAACTGTGGACTCTTGAAGGGACATAGTGCCTGGCCCAGGGTCTTTAAAATAAAGGTCAGGCAACTTACTGCAAGATCCAGAGATGGGAGGCGTACCAGTGCCATGACGAGAACCTGGGCCTCCTGGTGTTACTAGAAGTGAGAAGAGACTTTGGGTGAGGACCCTGGCTCTCCACACAGGGACCATGATTCTTGGCCTCAGATCTGCAGCATTCCTGCTACTTCTTGTGCTTGAACCTGCATTTCCTGCCTCCTCATGCCCGACCAGACAGCTCACTTGAGCCTGGGGTCTCAGCTTCAGTATCCCCTCCTTGGGAAACCTTTCCTGACCTCCCTCAGTTAATTTCCACCCCTCCATCCCTGGTCTCCCATTTACTTTTTTTTTTAACAAGACTTCCCACATGCTGAGTTTTTCTTGGATTTTTTTGTTTGTTTGTTTGTTTTTGTCTGCTTATTATCTGATGCTCCTTTCTAGTTTTAAGGTCCTAGAGGGCAGGGACTGTGCTGACTTGCTCACCCCCATATCCATAGTGTTTGCAGAGTGCCAGGCACGTAGTAGATGCTCCTGAAAATAATTGCTAAGCGAAATAATTAATCTAGGATTGCTGAGTCTTTGTCCTCAACTCTGCACTTTTGTTTCCTACATGTGTTGGTGGTCAATTTTTCCCCCCCAAAGCTGATGATGTAGATTAAAGTAGTTGTCATTCTCATCTCATAGATGAAACCATTGTGACATAAAAATGTAATCACAAAGCCAGAGAGTGGTGGAGCCCATGTTAACAAACCCCAGGCCTAGCCTCTTCCTCCTGTCTCTCCGGGCACCTGATTTTTGTGCTGTGGTGTTATTGTTTGTCCTGTTTGGCAGTGTTTACACCGGAGGAGTAGGGGCCATTGTGTGATGGTGGCGTCTGGAAATACACAACAGACTCCCAGAAGAATACCACTGTTGGTTCTCACCACAATTAGCAATTGTCAGGCCAGGGGCAGTGAATGGGTGGGTGTCACTGCCTAGGTGGCTGGTTCTGCCTGCTCTTGACAGAGGCAAAGGGGAGTGGGAGTCCTCGGACCACAGCCCCATTTCCGTCTGGTCCTCTCTCCCATCTAGTCCTTTTCTGCTTGGGGAATGTCCTGTTTGGGTATCTCATGGAATTTCTGTGGTCTGGTGGAGAGGAAAGAGGAGTGCTAACTGGCTCAGTGACCTCTGAGCCTCAGTTTCTCCACCTTTAAAATGGGCCGGTAGGTGGGAACCAGACACCAAGATCCCTTTTAGGGTTCTCATTCCATTGTGAAGGGGTGTCCAAGGGGAGCCTGGTTTGCAGTGCTTCCTTAGGGAAGGAGGATGGGCTGGTAAGGGTGATCAGTGGGAGCCTGGAGGAAGCCTGTCCAATGTCCCTGAAACCCACCCCCCACACACTCTGAGAGGAAGCTCCGTTAAAGGAGACGGGGCAGAGACATAACACTCAGTATGGCGCATGGAGAGATGCTAGAGAGGAGGGCTGGATCCACTTCCATGATGGTCGCTGGACTGCCCTTAAGAAGGACCGGGGGTTGAGGTGTGATAGAATGCACACTGCCCAGCGGTTTCTGCAAAGGGGACAGCCCTTTTATCAGGAGGGGCAAGTAGCTCGCCTCTTAAGGCCAGAGGAGAGGGGAGGTGGGCTGCAGGGTGAGTGAGCATGCTGCGCTCTGTGGCTGGCCCCCTCGGAGCCTCTGTTTCCACACTGTTCTCTCTGCCTGCCAGTTGGATTGGGGCGGGAATAAGAAATAGAAACCGCTGCTGGGGCGAGGGGGTATTACTGCCATGACTCATATGCAGTAGTAGATATTTATATATGTGTGTGTATAAATGCACACATCTGGGGTGCTCAGGCTTGATACAGACATGAGTCGGTGGATGCAAGCCCTCCGATCCGAGGCAGTGTGCAGCAAGCCTGAGATAGGAAACCGGGGCCCTGAGAGGAGTAGGCTCAATCGTTACTGAATGGAGTCGTGTTGTCCTGGGGGGAGGGGAGTGCACTGTGGGACAGAGGTGAGTCACCATGCATGAGTGTCGGGGAGTCACCTTGAACTTGGGCCAAAAGAGTAGAAATATTGGGATTTGGCTTTATCTGCCTTTAATCAGGTACATCAAGTTCTGGATGGCCGCCCACTGGCCAGAGACCTGAGGTGGACGGCTCTGCCTTGCCGCCCTGGGAAGGCTCTCTGCTGGCTTCAGCCCTGCTGAGCAAAGTCCGCTTGTTCACTGGAGTTCACACAGACTCCTTGCCAGGCCTGCCCAGAATCCTGTCTCCTCTGACTTCCTGTGCTCTTGCATAATATTTCCTTGCTTCTTGAATGGCTGCCCCCAGTGCGGGGGCAGCTCCCTGACTGACGCTGCTGGCTGGAGAGCAGGATGTGGAGGGGGCTGGGCGCGGGTAAACGTCACCCAGGGGTGCTCTGGGCCCTGTGGGTGGAGGGCAGAGGGACAGGGCTCCCCATCGTGGTTGGTGGAAGACTTTAGCGTGAGGATAGTTGGGGAGACTGTTGAGGTAGGTGTACACACACATAGACACATCTGTCCTCTAAAATTATTTGTAAAGTAACTAAGTTTTTTTAAAATTATTATTATTATTAAAAAAAAAAAAGCATACGTGCTCCCTGTAAAAAGTCCTAGTACAGGAGGGTATCAAGATTAAAAATCAAGAGGGGCGCCTTGGTGGCTCAGTGGGTTAAAGCCTCTGCCTTCGGCCCAGGTCATGATCTCAGGGTCCTGGGATGGAGCCCCGCCTCCGGCTCTCTGCTCAGCAAGGAGCCTGCTTCCCTTTCTCTCTCTGCCGGCCTCTCTGCCTACTTGTGATCTCTCTCTGTCAAATAAATAAATAAAATATTTTAAATTAAAAAAAAAGATTAAAAATCAAGAAAATTTTACCACCCAGATGGTAACTGCTGTTAACATTTTCTTGAACCTCCTTCTACATAATAAATATGGATGTGTATATGTGCTGCCGAAGCAAGCACAGTATGGATGTGTAATCCAGAATGCTACCATATTATATCTTGTGAAAAATGCATTTTCTATACAGCAATACATCAGAATTATCTCATAGCTATCATGAAACGTAGATTTACTAGGTAGCTGTATTAAGTTCCACTTATAGATCTATTGTAATGTATTCATTGACGTGTCTAGGCTCAGCAAACAAGCTATAACCAGTCCAAAGATTATTTTCAAACCTGAAAAGCAGCACCTCTCCAATATTCCTGACCAGTGTGTTAGCTCTGCTATCCCAGAAATAACTACAAATTAAAATGTTTGTTTTGTTTTGTTTTTTTGGTCGGTTGGTTGTTTTAAACCCATGGAGGGCTTTTTCTAGGCTGAGAATAATTCCCATGGTTGCACAGATGTGACTGGGGCCATAGGGCTGTCAGGGCTGGGCTGGGTCTGGCTTTGGGTCAGATGATCTCCCAGGGTGGCCCATGTATCTGCTTTGAGCAAGGAACCACTAGCCGGGAGAACAAGTTTTTCTTCAGTGGTGTTCCTGTGCCCAGGACTTCAAATAAGCTCCATTTAAAATTTTAATTGGTTTTGCCCTTCTGAAATTTTGTGACACAATCCAGTCTTGTAAAAGGCACCCTTTCTTCTTTACATAGTAGTGTGTTCGCGATATTGAAAACGTTACCGTGTATACGGTATCATTCAGACTTGTTACAGTTAGAAGATTTTTAGAAATCAGCTAAAATAAATGGTATCGATACAATGTTTCCATCTCACCCCTGAAAGCTGGATATTTTCAAGGGTTGGGATGAGCTGTTCCTCTTCTCTTCAGCTGATGGCGGTTGAAGTGTGGCATAGAGTTTAGTTTAGTTCAGCATAAAGATGATGCCCGTGCTTTTGAAGGCCAGGTGTCTACAGCATTTGCTTAATTTTCTTGGAATCATTTTTAAGCTGGGTTGGATAGTCTTTTGACTTAATCAGGAGTTTTAGTTTGAGGCTGGGGTTCATAGCTTGTGGTTGGAAATTGCTTGTTAGGTTTACTCTTGAGTCAAGACAAATCATTTCCTAGCGCTTTCTGTTTCAGACTGTTCTTCTAAATTTAAAACTTCTAAAGCACGGTAATGCTAGTCGATTTAAACACATTTATTTAGGGGGCGCCTGGGTGGCTCAGTGGGTTAAAGCCTCTGCCTTCAGCTCAGGTCATGATCTCAGGGTCCTGGGATCGAGCCCCGCATCGAGTTCTCTGCTCAGCAGGGAGCCCGGTTCCTCCTCTCTCTCTGCCCGCCTCTCTGCCTGCTTGTGATCTCTCTCTGTCAAATAAATAAACACATTTATTTAGAGCCTCTCAGGCATTATTTAAAAGACTCACAATCGAAATTAGCACCGATAGAACCAAGTATTTTACCCCCTTCTGTTTACAGTTTCTGCTGTCTGGGCAAATAATCTATTACAACAAATTTGCATAATTATAGTCTCCTGCAATTTATTCATCCTGGGATCCCTTTTCTAGAATTACTGGTGAGATGGTTCTTCCATCAAATTCCCCGACCCTACTCCTGAGGAATTAGGAGGGGGGGTGTGAGGGAGAGGAAATAATACGTTGTCTGCTTTACAGCGTTTGCAGTATGTAGACATTGAGCAAGTTAGTTTTGTCATTGCTCCCTTTCCTGGTCCTCACCTGATTTCAGTGGGGTCTTTGCCATGTGTGCACATTCTCGAGATGGGGAGGGACGGTAAGACTGAATTGGTCCTCAGAACTATGAAGCAGGACTTTGTTGAAATTGATACTTCTGTACAATGAACATGGAACAGCCGTTGGCATGGCAACCCCTACGTGGAAAAGTGCACGCGGCTTGCAGATGACTTTTGCAGTACTCAGTGTTAATCTGATAAATGGCTTTTTTAATAGTAGTTTGTGGGCTAATGGAAAGGTCGAAGCAAACCTTCATTAACGGAAAGAAGGATGGGGATTTTGAAGCCACTGGGTGAACACGCTGGAGAGCCACAGCCAAATCGCCATTTTCAGCCGAGTGTGTCTTTTTCCTATCATATTTGCTTCGAGCTTGGCAAACCAAAGGAAATTGGGAGTGCTGTTTGTCTTGAAAAGGTGGGGCTGTCATTACGTTTTAGATTTCAAACACGGAGATGTTGTAGAGTCCTTTTTATTCAAGACATTTACTTTGAGACTTAAAGACTATGGTAGGAAGTTGATATTGTGGTGTCTTTTTCCTTTGGTGATGGTGGTGAGTGAAGGTGGTTGATGGCTTTTTTTTTTTTTTTCCACAGTGGTAAGAATATATCTATAACATAAAATTTATCATTTAAGCCATTTTAAGTGGATATTTCATTGGCATTTAGTACATTCGCACTGCTGTGCAGCTATCAGCACCAACCCTCTCAAGAACTTGTTCATCTTCTGGGGCGCCTGGGTGGCTCAGTCGTTAAGCGTCTGCCTTCGGCTCAGGTCATGATCCCAGAGTCCTGGGATCGAGCCCCGCATCGGGCTCCCTGCTCTGCAGGAAGCCTGCTTCTCCCGCTACCATTCCCTCTGCTTGTGTTCCCTCTCTCGCTGTGTTTCTCTCTGTCAAATAAATAAAATCTTAAAAAAAAAAAAAAAACTTGTTCATCTTCTGAAACTGAAAAGTCCATTAAACAATAACTTCCCATTCCACCCTCCTCCAAACCCTCAGTAACCACTCTTCCACCTTCTCTGTGAATGTGACTACTCTCAGTGCTTCCTGTAAGTGGAATCATACAATATTATTCCTTTCGTAGCTGGTGGGTTTCACTTAGTAGAATGTGTTCAAGTTTCATTCATGTTGTATGTAGCACATGTCAGAATTTCATTCCTTTTGAAGGCTGAGTAATATTCCATTGTTGCATATACCGAATTCTGCTTATTCTTCCCTGTGTAGGCATTTGGGTTGTGTCTACCTTTGGCTGTTGTGAATAATGCTTCTAGGAACATGAGTGTGCAAATATCTGTGCAAGCCCCTGCTTTCAGTTCTTTGGAGTGTAAACCTAGGAGTGGATTTGCTGGATCTATTTTTAAATTCTCCAAGTGTGGGCCATGAACTCACCACCCTGAGATCAAGACCTGGGCTGAGATTGAGAGTTAGCTGCTCAACCAGCTGAGCCACCCAGGTGCCCCCTATGTTTTGTTTGTTTGTTCATTTTAGATTTTATTTGAGAGTGAGAGAGACACACACAGAAAGACAGAGATAGCAAGAGAGAGCACAGGCAGGGAGAAGCAGACTCCCCACTGAGCAGGGAGCCCCACGCGGGGCTCAGTCCCAGGACCCTGGGATCATGACCTGAGCCAAAGGTAGACACTTAACCAACTGAGCCACCCAGGCACCCCAGGTGTCCCCTATGTTTCAGTTTTCGAGGAACCACCTAGTGTTTTCCATAACCTCTGCACCATTGAACCTTCCCACCAACAGTGCACAAGGTTTCCAATTTCCCCACATCCTCACCAACACTTGTTGTTTCCTGTTTTGTTTTTGTTTTTAAAGCCCATCCTAGGAGACCGGAAGTGGTATTTCATTGTGGTTCTAACTTGAATTTCCCTAACAATTAGCAGTTTATTTGTCCTAATGAATATATTGCCCCATACATGATGGCCTGCGTGGGAGTGGACATCACGCCCCATGGTTTAGCCCTGTGAGGCAGCAGGGACTCTCAGTGCAGTGATACTCGTTGGCCTAAGAGGTGAAAGGGAGGGAGGCCCCGGCACGTCAGTGCCTGTTCTCAACTTTGAACCTGTTCTCAAAGTTCCTACCGTGGAGCAAGTGATATTATGTGCAACTGGAGACCTTTGGGACTGAAATAAGGGCAAATCTTTGGATGAGATTTAACAAAGGCAAGCCCTCTGTGGGCTGGACCTATGCTCTGTAATCCTTCCTGCTTTAGCAGGATGTGTAGGCGTAAGTGTCTCTCTTCCCTGAGCGTAAGTGCTGTTGGTACCGGCTACAGAAGTCTGAGCCCATCTTCTTCCCTCTCCCCAGGGAAGAAATCCTCCAGACATCTTGCCAGGGGGTTGTGGAGGCCTTTGAACCGCCCTGCTATCTAATTTCTCCACCTGGAACCGTATACACACCCCCTCCTCCTACATACCCCCTAAGTTCTTGCGTGGGCAGCTTGTGTTTTGGCAGGAAAGGAAAAGAAGTTGGAATTGAGCACCCGGTAGCAGATGGAAAAACATGACTTCTGTTCTTAAAACCAGAACTATAGGACTTCTAACTTAGGATACGACTCTTTACAACAGGGGTTCCAAACTTTAGCTTGCATTGGAACCAGAATTCACAATCCTGGGCCCCATCCCCAGAGTTTCTAATTCAGGAGGTCCGGGGTGGGGCCCGAGAATTTATCTAACAAGTTCCCAGGTAGATGCTGCTGCTACTGCTGGTCTAGGGACCATGCTTTGAAAACCACTACTTTATATCAACCCTGCAAAATAGATCTTATTTCCATTTATAGATGAGCTGACTTGTAAGGTGGCAAAATGACTTGCCCCAGGTCATCCAGTCAGAATGCCCAAGCACCGATTTGAAGGTGGGGCCCTCACTCCAAAGTCCCTGTGGTCCCCATTGTATCTGGAGTGGTGGAGAGGCACAACCCTCCAGCGTCCCTCACTCAGTCCCAGCCCCCGGGACAGGCAGTACTAATCAAGCACAGCACACAAGTGGCCTTTGAATCCTTCACACACTGCTCCCAACAACATACCTACCCCGTAGTGGGGGCTGAGATTAGTTATTCCTATACCAATGAATTTAGCCTCCCAAAAATGGAGACATTATCTATTAACATTTGAAAAGAGCCCTAGCCAGAGCAGCAGTCTCCACTGCTTAGGAGGAAAGTGGTTGGTGGATTTGGAGCTCCGAGAAGCACGCCCCCACCCCACCCCCACCCCCAGATTGTGCTGGGACCTCATGGGTGACCAGTGAGAATCTTCATTCAGCACCCAGGCAAAGGCAAGATCCTTGGCTAGGGGCCCAGACCCTTAAAAAGTTTTAAACCTAGATGACGATAATAAGGAGATTTTTTTAAAGCCATCATAATTAATTTATCTCTGCTCTATTTTGCTCAAACATTAGTTATTCCATTATTTGACACTGAGTTCAGTGATGGTGAGAAAACAGTGCTCGACAAATACTCAGTAAGACTGGTAAGGGTAGATGCCAGAGACAATCATGTCCACACTTGATGAGGTCTTTTAACAAACGGAAGGAATACATATACTTCAACAGTGATGACGTCTTGAATTTGCATAGCATCTCTGAATCCCAAAGTCATCCATAGATTTCTCTCTCGTGTTCTTGTGAAATGAGAGATCGGTAGGCCATTGATCTCACTGATAGATCAGGAGAATAATTCATTTCTTTCTCTAAAAATTGTGAATTGTATCAGGCATTGCCACTGTTTTATTCCTCGGACTCTTGCTTATATGTTTTCCAAAGGGAGTAAAAGGAAATAAAAGCAGAGTTTTACAGAGGTCCGGAGTGTTCTAAACTATATTAGTAGATGACCAAAGTAAACTGATTGTATCAGGTGTGATTATCCTGTCCTCTGAAATAACCCACCACCACATTTTGCATGTTTCCGCCGGCCCACACAATGTGTGGCCCTCACCACCACCAGCCAAGTATTTAATCTGTTGCTATTATGTGTGTGAAGAGCTGTCTTGCCTTATTGGCTCTTTGTAGTCGGCCTAAAAGGAGGGGCAGGATGAATTACGATTTTATACATCTCGGGCGCCCCATAGGCTTTGTGTAGTAGATACTCGATAAAAATTCGTTATCTGAAAATATAGATCTTCTTTAAACTTGGGAAAAAGGAACAATGTAATGTCTATAAGCATACATGTAAGATGGGCAGATATGTATACATCTGCCTTGTATATCAGACGCGAGAGTGCCTCGGGCATCTGCGAATGTGTTTGCAGGGATGTATTCTTTTTAAGGGATGGGTGGCTTTGCATTGCAGATCCAAATTGGACATGTGATGAGTTTGAGGGGAAGATGGGAGCTGAGGTCACGTGTACAGGGTTGAAAAGAACATCAGTGGGGAAGGTGTATATATGTTGGAGGTGGGGAAAATAACCCTGAGAGCAGATTGGTGCAGGGCTGTCTCTGGCCAAATCAGGAAGCAGGTATTGAGAGCATTTATGTTTATTACTTTGAAGGGCCTTCCTGTTCCTGCCTTCTGGGTTGTTCTGAGAGGAAAGACTTTGTGGTCCTTGGCCATCTCCACCTTGGAGATCTCCTTTATAGAGGAAGAAGAAAACTCAAATTTCTCCGCACATTCCTAATGCCCATGTTTCTATATGGACATGCTTGTAGTTATGCTTTTTTTTTTTTTTTTTTTTTACACATAAGACCTCCTGTGTAGCCTAACTGGCAAAAGGAGGAAGAAAACTTGGTCCAACAGTATGTCTGGAGACAGAAAGCTTTCTAAGATGCTGAGTGGGTCTTCAGTGAAACCATATGGGGCTGGAAGTCAGTTTCATGCAAAAACACAGCAATGACTCAACTGGCCATTGAAAGCCACTGGCCATGGCCATGCAGGTCAAATGCAATAGATCAAGAAGAACAGGTCATTTAATGGTTAAAAGCTTGAGCATAGGACCGCTAAGGGGGGGAAAAAAATAGAGGCTCCTTTATGATGTCTCCTGTCCTGACTAAACAGTGTACATGCTTTGAGCAGTCGCTCTTGGTTTGAGAATAGCATGTAGATGTTGGGAGCACAAGAAGAGGAATGACATCATCTCCATCCATTTTGACTGTGACGACGCCCCATGGTGGGCAGGACCTACCACGGGGCTGGTTAGAATCAAGACTGGTCGTCTTTGGGCAACTCCTGGATGGCGAGGTTTTTCCGCAGTAAGTTTTCAAGCCATGTATTAATAAAAAGCAGCTACACAAGTGGGAGGCTGACTGCACCTTATAAAAGGCTTTGGAGGAGAGGCAGAGCGCTCTGTTTGGAGCCCATTTCATTAAATGTCAAGGGTAGGGAAATTCAAAACCAGTGAGTTGTTCCTGCTCTGCGCTGGAAATGGACTTGGCTGGGGCCCGTCGCGCAGCCGGCACGAGCGGCGCCGTACTTCTGTCCTGCTCGGTGTGGGGGCAGACTTCAGCGGCGGCACTGGATTGGGAAGTTCCCTATGACAGAGATTGTTTAACATTTAGGTATGGTCTGGAGCTCGTTTAATGTTGAAAGAGAAGAAAACAGATCCGGTTTATCTTTTGGGTGGACCTGAACTTCCCAGGTGGAGCAGAAATGGTCCCTAAGGACAGGCTCCTGGGAAGAGGCCCCCTCCCGACTCAGGCCCCGAGCAGAAGGCTCCCTGAGGTCTGAAGGCCCATTACTCTCCAGTGGGCAGTGGCTTGGGATGTGCAAGGTCGGAGTCTCGGATGAAGGTCTTACAAGGCACTAGTTGTTATATAAGAGTATTTGTGTCTTTTTAAATGGTTCACGTGGTTATTTTCTGGGGGGAAGCAATTTTGCCCTGTCCGTGGGAGATGAGAGAGGAGTGTGAAGAACTCTGCTGATGTGTTTCCTTGGGGCTGAGAGACTGGGGGAAACACCAGGGGTGTGGGTCCTGCGTGGTCCAATCCCTAGTAGTCTCAGCGTTAATGACCAGGAAGCTGGTAAAGGTGACGCAGTCTGGTGGTGACCTCCTGGCGGTTCAGCTGAGAACCGCGGCCCGTCGTGTCCGGAGAGGTTACTAGCACATTAGCTGCTGAGCCTTCACAGTGCCTGGCAGGAGCACGCCGGCCATCAGGCCAGTGTCATCGGACAAGTGACAGAGGATGCCTTCAGCTCCATTTTCTCTGTGCCCGCCATCAGATACGGGAAAACTTCCTGGGATGTGCACCTTCACTTCCAGTGGGTTTTATGTACGTTTATCCAAGGCGAAATTCCATTACCATGATGGTTTGCAGGATTTGTGTTAGGGCTGTTTTGCTTTTGAAACAAGGATACAAAATATAGAGCAATAGAGAGCTATAGATGCAAAGGTAGCGAGAACACCCCTCACTCCTCTTCCATTTACATCCTGAGCAGAGAAAATAGCACCGAGCTGTGGTGCTTACTTCCTGCAAACACTGTAATTACGGGGCCCGGTTAGTCTTCTAAGGGGCAGCCTTGGAGTGTAGCGCGGGTGCTGTCGTGAATATTTGAGGGAAGAGTGGCGTTCCCTATGACAGGGAACGACCCTGGAAGACGCTTTCACATAAGTCTCCAGTCCTAGCTGCCTACGTAGTATTAAGGGAAATACGACCTCTTGCAGTAGCAAGTAGCTTAAGGCTGTGGGCCAGCATGAAATCTGCAGAGTGAAAGAATGAGGGAATGAAACCATGAATGAGCTGCAGAAAGGAGTGGCTGGGTCACCTGCCTGGAGGCTGAACCCCCCGGAGGACTTCTTGGTGGTGCAAGACTTGTGCAATGTTTGCCCAGGGTGGAGAGGCCTTGGCAAAGGCATTTTGCCCTCCTAATAGGTGCCTAGATCCTGCCTGCATGGGGAGGACAGGAAATACCTGCATGGGGAGGACAGGAAATAAGAAATACTGTGCAGCATTCTAGGAGGAAGAGATTGATTGCCTTATCTAACTTAGCACACTTATCTGTATTTTTTTGGAGGGTTTTTGTTTTTTGGGTTTTTTTTTCCCCCCCATAAACACCCTCTGTAGGGTAGGCAGTGGCCTGGAGACCCTGGAGGATTAGAGGAGAAGGAGACACCTTTGTTCCTGACCGCTTGAGCTCCAGTCTAGTGGGGGCCAGGTAGGAGAGGACAAGCGTGCGTGGTCACAGTCAAGGCAGGAGGTGGTAATTGCCATGCTGGGGAGGTGGGGGGCACCCCACCTCCAGGGCTTCTGGTCGGTTCTGGAATAGCAGTAATGGTGTAGGCCCTGGAGCCAGAGAGCCTGCAGTCCAACGGTCCTACCTCTGCTGCTTATTAGCAGAGACATCTTCGCTGGGTTGCTTAAGCACTCCCTACCTCTATTTCCTCATCAGCTGCATGGGGGTCATTCTAGTAGTGCCTGTGTCAGACCGTGTGTCTTAGTGGCTCGTAAAGATGCTCTTGGCTCCAACAGGGGTTGTGCCACTTGAGTCAGTGAATGATGGCCTCTGGGCCTCAGTTTCTCCATCTGTACGTCGAAGGGACCGGATGGGACTGGATAAATGCTAACATTGTGTGTGCTCTGAAATGCTCTTGTTCCATGACTGAGTACAGATTCAGTGCCTGCTGTGTGCCATTCCCAGTGGCCAAGAGCAAAAGGAGAATCTGTGGCCCCAGCCCTCAAGGAGCTCTTGTCTAAGTGAGGAGAGACCACGGAGACGCAGGAGAATATTAGAGAGAGAACGTTAGAAATTTAAATCCTGGTGCTGTGGGTGATAAGAAAATAGCAGAGAGTGCTGAGGGGACCAGAGCAGTGAGGAGATCTGTAGCAGTCGTAGCTCCAACACAGAGGACCACAGAGGTGGTAGGCAGGAGCTCCGGCTTGTTCACCAAGCCCCAGGATTCTTCACCTTGGAACATGGCATTCATACTTAAAGCAGAACTGCCGCAAAACCACAGTTACATATTTAGGATGGAGACGGGGCAAAGTCTAGAAAACTCCTCGCGCAAAGCACCAGTAGGGACTGAAACTGCAAGGAGGCTGATGCTGGTTTTGCAGATCTTCTTGGACGATCGTTCCAGTAGAACGTAGCGCCTGGCACAAAGCAGGCACAAAGCAATTATGCGGGAAAGCCCAGTGCTCTGCCCTGCGCAGCTGCAGGCAGCCCCAGGCAGCCCAGGGCGGCGTCGTGGTGGTGTTCTCAGCCCCTCCTCTAGAGGGCGGTGCACGGAGGCGGCCCTGCTGAGCCCTCCCCCGCCACTGCTTTGCCAGAGCTCAGTGTTGCCTCAAGCCTCCTGAGCCAGACTTATCAGAGATGAGGCCTCCTCCTCCCTGAGAGTTCCCTCCCCCTCTTAGGGGCTCCAGTCCTCTCTCCCCAGCAGTGTTGGAACTTAGGTCTTGAGGAGACTCTGCAACAGCCTCAAATCCCTCCTGCACCCTGACTATCCCACAGCTCCTCAAGGTCAATACGCAGATTGGGCCAGGAGTGACCCTGGCCGCCGCAGGTCACAAGAGACTTAACAGAACGTGGCAGAGACTGCCACGTGACAAAAGAGCGGTGTAGACAGGAAGCGAGGTCACCTCGGCCAGGGAATGGGGGACCCCTCCTGGAAGGGGTGAGCTGGAGGCATGCTTGGGCCTTGAAGGATGTGTGGAGGGCAGGCCAGCAGATAAGATGGGTAGAGGCATCACGTGGTTGTATTCCCCCCTACTTGTACCCCCACACTTCCACCTCACTAACCAACCATGGGGGGCGGCAGGGCCGGTTAGATCTGCCGTTTTGTCCTGGGGCAGAGATGGGAGTAGAAATGACAGATGAGCCATGAGGACGGACTCCCTGGTCTCAACCGGTCGTGGAGAAGTCCTGCTTATCCCCCAAGCAGTCGGTGATGGCGTGGCTCGATAGGCCATTTCGTGGCATCCGCGCTTCAGATGAGCAGACCACAAGCCCGCACACAGCTTTCTGCCGAATTCCCTTCACCCAGAAATCTTGGTCATGACTGTCAGTACACTTTATTCATGACACATCCTCTGGGAAGGCACAAGCCTAGGTCAGATTTGCCACCAGAACACATGTCCACACCAGCACCCACCAAGGTAGGGAAGGCAGATGGGGCCATGGGGGTTCAGAAGAGGGAAAGGTACAGTGCCCTACCCTCACAGCCTTTCCGAGGAAATCAGAGACGACAAGTGTTCAGAGCCCAAGCCTGCCTCCCAGGCCGGTATGCTAAGCACCTTTCTTCTCTCCCAAATCTTACCCTTGGCTCATCTGCTCCCCCCTTCCTTTCATAAAAAAAAGTTCTCTTTGCCCAAATAAGCAAGATGGAATCAAACTTTGCAACCCCAAATGTATGAAATAAACATCATTCCTAATGAGCCTCTGGGAAAGTGCTCACCTTTGAACTTGGCCAAGGATTATGGAGGAAAGAAAAAGTCTTAAGAGCTCGATAGAGTGTTAGAGCTTCCTGGAGTTTTTAAGTCAAGTCACATATTACATTTCTTTTCCTTAATAAGGGCAGCTTCAGAAATCCTTCCTGGATGATTAGACCATGTCCAAAAGTGGAGACCTCTGGTTGGTCCCTAATGCTGGTTTGGGGATCGTCATCTGGGTGCTAGGCAACAACGGGACAGGAGGTACTGTTTCTAGAATGTTCCTACTTTCTGACTCAGCTCTTACTCTCTGGATCCTTGCAAGGCAGGAGAGGAACATCTAGCCTGCAGAACAGGAAGATGCTCAAGGGAAGCTGGAAACTAAAAGGCATTAGGACTGAGGAGCCCTCCCTTTGTGGCACGTTTTTTTTTCCCCCTAGAGATTTTTCACGTTCATTGGTTTGTGCTCATCTCTATTTCTATCTCTAAGAAATAAAGGGAATAGTAAGATTTTCATTAAAAAAAAAAAAATCAAAACCTTTCCTAAAGATTAAAGCACCAGGGCCTTCTGTATACCCTCTGCCCGCCTCCTATGGAATATTACGCATTTTAATTTCTCCAGCCATCCCCCCTGCCAGCCAAGAAGTTTACTTATAGGCATCAAGAGGAATCCTCTGCAGAATCCAACTAAGAATGTGTAACTGCTGACCATATTAAGGTTGAGGTCCCATTAAGGTTGGTGGTGCCCTGTGTTTATTGTAACACATAGAAAAAGCAGGAGTATCTTCCTTGTTTCCATTCACATGAACCTGTCAAGTTGGCATCTAAATGCTTTTTGCTCATGAGAGAGTCAGACAAGCTCTGGACTCCCCACTCCTTTGATATGAACTGCACTGGGCACTCCCATTCCCACAGGAACCTGGGGTGAGGTGCTTCATGGAATCCAGAAGCATGGACAACCATTTCTGAGCGGGTATCTGCCTCAAATCCCTGCACACAAAGCTAGGCACGCAGAGAAGTTTAGTGCCCCGCCCTGAACGGACACGGTCCCACACTCGGGCTGTCTCCTATCCAACACCTGTGTCGGGCAGCTTGTCTTTTCAAATAAGCCATCCCGTAAAGAGCAGGTTCCCTGGTGGCCTTGGGGTTTGTCGGAGGTTCTCTGGAATTGGCAACTTAGCTGTGACCTCAGAAGTCTTGGCTCCGACAAGGCGAAGTCTTTGCACTAAAACAGGCTCCATGCCCATGGAGATAATCACCTCTTGTAATATCCACACAATCATCTCATTGTCAAAGCACAAGGAATGCAAAAATAGAAGAAATGCCACAACAGGGTTGCCCCTTGGTCCAGCTAGCCCAGGATTCTGCTGCTGGCTGAGGGCACCTTGGGACACCTGGGGAGGGATGGTCCCAGCCGTTGTTCCAGAAGCCAGCCCCGACTGGTAAGGCCTGTGCTCCTAAAACCTGAGCCAAGGGCCCCTTTATTAGACCTCACGGTGCCTAATTCTGCTCCCTCTTCTCGGGGTCCCTTCACGGCTTCTTTGTCGTGTTTGTCCTCACAGTCTCACTTGGAAGCCCTCCACAAGGCCCTTTTTCTCTCCGCAGAGCGGGGTACGGCACCCTCTGTGCTTTCCAGAGCACTCGCTACTGACTTCCGTAGTGAGAGCTTCAGGACGGCCGATCGCACGGTGTGTGTCAGACACGGCTCTCAGCTGCACGGATGTGTTTGTTGGTCCATGCGGGAGCTCAAGGAGGCCGGGATTTCTATAGTAACTGTTTCGTGGGACGTGAGGGTTAGAAAAACCCAAGGAGCTCTTGCCGGGTCACAGGGGAGGTGGTGTCTGAGCCCCACAGCCTAGGCAGTCCATCTGGCCCCATGCCCTGGGTTACTCATCTGTCTCCCTCACTCGGCTGGCTGTCTAGCTTGCTGAGAGAGCAAGACCTGTCTTTCCTTCCGAATCCCCAGTGCGTGACACTGGGTGGTCACTCAGTAAATGTTCTCGTGATGAAAGCTAAAGCTCTCCAGACATAAACCCCAGATGGGATTTAAATTCCAAAGAGCCACACTTCTTTCACAAATGCTAAAATGCGAAGGAGCACTTGCCCTTTTAGCTAAGTCCTCTGGTTGTTTTAGAACCTTCTAGGGGCTACAGGGTTGTGGGGTGTGACCCACTTGCGGTGAGTGTAGGACAAATGGGTTTGTCACAGTCTCTAAGGCAATCAGAAGTCACTCCAAGAAAGCAAAGCTGCATCTGGCATTAAAAAAAAAATAATTAGGGGAAACAAGGAAGCTGCAGAGAGAGGCCTTTTCCTTCTACACACTGGCAGCCCGATTGGGGGTGTCCCAGGCATGGCTGGGAGACACTTGAGAGAGCCA